>OY728157.1:1294725046-1295310046 GCA_963277665.1 Viscum album
GTCTTTAAAATTTTGGGAAAAGAAAAAAATGATCATCCCATTTAATTTGTTCCAAGTGGATTTCTCCCAAACTTTCCCCACCTTTTAGTTTGGTAAAATGAATTTATTTATTTTTCAAAATAGGAGATTCCAAAGGAGGTTGAGGCCATCCTATAAAGGGGAATCTCCCCTAAAAATTATTATCATCAAATTCTAAATAAACACATCTTCTCTTACTTTCAGCTTTGAGTGTCATATTTTTAGGAGTTGTTTCTCGATTTATTCAAGAGAGAATATTTTGAGTTTTTTCTACTAGTAATTGATATAGAGAGATAGAGAGAGAGAGAGAGATTGTGTGTGTGTGTGTGTGTGTATGTATGTACCTTCATTTTACCTTAGAAGATCATTTTATTTTCCCTTGGTTTTTTACCCCTTTCATTTTAGGGGCTTTTCGACATTACATCCCATGTCCTTTTATTTCCGCATTTTTTTCAATTTATTTTTATCTTACTACACTAAAGTGCCAATCATATTAAATCCTAAAAAGTGGTATCAAATTAGGTGGCTTGTGTGTTATATATGTAGATACCCATCTTTTTCAGGGAAAGTTGTATAGGGTTTTCGATGGTCAAGATAATTTGGATGCCTAAACCTATTGGTAAGGTGATCCTACATGTTTTGATATAGAATGGGTATAGCATGGGTTGAAATTTCTGTTTTCTTGGAGATTCCAAGAGTGCATGGTGATCACATAGTTTTCCTTGGAATAATTGAGATGCCCTAGGCTCTTTGGGAAGAAGCATCAAGTGAGATTATTTTATCTAGATGAGTGGGTTTTAGGTTTCATGAGCCTAGTATGGATAGTACATGAATTAGTATAGTCGAGTTAGATCATAAAACACAGTGAAATTGTGATGTACTATAATGAACTAATGAAGTTGGGCCCACTCAAAGCCCATAGAATGGTGGCTCGTGGTGTCATAAATGCATCAAGCTACTTTTCCCCTCCATTGTGCTTTTGGGTATGATCATGGATGCCACCACGGTTGCTAGAGACTTGAAAAATATTTATAAAATCCCAAATTTGATATCTCTCCTTCTCCATTGATAAGTATATTCTATATTTCTACCATGGATGGAATCCACAACTCTCATTCAAGTGGAATTGATCGGTTCCAACAATATCTTCGAGCTGAAGTGTCAGTGAGTGTTAAAAAAATTGGATCTCTATTTTCAAGATAATGTGATGAGAAACACAGGAGTCGAATAAATATTCGGTGTTTGAGGAGTGAAAAATATCCTACTGATCGATCTTGTTCCCTCCTCTCTAAGGGGTGAAAAATATCCTACAAAAATTAGTGGGTAAATTTTTTAAAAAATGGAATTAGGGAGTAAATTTTAAATATAATGATATTTAATATGATTTTTATCAAAATATTTACAAGGGAGGATGTGAGAGAGGAATGTCACATCACCTACCACTCTTTTATGTAGATTTTATCCTAAAAGTGTGGTCTATGACCTTATAGGGAGGGATGTGGTTTAACCCACTAAGGTGTTAGAGTATACATTGATTCCATTCTACAATTTCCTCTATCTAATATATATATATATATATCTATTATTTAAATAATTTTTTCCTATTTCATTTTTTTGTGTTATAAAATAAGTAATTATATAAAAATATTTCAAAACATTTTGGGGGCAATCCCCTTTATTGAGGAAAGAAGCCACTTTTAACAAATATTATATATGATGTACTCCTATGTTTAAATTAATTTAACATATATAAATTATTATATTTATATAAAATTTCTAATTTATAAACTATTAATTTCATATATATAAATGAAAAATATTTATATAATAGTAATCTAAAAAATGTATTTATAAATATATTTTAAAAATATAATTATAATATAATACATGTATTTATTAAATTATAGTTGTTAATTTATATTTATAAATATAAGTTTAAAAATATATTTATTGAAATAGATGGATCTTAGAGCTCACTGGATATAGCCCATTTTATTAAAAGAAAGAGAAAGGAAACAAAAAGGGGATATTGTTAGGCGAGGCAGAAACTACCCATATATAAAAATAGAAAGACAGTACAAATAGAAACAAGAGTGACACAAATTACACCGATGGTGAAGTAGTTAGAAGAAAGAAGTGCAAGGAATCATTCTACCAATTATCTTTTCCTAGTTTTACTTATGAAACCCATGTGTTGAGGATTACCTCTACTATGGGGATATCAACCTCACCTTCACATATTAGATTTCAACCATGGTTCTAGGTCTTTTTTTAGGACACCAAAATTTCCAAAATACCCACCTCTTTCCCATCAACCTTCTCCTCCATATCTGGATGAGTGCCATCTTAATCAACCATATAATAACTAGTCTTTAGGGCCATGATGGACATGATCTCTATGATTCATAAACCATAACCCAATATCTCTTTCTTTCAACAATTTTTAATCCCAAATAAGAGAATTTAAAGAAATTATAGGTGAGTCACTACTCTTATAATAATCCTATTTTATAGTGGGACTAGGTATGTCAGCATATATAGACTTATTAGTAGAATAATTCACATCTTAAGGAGAAATGGAGGCTATATCTTCCTTACCTTGGCCTTTAAAATCCAAAGCATCACAAACAAATACCTTAACTGAGCTCTTAGGGGCCTCAATCTGTATAGACTTTGAGATAGATGTTACAATATCTTTCAATTTGTTTTATACTAAAATATTATATGGATCATTATCTCCCTTTGTAATAGGCTAGTCTTTAGACTACCCCGAATCCACAATAATTTGACCCATCATAGGAAAGGGATGGTTATGTCTTAGAGATTTATGTTCCATCATGAATTTAAATAGTTGTGATTGCACCATTTGAGTAACTATAACTTGTTTCCCATCAATGGGATTCTCCCTTAAAAGACTGGTGGTAATATCAAGACTTGAGTCTCACTGAGCAACCACGTTTTCACCTTTCTTGGATATTTGGGGAGTGGCTGAGATGACATCTATAGATTGCTTATCATCTCCTCTTGACCCATCTAGTTGGACCCCTGTGTAGATCTAAGGAAATGGAGAACAACTCAAGTGAATTATTCCCCTTTATAGTATCCTTGTGAAGATAAACATCAACTAGGTATTATTGTAGGTTTTAATTAAATGATTAATAACCTTCATTTACATTATATAGATATGATCCTTCATTAACAACATCTTTTCTGTTTAGTTATTCTCTAGATTATAAATTCTTTCCTTCTTTGCATAAGCTCTGTTTAATAATATCTCATTATTTACACTAGGAGACCATTTTTGAATAAAGAATCCCTTCATCCATGGAAGTTTTATTTATTTCATGAACTAGTAGAGAGGAATCTTGATTTACAATGTCATCGACACCCATAGTAGGAACCTCATAATCTACCTGACCCTTCCTTTTAATGTTCTAAACAGAACTTCCCTACATCCCATAATAAGTGTATGCCATTCTTCTATGAAATTTAACATAGATATGTCCTATATTTCTTAATCATTTGTAAAAGTCTGGAATCATTTCATAATCAACCAAAAAATGAAATTGATACTCATCATAAGTTAAAACAATTTTTTTGACCAGGTGATAGATGAGATCAATTTTCACCAACACTCTAGAGAAATTGCTAAAATGTGATTTTTTGGTATCATTTTCCATTTTTATTTTCACTCTGACTACATAAAAAATATCCAATAGAATTTTAGGGTTATAATGGAACCAACACAGTCCCTATATTTGAATCCAAATTTGGGTGATTGAGATCTTCACATTCAAAAGATTAAATTGAGGGTCTTGGTCTTGAATTTTGAGTATTCTATATATCAAATTAATGAATCAAGATCCCCAAGATTTGAATTTAAAATTCACTGATGTGAAAAATATATGAAATAATTCTCTACGTAAGTAATTCATACATTATACATGGAGTCCTCAATAATATAGGATTTGATTCCTAAGGTCGAAGAGACTCCAGTTTATATATTTCCCATGAAAAGATAAGCGAGCTATGATAGAGTGAATACATTGATCTAGAATATCTAAAAGAATTCCATGATGTTCTTAAATGAAATCTATCTCTCCCTTATTCATGATATTTTAGGGTGAAGTATTGAAACCACTACAAATTCCTTTAAAAGATCTACCCGAAGTAAGTATTGTATTATGAAAAGTTCCTCAAACAGGATTAATAAATGTGCCACTTGGAGCCTCAACATCCCTAACCTTAGACACCTATAAAAGCTTGAAAATAGAGACCCTAACATATCTTGAGCATATGAAGTATGATTCTTGATTCTGGTGGAATCTATAAATGTTGTAGCATCCAAATTACTCAAAACACTTGTATATCCTGGAATTGAATTATCCAAGAAGGGATTTCATTAGTATCCCTGATACCACCTTCAACTTGAGCCCCCTTCAAATTGTGACAATCAACTGAATCCATTGAATCCAACAACCCCTAGATCTCTTCATGATCACATTCAGAAATAAGAAAATGACATCATTATTTGAATCGGTGAAAAAATACATTAATGAAAAGTGATTTTGGTAAGTTTAGCAAATTATTTTTCATTTTATTTTATTATATTTTTATTATTTTATTATATTATTATTATTTTATTATATTTTTATTAAATATTTATTTTTTATTATATATTTAATTATATATATTTTTATATTTTTTGTTTAGTATATATTTATTTTTTATTTAGTATATATTTGTTTTTTATTTAGTATATATTTATATTATAATATTATATAGTTATATTATAATAAAAATATAAATAACAATATAAAATTATATATTAAATATATTAAATATATTAAATTGAAAATATTAAATTAAAAATATTGAAATTTATATTAAAAATAATTAATAATAATAAATAATATAAAATATATAAATATAAATAAAATATAAATAAAAAATAGTGAAAAGCCAAAAATATTTCTAAAAAGGTTCCTTAAAATTTAAAATAAAATAAAATTAAAATAATAAATAATAAAAAGTGTTTTAAGAAGTGGCATAAGAAAATAAATAAACTTCTAAAAAGAAAGGACCTCCATGAAATTTCACCACTTATAGATCTTTCTCCATACCTCCTTGACACGATAAATATAGTTAAAATTGTAGTTAAAAAATATATTTATACTTATAATTTAACAAATATATTTATATTTATAATTTAGAAAATATATTTTTAATTATAAATAAAATTTAACAATTATATTTATAATTATAAATATAATTAAACAAATATATTTATATTTATATTTATAATTTAACAAATATATTTATAATTATAAATATTGTTGTTGTGATATTTATTGAGAAGTAGAGGTCGTTGTAATCCTAGATGATGTTGAAGGTTTAACCCCTCATGACCTCATATTTGGAGGGATTTTATAAGGAATTTTAGCAAGCACTGTACACTATAGAATAATTTTAACATAAATAGGAACTATAGCACCGATGGTGCTGCATAAGTTACTGTAGTAGTGATAGGTACTATAGAATTACTATTCATAACAGGGCCATTGGGCGTAGAAAATTGGGATTTCAAACCATGGGGCCTTCATGCCATCAAATTATAAGGGTCCCAGTGGGTTTTCTCTAATCCTAGTGGGGGTGATGATATACTCTCTAGTATATTTGGGTGTGTGTGTGTGTTCTTGTATTTTGTAATCCCCTTAAACTTGGAGAGGGTCAACCCTTAGAGGAGGGTGTTGATTTTCCTTATTGGACTGGGTGTGTGTGTGTGTTGTTTCCTTTTCTTGTAACCTATACTAAACTACCCTTTGAGTTAATTTTATTTATTTTCTATAAGGTTTACTAACTTGGTTGTGAGAATATGTCAATATGTGTTATGGTGATTGATAGTGCTTGAAGGATTATAATAAAAACATCCTCAACTTAATTGTGATGATTGTTAAACTTTTCTTAAAATATAACAACATATGAAAAAATGGAATTTTAAGAAGTGAACAATGTTTACAGTAAGAGAATAATTAACAATGATCCATCTATCCATTAATAAGGTGAAGAAATATTTTGAAAAAAGACCATGAAATATTCTATTATTGTATGAGGATATTGTTGGAAATAATTCCATGAAAAAATATTAATGTTTTTTTATGATGAATACTTGATGATATTTAAGTAGAAGTTTGAATAGTGGAAGAAGAATTAAAAAGAAGAAGGCAATTGAGATGAGATTTGTATATGGCATTTCGCACCTAGTATTTTACAAAGTGTTGGGGTTTAACAAAAAAATTGGCCAAACCTTGGACAACCAAAGAATACCCATAACAACACAGGTGGGACCTAGGTTGACCAAATGGGAGGAAAATCAATTAGGTCAGCTAGGCTGGTAGGGGTGAGAGTCTATGGTGTAGGAAGAAATAACATGCTCATAATGCACACAAGACTAAGTGGTACCACCGTGCAAAATAGCATGAAAAAATAGGGGCGTTGGCATGGGTTGATGCTAGTGGAATTTGAGAGAAGACCCAAAGAAACACAAATGATTACTGAAGGTAACACATTTAATTATTAAGAAGCACTCGAACAAGCAAAAGATCAATGTGTAATTTCATGTTTCATGATGATATCCATATTTTTCAAAAAGTTATAAAAAATAATGATGATCATCTGATTTTTTGTTTCTGGGTTTTTTGACGGAGGCTAGTTTCATCTTGAACCTCTCATATATATCAAAGGTTCCTATTTTTCAGCTTCTTCATTTAGAAATCTTTAGTAAACAACCTAAGCCTATGATAGAGCATGATGGATTCAAAATGAGAATACAGTTTCAATTTAATGCCAAATTATGGTCAATTGGTTCCATCGATGAAGTCCAAAGTTAATAAAAAAAATATGTTTTTAAGATGATACAATGATTTACTAAGTCATGTAATTGAATCATATAAGATAATTTTGTGCACGTAGCTGCAGAAAGGCGGTAAACCGAGGGTGATGAGGTTTTGGATTTTTATCTATAAATACCCCTGAACCTCTTTATTTTAATGATGAGATGAGTATCGATTGATAGAGATGAGATATCTTTGAGAAGAAAAAATAAAGTAAATAAAATGCTCTGATTTTATAAAGTTTCCATGATATGATTGTGGTGTTCTTTCCAATGCCTTCATAACCACATGAATGATGAACTGATACCGTGAGCTTGTGCTTGTGAAAATAACATTCACCTATCTAGGTTTAGATACTAATATTTGTATAGAACTTTGGAATTTATTCTTATTTGAGTGAAGGGATATCATAGGATTTGGAATTCATGCATGTGATAATATGATTTCATGAGTTAGAGTGAACTTTTTCTATGAGATCAAGGTTTTGAGAGGAAGTTTTTATGTTATTAAGTGAGTTATGTGAAGAAGAATAAGTATTATATGAAATAATGTAAATAAAAAAATTAGAATATCATTCATTTTATTATACATTCATGATTTTTTTGAAATACACATGAAATATAATTTACATGAATAATGTGTAGTGAAATATGATACTGGATCTGGCTAGCATATCAGAAGGTATTTATAACCGAGTAATCAGTGTATTGAAAAGGTCTAAATCATTTGAAGAATAGTGAATAGTGAGAAAGATTAGGCATTTGATAATGAGTTTTTTAAGTTCTTGAAGTTGAACACGAATGAATCAACCGATCCATTTTTTTATGGAGGAATATTTTATCTCAAGGAAGTATAGAAGATATCAAAAGCTAACATAAATCTTTCTTACCAAAGGATTATAATTTGAAGAGAACTGGAAGTCTCTAGATGTATTTTGGAGAAGGAGAAGAAATTGTGGGACTCTATGACAATCGCTTGCATAGGTGATAACTTATGATCTATAGTGGGAATTTAGAGTGGGAGCACTATGGGACTTATCATTTTTGGGAATGAGAATTTCCCGGGATGTAGCCACCGATATATAGTAAAGAATATGTAACTGGTGGAACAAATAGTTGCATCAAGGAGTAGTAATTTTGACCAAACCTTGTAAAATCCTTATGTTATTTGATTATTTTATTATAGTTATAAACAAGGTGAGGATGATAATTAAATATTAGGGATATAGAATTTAAGCAGTCATAGAGGTTTAATTAAAAGAAAAATAATTTTAAAAAATAGTGTTCTTTTAATTTAACCCCCTCTCACTAATACCCAAATAATCTTGGGGTAATTAAATTAGTATCATAGAAAGGTAAACTATGAATATCTAAGATCATTTTGAGAAATGAACAATCTTAATTTAGGGAATATATGAGTAATAAATTACTTTTATGGAAATAACTACCATAGATAGAGGAATGAGATACTTACTAACCACCAATCTCTTGGACTTAAAGTGATAGATGCAACACCAACAGTCTTACAACCTATTACTAAGGTTGTTTTTATGACTCAAGATTATAGGATAAATCTATAATTTAATGGTAAGGATCAAAATCCTATCTTTATGGATTTATCAAAAAAGGTATATTCTAAAGAGACGGGTCACCAAACTGCCAAGGAGTTCTCAGAAAAACTTAGAAGCAGTTATAAAGGAAATATTAAAGTTGAGGAATCTAAGATGAAAATATGGATAAGTTATTTTGAGGATATAAAAATGGAATATAATGAAAAAATTTATGACCAATTCATTATATCCAATGAGGTAGAAAGTAATATTTTTGGATTTGGTGAGCGAATATAATAATGAAAAAAATATGGAGAAGATTATGAGAAATTCCCTGGACATATTGGATCTGAAGGTTTTAGACTTATAATATAGGGAATACATATCATTGGATGAGTTACACAACATACTCAAAACTTATGAAATGATAAAATCTACAGGTTTCTAAAAAAATATAAAATACACGATAGCCTTTGAGTCTATAAGAAAAGGAAAGTTTAAAGTGGTGGAAGTCAAGTGATCAAGTGATTATGATGATGATGAAGTTGATGAAGCCCTCAGTGAAATTGTTTCTCATATTTTAAGAGGGTTCATAAATGTAAATCAAAAGTAAAATGAAAAAATCACTGAAGATATGCAATTTTAAGGGTATTGGACACTTTTCCATACATTTATTGAAGAAAAGGGATTAATCATTATATGATGAATAAAATGAGAAACCATTAAAATATAAAATGGAAAATAATAATAAGAAGTACCACAAAAATATAAATATTAATTTGATGAGAAAGTGCATAGAATCCAATTTACTATCTATTAGTTCTTCAGAAGTTGAATTCAATTTATGTGCTCATGTTGTGAAAGGCTCTGATTCATCAAGTAGTGATGGTGATGTATAAGTAATAATATGAATGAGAAGGTGAAATATTCCAAATCCAAGATCAAAAGGAATAAGAAAAAGGAATGGTTGAGAGGAAACTCTCAGCTTGAGTTCTATTTCTGAAGAATAAATAGGTTCCCCCTTCTTCCCTTATATATATACTTTTGTACTAATATATAAGGAATTGAAGGAGATGAATTTATCCCTTGAGATGTATCATAGATGATTTGAAGCTGTCGAATATTCACAACATTATTAATTTAAAATTTTGAAACATATTTGTAAATGAATTATGATTATCACTCTAAAATTCATAATCTTAATATTTTTGAAAAACTATTATCAAAATAGAGTTGATATTGAGATAAAAATGGGGATTCTAATGGTTTTTTCTCTTTAAATTTATGATGTGTTTGTTCATATGACTATGGGAAAATATTTCTTTGAGTAACTCTAAATAATAATGTTGAAGTTATCTAATATTTATATCACATGTCTGTTTGATTATGGACATCATTGACCACCTTGGTTATATACTCTTGTTTTCTACATCGGGTTTTCCTACACAGACTTAGATTTGTCTAGCCAAAGGTTTTTTTCAAAATAAAATATGTGATATCATATTAATGGTAGATAATTAAAATTAATGAAAAGTTGATGATAAGAGATGTCTTATATGAATTATTTGTATTTATTTTCAATAATGGGGGTAAAAAATATATAAATATTGACATATAAAGTGTTTTTTTATATTGAAAACAAATCCAAAGGGGAATATTGAAGTTCCCTTTAAGTAAATTTTATTTTTTGCAATAAGGTTAATCGTCTTGTTTATAAGAAGATGTCAATTTGTGTTGAGTTGAGTGGTTATTCTTGGATAATTATCATGAAAACATCCTCAACTTTATTGTGATGGTTTTTGAACTATTATTAAATTCTACTGACATATAAAAAATAGAATTTAAAAAGTGAACAATGTTTACAATAACTCAATAATTAACAATGAAGCATCCATCCTTAATTGGGTGAAGAAATTTTTTAAATAAGTCAATGTAATATTTTATCATTTCATAAGGATATTATTAAAAATAATTCCACAAAAACTAATTGATTTTTTTCCATGATGAATATTTAATGATATTTGAGCAGAATTTTGAAGAATAGAAGAATAATTAAAAATAAGAAGGCAATTTAGATAGAATTTTTATAGAGGCATTTCCCACTTAGTATTTTACTATGTGATGAAATTCAATAAAAAACTTTGGCAAGGACTTGGCCAACCAAGGACCCACATCAGCCAAACATGTGGAACCTAGGTTGACCACATGAGAGGTAGATCAACCAGGTCATCTTGGGTGGTAGGGTTGAGTGAATATGGGGTAGGAAGGAATAGCATACACATAGAACACATAGAAGAAACTGGTGCCACCGTGTAGGTCGGCATGCTAGTAGAGAGATGACAACATGGGTCGGTGCCAGGGAAAGCAAAGATTAGACCCCAATACTCGGAACTGGCCATTTAAGGGAATGAATTTACATATTAACTAGAACTTGAATAATTTAAAGATCAATGTGGGATCCTATGGTGTATGAAAATGTTCCTACATTTTAAAAAGTTTAATAAAGAACTATGACCATTCAATTTATTGTATCTAGTTTATTCTATCGAGGCCAATTCCATCTTCAACCTCTGATATATGTTGAGTGTTCTTGTTTGTTAGGTTATTCCTAGAAGAATATCCGGTGAACAAGTCGATCTATTGAAGGAGCATCAGGGATTCAAAATGAGCATACAGTTTTACTTTCATACTAAACAATGGTGATTTGGTGTTGGGGATGAAGTCCAAAGTGTGTGACATTTACATTTTTGTATATGAGATAGTGATTTACTGAGCCTCATAATTGAAGAATGTGATCTAATTCAGTCTGTGAAAGTGCATAGAGGTGATGCACCGAATATGATTAGGTGGTGGAGATTTGTCAATAAATACACTCGAACCACCTCATTTGAATGAAGAGTTGATCATCAATTGAAAAAACCTTGAAATCTTAGATAAGACCAAATGAAATCAAAGAAATTATATGATTTTATGAATTCTTTATGTGATGATAATGTTGTTCTTTCCAAAGCCTTTGTGATAGCAGGAAGGATGAGTTAGCCTTGTAAGATCATTCTTGTGTAAATCACATTCACCTAGCTATGCGAACATACTAATCTTTAAAGAGAACTGTAAACTATGTTATTATTTTTGAAAAATGATATCACTTTCTTTTTTATTCATGCATGTGATAATATACATTCATGAGTTAGATTAAAACTATTCCATGAGCTTGAGATTTAAATACTAGGTTTTGAGGTTGTTAATAGAGTTATATGAATAAGTAGAATTATTTCATGATATACTTGCACAAAGGAAGATGAATATTTTCTATGTGATGCACATGCAATGATATATTCAGGAATGTAGAAAATATAGTAAGGCAGTGTGAGGCTTTTTCATGTTTATTTGAATGGAATAGTATAAATAAAATTTTATAAGACCATGAATTGTATCAAACATGCGTGAAGTTTTAGAAATATGCATGAAATAAACTTTTCATGAATAGTGTGGAATTAATATTGAGACTGAATTTTGAAAGAATTTTTGAAAGTATACATACCCAAGTAATTAGTGTATTGAGAAGTTATATATCATTTTAATATTCATGGATAGTGAGAAATACGAGGTAGTTGATAATTAGTTTTAGAAGTTCTTGAAGTGTAAACAAAAAATTCAGGTTACCCAGTTTGTTTTTGGACGATGATTTTATCTTGAGGCAGTGAAAAATCTATAAGAAGATGATAAAAATATTTATTATTAGTGGATCAAACTTTGAAGATAAGAGGAATTGTCTAGTGGAATTATGGACCAGGAGAAGACATAGTGGGACTCTAGGTCGATCACCTGTGTATGTGGGAACTTATGATCTCTAGTGGGACTCTAGATTAGGAGCATTGTGGGGCTCCATATTAACAGGAGTGCAACATTACTTTTATGTGACCACCTATATATAGAGAAGAATCTGTAATTGGGGAGAATAACTTGTTAGAGTAAGAATTATGCATTTTTAATGAACCTTGTAAAATCCATGGATGTTGTTCTTACCTTATTATTTTTTCTTAAAGAGTGTGGCTAAGAATTTAAGATGAGGGATTGGGACTTTAATCATTCATAAAGGTTAGATTAAAATATAAATAATTTATAAAAATATTGTACTACTAATTCACCCCCTCTCAGTGGCACCTAATTGATCCTTGAGTACTTCATCCAATACCTTAATAAATACAAATATTTGTTAAATTATAAATATAAATATAATATATTTGTTATAAATTTATGCCAGAAATTATATTTATTATTCTAAATATAATTTAAAAAATATATTTACAATTATAATTATAATTATAAACATATTTCTTTTCACATGAGCCTCAGCCCGGTTGGTGAGGACTCGACAAGTGCATCCAAGAGACCCAAGATCAAATTCAGGTGGAGACATATTTCCAGGCTACTGTAGCAGCACTATAGAAGGTACTGTTGCAACTAGAACTATTCATCCATCTGGGTCTCTGGTCCACCGGTTTGGTCCTTGGGTCCTACAAGGATTTATGGCCACCCAAGGCCTTTGTACCAGATATCTCTCAAGGCCTTCGGGCCACCTCAAGGCCTTAGGGCCACCCCATGGCCTTTGGCCCACATGAATATGCAGATGTACTAGTCAGAATACAAGGGATATGGCTCCTGATAAGGATTCAGGGTAGGCACATTCATTAGAGCAGAGCTAACTGAAATTGGAAGAACGAGAGGGTATGACATTGCTATCGGTACCGGGCATGTGTATCTCTACATAGGATAGCTATCCGACCAACCCTGCGAAGGTGGAGTGTTGATATCATGACATGTGTTGGGGAGGAGAAGTTCCAAGTTTTTTTTCTGGGTGATTCCCTCTAAGACCTACAAGTCATGTAATTGTCTATAAGTCTTTGGTCCATGTAAAGGTTACTCCTGACCCCTTTAAAGGTGTATTGTCAAAAATAATAATAAAATGAAGGACTAAATTCCTTTCAATAAAAAAAATATTTATTAAAAATATAATTATATATGTATTCATTAAATTATAATTTTAATTATTACTATAATTTATATTATTTAGACGGGGTGAAAAAAACATTACAATTATAATTATAAATAGAAGGGAAGGGATTAATATCTTCTTCTTTCCACCACAATGAAGGATCTATTTAATTTTTTATGCAACATGGATTCTATGATGTATAAGGATGTGATGGATAATACCATTGAATGTGAAACACCATTGGTGGGTGCCTCCAACATTCAGAGGCGGTTTTAACAAGTTGGAAATATTTCTTCCAAGGCTTATCCTTTTGTTATTATGAATACTTGTTGTTACCTGGTTACACCAAGGTTGATCCAAAAATCAATGAACATTGAAGTACATATAAAACTTTTTTTAAAGTGTTCAACTGGTCATAAGAATGAAACTTAATGCCTCTAAAAATGAAAAATGAAAATTAGGGAAAACGTCAATGCATATCTTGGCGTATGGAAGAAAGTATTTTGGTAGGAAGGATAAGTTCATGGATTAGAGTGTTCTTAAATAAGACATGAAAGATAAATAGTCTCCTTATAAGGAAGTAGATTTGGGAAGGTCAAAAGTGAACAATAACATGGTTTATTCTCCTAAATTGTTTTATGATACTTGATTTGTTAGTGCCTATAATAAAACAAAAGCATTTTTAGAAGAAAATAAGAAGACCTATTTATTCGGAACTAAAAAATATAGAAAAAAACACTAAAATTTTATCACCACATTTAAAAAAACCAATAAAGGTGCACTTAATTTTCACTAAATAGAATGCGATGATAAAGGAGTAGCTTTTATCAATGCCAATGTAACGAGCTGACCCATCGGGGTCCACATGACTAGTGGTAGGCCGAGCTGCCACAACCCAAAACCCACCCTCAATAGGACAGGGTTTGGAAACAAGATCCAATAAAGGATAATATAAATGGGAATATGTTTCCTTGTATACCTATATGCATTCACCCAACTATCATCATGCAACAGGATAAATGAATAATAAAAAGAACTATAATATCTAGAGTAAATACATACATAAAATAACCTTTAGGGAATACATCAGGGTATGAAATAATAATAAAAAGTGTAAAGGAGAAAAATAAATGTCCAACCAAAAAATAAGTCCCAACCTAACACCAACTAGAATAAATAAAACCTAACCGATCTTGAATTCCAAACTCTAAGCATGAACACCATACACGATCTATGCCCCTAAGTATTCCTAAAATCTATTGAAATCACCATCGATCTATCTGTAATTTTCATAAGACATTAAATGTGTGGGAAAATCCCGTGAAGGGGGTGAGTATATACATACATAGTAGTATGACTCAAAAATTTAAGGGGGGGGGGAAACATACAATATAAACAGTCAGATCAACCCAAAGAAAGTGGAAAATGGAACCCAAGAATTCATACATATTCTCATAAAAGAAACCCAGAAGAGAGAGTAAGGGAGTCTCTATCTTAAATCCTAACTTTGGTTAATGAGTCTTTTAATAGTTCCCAAAGGGGTCCACATCTAATTCCCATAATCTCATCTATCTGTCTAGGTAACTATGTAGAAGACCCATACCTTTCTATTATGTCTCACAATTGAGGGGGAATAATCTCCAATAGAGGAACCACACCCTAATGCATTAGGTGGGCTACTTGGTAGATAGAGGACCCATGCTCTAGTGCATCAAGGGGATACCACTCAGTTAGTAGAGGACTCATGCCCTAGTGTGTCAAAGGGTTTCCACTCAGTATGTAGAGGTTTAATTCCCTAGTACGTTAGGGGGTGACACTCAATAGGTAGATAACCCACACCCTAGTGCATTATGGGGGTTCTACTCAGTATGTACCGGACTCACACCTTAGTGAACTAAGGGGTTCCACTCAAATAGTGTAAGGATTATGGGGACCCACACCCTGATACTACAAGGAGGTTGAAAACCCAACCCTCTCTTACTTATGATCCTTCCTAGTCAATTCCATTGTCAAACGTAACCTAAAGAACAATTACACTCAAAAAATTCAATGTTATATCAACCAATTTGTTATATGATGAAAACTACTCTAGATAGGATACTCATTTCCCAAAATCCAAGTCCAAATAAAGGAGATTAGCTAGGTGGAAGTTCTCATATAGGTACATGATAATTATGGGGTCCAAACGACGAGTGGTTACACACTGATTCCTGGATTTGTTATCCTATCAACATGTCCAAGAGGATATTTAACCATACATGGCATGTAAGGGTCCCACATGGCATATCTTAGCCAACCAGAGCTTTCTCATGTGCTCCCATCTGTGCCCGTGTTCATCGGTACATTTCTGTGTACATGGTCATGCCTGGGTACTATCCCATTCCTATGTACTTCCAAAGTACACAGAGTGTCCTCCCACATTGGGTCTTGGCTATGTGTAGTTGGAACATATCTTGGACACTCAAGGAGGGTCAAACTACATGTGGTTCAATGACAAAATGTGTGATCCTTATCTTCCCCAAAACCCTATCCTTCGCAACTAGGTGGGGCTACACGACATGTGTTCTTCGACCACACACCGTGTAGTTTAGTTTACTATATAAAGTCTAGATCTACATGAGTTCTCTAGATCTATACATATTACCATGAATCATGCCCATTGACCACTCGAAATTGGTGTAAACCACCTCCTGATATTGATTCCCAGCCTTTGGTGGCCAAAAATTGGATCTCGATCGCCTTTGGTGGTTCATCATGCATCTCGAGCACTTGTCACTTGATCTAATCATCCCTTTGGATACTAAAACCATAGAGTATGGTGTTCCTTAATATGTCCACAAACCATTGATTTCATGTGTCATTCGTGCCACCCTAATGAATTTTGGGGTTACACCATGCTCAAAACCACCTAGGAAATTTAAAATTTCATCCCCATAGTAAAACGATGAAGAACACGATGAAAAGAGAGGAGAAATAACAAGAAAAAAGTGAATATAACATTAGAAAATGGTTCTTGGACAAAAATCATGGTTCAGGGATTTCTTAGGGTGACAACATGAGCATCAAGAAGAGAAATATTGAATTAAAAATATAATAGGTAATAAGGTTCATGTGAGAAAATGGATAAATCATATAATAATAATGGTAGATAATAGTATATTATTAGACTTTTAATCAAGGGTAGAAAGTTAAATTGATGATGCATATCTTGATTGCGGATCGATCATTGGTGAAGAATGCTTTCTCCAGTGATGAATAAGCTCACTGTGTTCACTGCCTCTCGATTCACCTTGATCCGATCATTATTCATCGTCTGATTCTAATTCACCAATGAAGAACTCAAAGTTCTCCTCTCAAGGATCCCAGGGTAATGTGACTATCCAAAGAGAATTTCTATAACAATAATTATATAAAGAAAATTTAGTTAAGGGTATTAAATCAAGTAATTAATTAATCCACTTAATGTACCCGCTAATGGTTTCCTCATCTAAACGTCTGGTTTCAACCATATTTTGTTCAAACATAGAGTAAACTATACATTATGGATTCAACCATGGTTTTAGATTTCTGATTTGAGACTCCATTTGGGAGATATTCTATTAAATCTAAAAAACTACGCACATGTGATATTAATATAATCAATATTTTATAATATCAATTCTGGGGCCTTGATGTTTCACATTGTCTTAATTCCTGACTATGAAAATATTTATTAATTTATTTCAATTTCTTACAAGGCAAAAACATGGTCACTATATTATTCCCATGTTCACGGCTTTTCGTCCACAAAAAGGACATGATAAAAAAGGTAGCGATACTAAGCCTGCATATGGATCTCTCACTCCTAGGATCTCTCCTACATGCTCTTGTACTTCTACAACATAGGAACCAAGGGAAGTTTCCATCCTCATAGTATCTTCTCCTACCGATCATCAATCTCCACTAGGTAATCCACAAAGTATGATCCATCCTCAATGTCTAGATCGCCCCAGTCAATGGTGTTCATAGGATCATGTATGTATATACTCATATGTGATTCATGAAAGACGTTATACACCCACTCCAACTTTTGGGGTAATGATAGATAGTAAGAAACCTCACCAACCCTCCTTAGGATCTCAAACAGTCCAATGAACCTTAAGGATAGCTTGCCTACTCAACCAAACCTCCAAAATCCTCATCATGGGGAGAATCTTATGAAAACATCATCTCCATTCTTAAAATTAAATGGGATATGATATAGATGTATATAATATTTCTTGGACCCTAGGATATCCTCATATCCTCATGGATCACCTGGACCTTATTTTTCATCAACTACACCATTTATGGACCAATAAGATATTTCTCACCAATATCGGTCTGACATAAGGGTGACCCACAATGTATCCCATAGAAGCCCGCAAAAGTTTCTATGCTGATCATAGAGTGATAGTTGTTATTAAAATATAACTATAACAATGACAAGTGATCCTCCCAACCCAATATTTAGTAAAACATGCATTCTCTTAGCATATCCTCAAATACCTGGATAGTGTTCTTGGTCTGCCCATCCATCTAGGGGTAGAACACTTTACTCATCATAAATTGGGTCATGAATTCCTCTTTAAAACCTCTCCACAACCATGATATGAACCAAACATCATGTTCATGGAAAATTTTTGAGGGTACCCCATGGATTTAGATGATCTCCCATACGTACAACTATCCCAGACTCTCCACTAAAATTTTCTCCTTGGGGGCAAAGAATTGTGCTAACTTCATGAATCATTTGTCAATAACCCATATATAATATCGGAATATCATTTTACATAGAATAAATATAAAAAATTCCATGTATATTCCATCCCATTTCCACTTTAGGGTCTCAAGAGGCTATGTCAAACCTACCAGAACCCGGTGCTCAACATTCACCTGCTAACATGTGAGACACTAAGAGATGAACTCGAGGACACTCTGCCTCATTCCATCCCACCAAAACTAACAATGAATGTCCTTGTATATATTCCCTTCACTAGGATGTATATCCAAATGAGAAGTGTGAAACTCCCTCATCACCATCTCCCACATCATGAATTGAACCATCGTACATCCCTAGAAAAGTATGATATACTGCACTCCTTTTGAAAATCCAACTCAAAAGACTCCTGGGGATATCTAGTCACAAATTATCTCATATTCTATGTATCCCAACTAAGACTCCATCACTTGCTAAAGAAGAAAAAAATTCACCACCACCGACTAAATAGAAACTACACCCCTCTCCTCCACCAGGTTCAGTTGCAGAGAATCCATCTGCTCAGATGCCTCCTCTACTAAACAAGAATGGGACTTCCTGCTACAGGAATATACCACCATGTTTCTATTCCCAAGAGTATAGAAAATATTAAATTAATATTACTATAATAACTCCAAATAGAACCTATTTTTATAGAGATATATATAAGACATTGATGTTTTGAGTAAACAACAATGCGCTTTCCCAAAATATAGTACATCCACATCTTCATAGCATAGACTACTACTGCCAAATATAGGTCATGAGTCATGTAGTTCTATTCGTGGGGTATCAAATTCCTCTATACATATGCAATCACTATCTTCCTCTGCATCAACATATAGCTGATCCTGGCTCCATAGGTATCGCAATATACTATTTATTCCACTCCCTCCTCTAGTAGTCTCAACAAAGGAGGATGGGTCAACCTTAGCCTCAACTACTAGAAGGCTCTTTGACCCTGTTGAGTCTAAGAAAATGGTTTCCCTTTTCATGCTAGGGCAGTCAAAGGGGATGAAATCATAGATAATTCTTCCAATAACCTCCTATAATTTCCCACTAAGCTAAGAAAACTCCACACCTATGATACACTCTTGGGTAGCTCCCAAAAAAGAATTGAATCAATATTCACTAGGTCTATAGAAAAAATGCACTTAGAATGAAATTCCCCCAAAAGTGAATCTTAATGATACATAACTAGAACTTAGAGAGATCCATAAAGTTGGTACTCTCAAATTAAGTCTAGGAGAATCCTCAAGTTCTTTGAAAGCTCCCCCTCTAACATGGAGTAGATGAGTATTTCATCACTGAAGGCAACCAAAAATCATCCAAGTATAGCCAAAATATTTGTTTCATAAAATCCATGAACACAGAGGGTGAATTTTTTCACATCAAAAGGAATCACCAAGAACTCATAGTGTATATAGAGACATTGTAATGCTAGTTTCAGAATATCAAACTCATAAACCCTCAACCGGTGTTAGTCATACCCGAGATCAATCTTTAAGAACCAAATCATGCCTCATAAAAGATCAAAGAGGTTATAAATCCTTATAAGGGGTACTTGTACTTCATTGTTACCTGATTTAGTTGATGATAATTCACACAAAGACTCAATCTATCATCCTCTATTTTCATGAACAAAACTGGAGCTACCTAGGGGGACACACTAGTTCTAATAAAACCCTTCCCTCAAAGGTCCTGCAACTATCCCTCAGCTCCTATAACCCAATAGAGGTCATAAAATATGTATTAGAAGATAATAGCATGGTCTCAAAGTGTAAGTCGATGTAGAATTCCATATCCCACCTTAGAGGTAGTCCCAAAATGCCCTTAGGGAAGAAATCCAAAATTCCTCAACTACTGAAGGAATCTAGATACCTAAACATGACACTGTTCCAAGGGACAAGATTTATAACTGATGGGTGGTGGGATGTATCCTTATACTTGAAAGACCCACTCACTCATCCATGAGATCCCGCTCACCTGAAAAGGAGAATCTCATCCCATCTATCTAAAGAAATATTACCTTCCTGTGATGATAGTTGATTTGGGATCAAACCTCGAACAACCAATATATACTCAAGGTGAATTCATAAGGTTTTTTAATTATGTCCAAGATACCCCACATGAAACTATCTCCACAAAACAATAGATCATACTATTGAAAGATAAGAGATATCGAAGAATCACATCCAGTTGGAACCTCTATAAAAATTTATTGTGCTAAGGTTTTAATGGGAAGCTCTAGCTCTGATAAAAGGGATACAGAAATAATGGAGTGACTACAACATTTTTCTACACGTACTATAGAAAGGGTAAGAAAAGTACACATTTTACATTGTATCATCTTGTGAGATGCCAGGTCATAAGCCTCCATGGCCACCAGCTACCCGTGGCCCTGTCTGTCAGCTCCCTGAGCCTGTCATGGGAAACCTAATGGTGGTGGTGGAATTATCTCATAACATCTCCTTACACCAGAACCCCATTCTCCTAGATCCCATCCTACTCCTCTTCCAGGTTCGCATCCCTGGGGGCCACATTGGCCACACCTAATAGAACCTTGATCCTGGGGCTTCTTGTATAGTGGTCGTCCATCCACTGCCTGCCAACCCTCCTCGGCACATATGGCTGGGAAATCACATTCCATGTGACCATGACCACCACATCCATAGAATCACCCCTCTTCAGGCTAACAAATTCCCCTACCCAAGCCCTGTGTTTCATTCCCACATGACTATGATAGTTCATGGGAAGATCTCAAGAGCTAAGTCCCTGATGACTAATGCTTACTAGCTTTTATATACGACTTAGACCCATGACACCCACTATCAACCCTATCTACTTAGAGTCCTATAGATAGTAATATCTCTATAAACAGTTACCTCTCTACCAGTCAAGCATAGGTGATAATTCATAGGGAAACCACACTTTAATAAATTTCTCTACAAAGACTATTCTTAAACATCCATGTTTGGAAGTAACTGTCCAATTCCATGTTGAGGGAGTACTGTCTAAGTTCATTGAACTTTGTTTCATACTCAAAAACTATCCTACTACCCCGATATTCCTTTAGAAGATCTTGAATCTTAATTGAGCTCAATAATGAGGAGTAATACTCCTCATGGAACAACTATAGGAATTTGGACCATGAGAGTAATGACTCATCATGTGTCTATGTGATTAGGATACACCAGAACCTAGATTCCTCATGGAAAATATTGGAATCTAGTGAAACCATATAATCAGTGGGTTCTGCACAAGCTTAAAGAAATGGATCACTAACTCAAGATAATACTTCACTGCTTGGGGATTTGGTTCACCACAGAACCTCAGTAGCCTTTGGCACTAGAACTCATAGTGTTTTCTAAGACTAAGTGCATCCTTATATCACCCTTCTAGTATAATCTTCTACTTGATAGAAAGGGGTGTTTCTACCCCCACTACCTAGAGGAAACACTTCGTGGGATAACCCCTGAACCAAGGCCTCATCACTTATCATATCATCATCATGATCCTGAATTGGTAACCTAGATGGATGTCTTGAAAGAGGCATCCTAAAAGTGATCATGATGTAACATGATAATATGAACATATATATATATATATGGGGAGTTGAATCAAGGAGTATAGTCAAATTAATCAATCCTATATGATGCATGTTTCATTGTTCCATGCAACCAATGCCTCTATATTTTGAGTCGACAAGCTGGTAATCGGAGTCCTGGTGTATGGATACCTCAACTGCTACACCAACACTAGGTCCCCTGACATGAAAGATAAACTCAATAAACTTATAAAATATTTCCCAAAGTCCCAACCAATCCTATTTAGAGAAAAACTCCACACACCCTCCCAAGGAATGAAGTCATCTTATACCACTCTATAACTACCCAAACCATCAGAGTCCACCTTGCTGGTAAAATATTGGGCCTCAAAAACCCTAATATTTCCTCTAATATTCTAGGTTCTATAGACAAGTGTTGAGAAGAAATAATGTAAATGGGATTCCTTTTCTTATTGTACCCATATACACAAACCCAACCACCTCCATGCAATAGTGTAAAGGAATAATGAAAATTGTTGTAACATCTAGAGTAAAAGAATGAATGAAATAACATTTAGGTAATACATTAGGGTATGATAGGATAAAACCAAAGTGTAAATGGGAAAAATACATGTTCAACCAGAAAATAAGTCCCAACCTGACAAAAAATGGACTAAAGGAAAGCTGAGAGAGCCTGACTCCTGATCTCTAAGCCCAACCACCGTACACAGCCTATGCCCCTGATTATTCCTAAAATCTACTAAAATCACTATCTATTTGCCTGTTGTCTTCATAATACATGGAATGTGTGGTCAAACCTCAAGCAACGATGAGTTTATACATACCTAGTAGGATGCCCCAAAAATTGAAAAGGGAGAAATAAAGATATGACAGATGTATTCAGCTCAACTTAAAGAAAGAGGGAAAAAAACCTAACGATGTATACATATACTCATAAAAGAAACCCTGATGATAGATAAAGAGGATATTTATCTCACAGCCAAGCCTAGGTTTATGATTCTACCAATATCTCCCAAAAGGGGTCCATCTTTGATGCCTAGTATCTCATGTATCCTTTGAGGTAACAATGTGGAGGACACACACCTCACCACTATGTTTCATAGTCAAGGGGAAATATCCAATATAGGAACCAAGCGTTAATTTGTTTGTGAGGTTTTAATACTTATATAGAGGACCCAATTCTTATTGTATCAATGGGGTGCCACTTAGTAGGTAGAAAACCCATGCCCTAGTGAGTCAGGGGGTGCCACTCAGTAGGTAGAGGACCCACACCTTAGTACGTCGGGGGGGGGGGGGGGTTCCACTCAGTAGGTAGTTGACCCAAAACCTAGTGTTCTAGTGAATACCACTCAACTAGTGTAAGGATTATAGGGTAACCTCACCCTGATATGACAGGGTGGTTGTCAAACCCTACCTCCCTCACCAATGATCATGGGTGATCACTACCAATGTCAAGCATCACTTAAAGAAGTTTCAAGATTGTAACATTCCAAATCATATCTTGAAATCCAAAATATAATCTACCACTCTGTTCTATGTAGAAAATTTTTAAGGATAGGCTACTCATCGACCAAAATCAGAGTCCATACAAAGGAGATACGCAAGGTGAAAGTTTCTCATAGGGGTGCATGGTGTGTCTGGGGTCCACACGACGTGTAGTCCGAAACTACTGCCTGGTTGTGTAATCCTATGGACACGGCTAGGATTCCATGTCACCAGAAGTGGTTTTTAAGGGGCTTACACGATGTGTCTCATCCACTTAGGTAATGCCCATGTTCTTTAGGTTGTGCCAATGTACCTGGATATGCCTGGGTACTGGCCAATGCTTGTGTACTTCTATAGGACACAACGTGTCCTCCCACATGGGGTCCTGGTTGTGTATAGATATTACACAACATATCCACTTGGGGAGGGTCACAAAGAGTGTGGTCCCACCACACTGCATGTGATCATTTTATTCCCCAAAACCCTAGTCGTCGCAGCTGGGTGGGGCTACATGACGTGTGTTATTAGACTACACAAAATATAGATTACTTTTCTAAAAAAAATTTATTTTCACATGTTTTATATATTTATCCTCATTTCCATGAATCATTCTTATTTACTACTTGAAATCAAAGGAAACCTCCTTAGGATATTGATTTGCAGCCTCTAGTGCCTGAAAATTGGATCTTGGTTACCGGTGGTGGTTCATCGCACATCTCATGCGCCTTCCACTCGATCTCATTACCCCTATGAATCCCAAATCCACTGAGTATCACCTGTATCCCACATTTTTCCACAATCTATCTACAAATTATTAATTTTTCATGTATTTTGTGCTTCTTCAATGAATATGGGGCTTTGATTGTGCTCAAACCCACCCCGAATATGTCGAACTATGATCCCATAGCCCAACGACGAAGATCATGGTGAATGGAGAGTGTATAACCACCATAAAAATATGAATATATCATTGGATAATCATTATTAACCCATGGTCACAGATTAGGTATTTCTAGGGGTGATAACATGATCAAAAAGGAGATAAATATTGAATTAAAAATATAATAGGCAACAAGCCCATGTGAAATAATAGATAAATTGCATAACAAGAATGATGAATAATAATCCACGATCAAACTTTTAATCAATTTTGGAAAGCTCAATTGTTTAGACCTACCTTAATTATGTATTGATCATTGGTGAATAACACATTTTTCGGTGATGGAGAAGACCTATTTCATCACTGCCTCTCGATCCACCTCAATCTGATCATTGTTCATCATCCCATTTTGATTTTCTAAGGAAGAATGCCCAATTATCCTCTCAATCCACCCAGTGTTATGTGGATAACCTTAGTGAATTGATATAACATAAATTACATTGAGGAAATTATGTTAAGGGTATTAAATGAATTAAATTAATTAATTAATTAATTCGTTAACAAACCTATCAACGGTTGTCTCATCTAAATGTTTGGAACCAACCAATTTTAGGTCATGCCTATGATAAATCCCATTCTTCACAATCCAACATGGTCTTGAATTTAAATATAATAATTTATTTGGGAGATATTCTATTATTTAGGAAAAACTGCACATGCGTGATATCAATAAATTTAATGTTTTTATAATATCAATTTCGGTCTCACCAAGCCTTAGAATTTTATGTCATCTCAATGCCTAGTTATGAAAACAGTTTTTAATATATTTAAAATTTTTACAAGGCAAGAAAAGGGTCACTAAATCTAAGTAAAGGCTCTGATGAAGGTTTCATTTGTTAGCACTTTTTTAGCATTGATAAATAATGGACTTTATCAATGTATTTTTAGTATAGATAAAAGGTACCCTAATTTTAAAATATTAAGTCACACTAGAATAAAATGTTATTATCAATTTTATTTTCATAATTTATGTAATAAAAAGTTTATGAATTTATATTAAGAAATGAAAATATTTAATAATGTATTAAAATACAGTAGAAAAATTTATATGTAAATATAATATATTATAATTTTTTAAAACAAATATTTAAATATGTAATATTTAAATAAAATATATAAATTAATTATAAATAAATATATTAATATAAAAATAAATAAATAAATAAATAAATAAAAATAAATAAAATACGAAAAAAATACATTATAAATATAAAAATTCAAATATAAAAATATATAATTTAAATTTAAAAATAAATGTATATATATATATATATATATTGTGTGTGTGTGTGTGTGGTATATGGGATTAAAAACCATAAACAACACACGTTCCTAGAAACCCCAATGGGTCAAGACGCATCCCTCCCCACAAGGAATGATAAGCATTCAACAGCCATATTTTGTTACATATTTATGAATAGAAGACCCAAGTTTTTGATAACCCAGAGTAATATATGAATGTGGCATAAGGGCCTCTGAATATGATGGCCCATAAGGAAAAATGAGCAGACTACATCATTTCATGTCACCAATCTTATCAACCCTTGTCAATAACCATCGCACTGTGTTACCATTCTAAAAGCTATGTCCCCCCACCAAGATTCATTGCATTGTGCTTCCCTATGATGCACCATGGTAGGTAACCCTTACATCCCATATCATAAAACAATGTGTGGAGAGATGCAAATGATTAGTTCCAATACTCCCATCTCTCTTTCAAGCCTCCCACCTGGTGATGCTTTCATGGCGCCCCATCACATCATCTGCCTCTCCTACCACGTCTTTAGACTGGTCCCTCTATATATATAGTCACATGGTAGTTAATCCCTCCATCCCACATTGTAAATATATGAGGATAGAAGGATAGTTGATAGGTTCCAGTGTTCTATAAAACCCCGACCCGTTCTACGGTATGGAAGCATTTTAATTTTTTTGGAGTGTGTGTAATATGTTGTTTTTTGGATGATGGGGGTGTCAGGAGAACTAAGAGGTAGGTTTGGGCGAACCTGTAGCTATTTGGAGGCTATAGGAAGGATTCCTGGTGTGATAAAGTATTCAATACCTTGAAACATCAAGGAAAATACCCTAGGGGTTCTGGTACAAAAACAAATGGTGTGGACAAATTATTTGTGCCTTGAAACCCTGGACTTAAGTTTTTAAGTGTGTAATTATTGTGGGGGAATTAAAAAATTAATGGGAAGCTTCCCCTAGGTATTATGTTAGAACCACACCCTCACCTTTAGTTTCTCCCATTCCCTAGAGAGATCTCCTCCATTTCTCCACTAAATCAAATGATGCTTCTTTCATTTCGAAGATTGAGGTAAGTCTATAAATACTTCTTCATTATTTTTAAGTTTCTTTCATTATTAAGTGTTTCCTCTTCATTTTTGTTTCATATTCCCAATTTCTAGGTTTTTTCTTCTATTTTTTTAATTTCAACTAGATAAACTTGAATCAAAGGTTGATATTGGATGATTATACATCTATAGATATAAGTTAAGTGGTTTATGATCTTTCCCATGTGTTTTTCACTATTTGTTGATGTATTTGTTGTGTGGTCACACATTCATTACTGGATGTTCAAAATAAAATTATAAATTAAATATTTTGGGACCTAAAAATGAATTGAAGCCTCCAAATGGGATACGAATAGCCTATTGGTGAGTATAATGTGACTTTTGGCCACCCATGGGGTACACCCTACCTTAGAAAGTTAGTTGGAACATACAATAAGAGACCCTAGGGGTTACATAGATATATTATTTCATTGTGGATGTGTGAGAATGAAACTATAAACCAATTTATGTGTACTTTAATTGGGAGAATTAAATTAGTAATTGAAGGGGTGACCCAAGGGGTTTCCTTACTTAAGTAATTGATTGTCTTTATGGTTGAGGATTCCTAGGACATGTTCTAGGACATAGGGCGCGTAATAATTATGTGAAAAAATTATAAATGAGTTTAAAGTTTTTTTTTGGAATGAATATGTGCTCGGTTATGATGTAATGTGGTTTGGGATACCATGGGGAAATCCCCCACAGGTTTATTTGATGAAGCATAGTTTGGGATTCTAGGGAGAAATCCTCCATGGGTTTGTATAATTAAACATGGTTTGGGACACCGTGGGGAAACCCCCATGGTTTTGTATTATAAAACATGGTTTGGGACACTATAGAGAAATCCCCCATGGGTTATTATAATTAAACATGGCTTGGGATGCCATAGGGAAATCCCTCAAGAGTTTGTATGATGGAATTTAATTTGGGATGTTAGGGGGAAATCCTACATGGGTTTTTATGATGAAAAATGGTTTGGGAAACCATGGGAAAATTCCTCATGGGTTTGTATGATGTAACATGGTTTAGAATACTATGGGATACCCCCAAGGGTACAAATGACGTTTCATGGTTTGGAGTTCCTTGTGGTATTCCCCCTTGGACTTGTTGTGACTCATGATTTGAGAGTCCTTAGATTCTCTCCTTGGGTTCATAGTGCTTCTATGTGTTATTATGGATAGAGAAATATGGCTTAGGCTGATGCAGGTATGTTCGACCTCGAGTGTCACTTTAGAACCCAAGGATCGATAATGGTTTATTTATTTATATTGTGAATTTATTTTTTATACACATTGATATGTACATTATAGCTCAGATTGGATATTCTTATAGATTTAATTAGTGGTGTTCTACTGATTCATACTCACACCTTGCTCGAGTTTTCATTTGGTACCCAAGTGGACCCTTAAGATTGTAGGACAAGACAATGGAAAACACCATATGTATGATGCATGTTTAGGTAGATCCGATGGAGCATGGTAATTTCGTATTGGGCTAGGACACAGGAATGTTTTTAGAGTTTTTCCCAGTTTTTTTTGTCTTTTTAGATTTGAGGTATTTGATCCACTACTGATGTGTGACTATCTAAATTGTATAGTATAACTCATTTTTATATATCAATGGTTTATTTATGTATCGACACTTTTTGGAATGTCTTTTTACTTCTTTTTTATCAGGATGGTGTATCTGATTTCCTTATTATTTTATCATATTATTTGACTCTGATATGTGCGTATAGTTTCCCCACTATACAACCTTAAATTTATACTATTAGTTGATAACCTCCCTTGTATAGGAAGTAATGCCTAAGGTACAATGGAGACCCCTCTAGTCAAAGAACCGATTAGTAGTCACAGATTAGAGATAGGATGTCAAAAAGTGGCATCATGGCTCTTTCTTTTTTCTAAATATTTGAGTAAGGTAAAATAGAGTTAGGGTTTTATTGGGACATGGTATCAAACGTTTTCATGGGAATTTCCACTATACGCATGAGGGAAGTCCAAATTTTTAGTTATGGTATTGATTTTCTTTATTTTTATTGTTGAATTATCTCACCTTGACTAATGCACATGATTATGAGGTTATTGATTTAATGGATTTTATCTCATGAAAAACAAAAAGAGAGAGTGTGCACATTAATCATTTCGAAATCATAGTATTCACATGTTATTTTCATTATTTCTTATGGTTTGTTACCTAGATTGGGATATGGGTCATTTATTTAAAGTTTTCATAGCCATTTATATGGTGTTTCTTATATTATTTTATGGTGGAATCTTACTGAACTAATAATCTAAATGAACAAAATAATGTTAATTCATTAGTTTTCTTGATTAATACAAGGTGTCAGGAAAATAAAATATCAATTACAATTTATTAATATTTTTCATCAATAACTTGTAATTGATATTTCATTCAGCTGATCCTCAATTAAGAAAATATGTGGTTAAAATAAATATTTCAATGTGTACTATGTAATAAATAATCTTGAGTATTATATAGAATCAACTAAATTAAATTCCAATTACAACTTAAAAAAAAATTGACTATAAATTGTAATTGAAATTTCATTTAACTAATCCATGTTTATGAAAATTCTAGTAAATAAAAAATGGAAAGTGTGGTTGTGAATCCTATATGTTTATGATGTGGAACTTATTTTTATATGATTTTGACCATGTATATAGGTAGTTAGGGTTATTAAGAGTGCTCGATTTATGATATCCCTATGATATAAGGTACATAGAATAATGAGACGTGTGACTGTTATCACATTCCTTGAGCTCCAATGTTGAGAATTTAAAAAGAAATGTGTTCTGATGTGGGTCATAGTGTGCATGAACAGATTTTGAGAAGGCATAAATGGGGCTAGTGAGAGATCCTGATATGGGAGATATTTAAGATGTGGGGTGTATAATATGGCAGGATTATATGCCTGCTGTGATATTGGTTTGAACATTAAATTTGATAATTATGGTATGTCATAACTGTATGTGGCCCTTATGGGTTTATTCCTAGTCTCAGAGTGGGTAGGAAAGACTGGACACAAACCTGTATGTCAGACCCTTTTTTTGTAGGTATTGATTGGAGTGTCAAGACATATTGTATGTCACTTCTTTTCCTTTGTTGGGTAGTAATATGAGTTGAGGATAACCCTCGAAGGGGTAGTTGGCTAAATTATGGGGTGATTGATATGAATATATGTGTATGAGATCCCTAGAGAGGGTTTTTTGGCCTATGAGGTTCTTTATGATGGTGAGATTTACCACAAGATCCTGGTTAGTTGAGCATCGTGAATGAGTAGCAAGATGTTCCTACAATTGTTGGTGACAAATGTGGTATATGTGGGTAACCCAAGAGAAGTGTTTTTCAGGATTGACGATACCTTATAGAGGAGAATAAGAATGAATTATTTACACTAATATTGATTCATTTAAGTGCTAAAAAATACCTAGAATGGGCGTTTAGATACCATATGAGTTATAGATTTAGAGACCTAGATTTTATGGGGTGAGTTGTATCTAGGTTTTAATGGGAATGATCAGTTGGATACCTAACCCAGTTGGTAGGGTAATCTTAGATGGTTAGATATATAATTGGTAGAGCATGGGGAAGTTCTTTTAGTTTTGTGTAGACCCCCAGAGAAGTTGGTGATCACATAGTTGGCCTTAATATAAGTGAAATACCCTAGTATCTTTGGGAAAAAGCACTGAGTGAGATGATTTTAACTAGATGATTTTACATGAAGTAAGCATGGTAGGATGGGTTTTTAGATGTGTGGGCCAAGGATGTATGGGACATTACTCTAAATAGTCGAGTCATATCATACATCAGAGAAACACCAAGATGTAATGTAATTTATCATCCTGGGGCGTCATCCAAACTGGTACCCAAACTGATCCTCCATTGACATGAGGGGTATACCCAATCCCCTCAATCTAGCAACAAGTGTCATTAAAATAAATAGAAATCACTATGGATGATTTATCCATTAAATAATAGTTTACACACAATGTAATTTCTCTTGAAAATCTGGCATGACTCATCTATAAGTCATACATCCACACCAAAATTAGATAGATATAAAATAAATAAATAGATAGTATATATACAAAAGTGTAGAAATAAACACTCAACTCACCCTCTAAACACTCTCCCCTGCAAAAAATCCTCTAACAGTGCCTATCCTTAGCCATCACAATGTCACTACATCTCCAACCATAAAAAGTAGTAAAAGTCCTATATGGATGATACAAGATAAATGATGAAACTAAAACACTGACATACTTGAGAAAACAATCTCCTGTGACCCAAGGTCACTATCTATCTAAACCTCATAACATATTCAAAGATTATAACCCAAAACCTACAAATGGACACTCATCCTATAAATAATGAGTGGTGTGAGTAGGGTGTAATATCAACAACCAAATAGGTAATCACCACAAAGTCTAAGAATATTCTTCTAGAAAAAAACAATAAATACTAGTTTGAAATAAATTTAGAAAATAGTTTTTATTTATTTAATAAATACCAAAAATAATAGTTAACCAATTTCCAAAACATCACTTTTATTGTATTTAAAGGAAAAAAGTCACTCAAAAATCCATTTTTCCATCCTAATCCTCTTTCCCAAAATGCACAAGCGCACACACACAGACACACACACACACACACACATAGAAATCCCCTTTTTAAATAAAACCATCCCATGTCAAACATTATTTGAAATTCCCATTTTGTTTTACCTTAAAAATGATACCAAATAAACAACCCAAGATAATGGAGAAAATATTGAATAAAGAATAATAAAGAAGTACAAATAATAACTAAAGTGAAACAAAAGTAAACAATAAATAAAACTAAAGTAAATAAACCAAAATCAAACATCATCTAGGATAATAAGTGTGGGAAACAAACAAGAATATTTTGAGACACATAGGATAAGATCTGACCTATAGGTTCCAAAGTTAACTAAATTGCTTATGGATAACTAATCAGCCAAGTGACCTAATAATAACTAAAACACGGGCCTCTCAAAGACACTAAAACTAGACTCTCACTAGTGCCTCATGTCTAACTAGAGTAGTACCTATGACAACCCTGCTTTTTATTACAACTTAAACATGATTTATTATGTAAAAATTCACTTGATACAACAAAGAAGATATAGAGGTTTAGTGTCTTTGGGTCTTAGGATCATTACATAAAAACTTAAAACATTAAATACAACATCTTTATTGAAAACTTCCTTTACATGACCACTACATTCTTTTGTACTTAGCATTTCATGGGATAACCGGAGAACATGCATAAGAAAAGGGTGAGCTATAAAGCCCAGTAAGGGAGTACACATGGAATAACATGAGGAGTACAATACATGTTAGAAAATAGGCATATCAATAGATCATAAGAAAAAAATGAACATAAAGGCATGATAAAGCATGATAATCATACCATGGAAATGTGGCAACAACACTTAACATGGAATTAGCATGAGCCAAGGCTCATTGCACATGGAGGATGAGTAAATCCTCATTGCACATAAAGCACGAGTAAACCCTCATTGCACTTGAATAAGCATGAGTCAACACTCATTTCACATGAGTTATCATGATACTATACTTTACCCAATGCATTGGAGCGCTATAAGGGCGCACCCTTCTTAAACATATCATTTCATGCATAAGTGTGCCACATGGATCATAAAACATAGATTCATAAAACATAACCATTTATTCCAAAATAAAGGAATGTGGAATTCATACATGAAACTTTACAATCAATAAGTAAATGTTCATACAGGTGAATACCCTTTATGGAGAAATGGGCATGGTATTCACTACACAATGACATTGGCTTAAAACATCGGTGCGATTTCGGCAGCGTAACAGCGTGACATAAGAATTACTAAAAATGGTTGATGATATAGAAAGGGGTTACTTGTAACACCCCAAGCTTCCTCGATATGTTTCCTTTCGAATAATGCAATGACGTGCATTGTACGCAACTTCGAGATTTTAACACACCACAACCAATCAAACTAGCCGTTATGAATAGTAATACCTACTTTTAGAAATTATATATATTTTATATTTCAAAATGGACTTCATTTTTGGATTCAGAATATCGAATTTAGCCTAAGGTGAAATTTTGGTACTTTTCGGATAACTTTCATATTTTGATGAATAGTGAAAATTACTAAATTTTAATTAAAAACAACTTTTTTAATCAAAATAATTAATAGTGATAAATTGTGAATTTGAGTGGTTTTAAAGTATATTTAGAATATATTTTTACCATTTAATATAATGTTGGTTATTGGACATAATTTTACAATTAAACCGAACATAAACAAGTGTCAATCTTTTGATAGTTATTATCTCTTAAAAACACGCTTTTTGTTTTGACAGCGGGAATTAATTTTAAATTAATTTCTGCCACTTCTGTGTTTTGAATTTAGAAAAATGGATTCCATATTTGGAATCAGGATGTCCAAATTGTGTAAATAGGTAACTTTTATTTTTAGACATTTTGAATAATTACTGCGGTAAATATTTTATTTACCATGGTTAAGGGTAAATCCGGTAAATAAGGGTTAAAAAAAATAATATTATAATAATACTAAATTACCCTAAAATGTGTCTTAACCCTATTGGTTGATACATGGTCGACCATGGGCATCTTTGGGTCAATTTTGGGACCCCATGGATCCACTTGTAAGTGATAATGACGCTTTATATTAATTAAGTTAAAATGAATACAAAAATGACACAAGCATATATCTTTTAGCAAAACAATTGTTACATAGGGTTATATATTCTGGATTTTAGATTATAAATATTCATTAGAAAGATAAAAAGATTTCCTACATAATTATATTTTATTTATAATTTTTTGACATTAAATAATTTATTTTATTTATGACACAATGATGATGTAGTAATTACTTAAATAGTAAAAAATTAACATAATTGATATTATAAATACCCAAATAATTATAATATTAAACTTTTAATGAATTAAACAAATTTTCTGGGATAATATGATATATTAGGATTGATTTATTTGACTTTGTTCGAAGTAATCAATCTGTTATGAGCTTCACAAAAATCAACTAGTGAATAGTGTCAAAATTGACATAAAAGAGTTCTTAAAACAAATATTATATTATTAATTGATATTAAATTCCTAAAAATCTAAGGTTCGGCCAAGAGACTTATATTATGATAGGTTAATCATTAATGGACCACTTGGGGGTCTTTTGGATGTATATAGTAAGTTTATTAACCATATTATATAAAAATACAAAGAGACATTGTAAAAGTGAAACTAATTAACTTAGAGTTAATACTTAAAGATAAGGTTAATATAAGTACCCAAACCTGTCTAAATTCTATTGGATGAGTTGTTTTCGACCTATCCCCACCTCAACCTTTGAATAGTAAACTTTGGAGCCATTGGAAACCGAATATGAATTTATTATAAATTAATATTTCTAGCTTTTCCAAAGGTGCCCCTCACCCCTCTTATAAAAGGGAACTCCTCCTTCTCATTTCCTCACACCTCTCAAGCCACTTGGCTCGTCCAAACTCTGCCCAACTAAGCTCCCCACATCCCTCTACTCCTCCTTGAAGCTTCCCCTTAGGCAGAAAGCATTTCAACAAGTCCTTTGGTTCCAACCAAAGTGAGTTACCTAAATTAAAGGTAACGATTTCTCTTAAATTATTTTCATTTATTTTGCTTCTTCAACCCCCAAACTCTTTTTATTTCCCTTCTTTTGTAACAACACCAGTATCCTCAATATACTAGGATGTTGTTATAAGAAGTATTCAAACTACACATACACACAACTCCATCTAATGGATGATGAACATAATGTTTCTGTGGATGGCAAACTAACGCCTCACGAAACGATGATTGTTCAAAAACATCTTACCGCCTCTCATGGTGGCCATTATGATGGCACTGTAATTAAATATGATATTAATGATATATATTTTATATATAAGCTTCTGTAATTCCATTTTATTTCATACCATTATTCGTTTCATGTCGTATATACATACGATAATTTCATTTGAGGAAGTGAGGACTACCGCCCCCTTAAAATGATATGACTCGTTCATACCACACATGGAACGTATAAAGGATGGTGTTAATGAACTTAAGTAACATATATAAAATATTATATTATACTGGAATAGTAATATACCTATGTATCATTTGGATTCGATTCTTTTAAAATAAAAAATTAAATGGAAGTAGCGTTCGTGCGTACGTACGGACTACCGTCTCCACGAACGCGATGAGATTCATTATCCATCGTATCCATTCAAGTATAATTATCATTTAATGATTTAAAAATGATGTTTAAGGACTTGATATCATTCTGGATATGAATAAGATACAACAAACATGACTTATGTAACAAAACATATAAAAGAAAATGAGTAAGTTAACACCCGAAACGGCGTTAATACTAAGATATTATTAACAAATCAATGTTAAAAGATCATATATGATATCATATTAAAGTAAATGATTCTTGTATTATTCAATAACAATTATTTCACCTTTATACAGGAGGTAAACCTACCATCGACCAAGGAAAAAGTACAAAGTAAGGGATTCTCTTATCTCACTTTCAATTCCGTGAGATTTCCATTGTTTGCCACTAAATTATTGAAAGTGGTGTATTGTGTATGGCCATTTGATATATATTATCATGATTCTCTTTATATTCATGTTATTCTGTAAATAATTTTGTGGTTATTAACTTTTGGCCATACGACTCAGTTGATTAATGTGGTAAGGGTTTTCTTATCTCACTTTTAATTCCGTGAGAATTCCATTGATCACCACTTAATTATTGCATGTGGTGTATGTGTACTGCCCATGATCGTATTCATTGTGTAATATACTTTAATTTATGGGTATTTACATCATCATGGTATGATACTTCTTTCATGGGTGTATGTTTCGTAAGTTACCTAATCGATAAGGGAATTTGAGATTTCAATTTCCACTCATTTGGATTTACACATATTTCATTGATTATATTACCCCAAGATTATGTGTGGAATCACTATTCATTTGATTATGTCATAATTTCCACTCCCCTTCCTGTGGATATAAGTTTGATACACATAATCACTCCATTGGTAATTCTCAAGTCATTAATATGAATTTGATAAGAGTAATTTTAACTCATTCTCCATTTGTTGAGTTAAACATCCAATTCGTTGGTATTGTTTTTACAAGAATATGTGTGAATGTCCTTTGATTGTTTTACACTGAATATCCAATCATATTTAGTGTATTTATATTTGTCACACATAATTATGTCATTGATTTATCCTTAACCTAAGGATACAACCTTTATGAGAGATTTCATCTCAATTTACATTCCATTGAGACTTCTTTGATGATATACACCAAATCACTTTTATGTGGTGTATATATAATGTACTTTGACATAGTATATCATGATTCCCTTTATTATCATGATATTACAAAGTTTTGATCACCTCAATTATTTGTATTCAAGTGTCTCTTTTGGTAAGAATCTCTAACTAAAATACCATTTTTAAATGTTTTAAAGACTTATTCATCTAAACCTTTCTCATTAATGTCCATGTTTTAAAAATGGTTTAAAGGATTTATTTATATGGACATTAAAGTTTAGAAATAAAAACTCCTTTTAAAAAAGTTTCAAAGTGGTATGGGACACTTTGATTCAAAAATATACTTTTAAATGGCTTCTTGACAAATAGTGTGACTTTTAAATGTTTTCAAGAAAAGGGGGATATTTCTCTCAAATAGTTTTGATGATTATTTTCATCTATGTCAACATCCTTCATTATTCTTGATTGAGGTTAATGTGATACAATAAAATCTTCCATATTGTATCGAATGAGTTATGTTTGACTGTGGATGTGTTGTTTTTATACCATTCATGGTTTGTGGTAAAAGTATTGACATTTCGTATGCTAGTTTTAATACGAATGTTTATGTTACGTTTAAACATGTTCATATGAGGAATGCATTGGACTTAATAAGTGACGGGTGGAGCCCGCTATAGCTCCTCGATGCATCGGTAGGTCTCATGAGACAAACTAGTGTCTTGGCACAAGGCCTTGGCAAAATCTTATTTGTAGTCTTGGCACGAGGCCTTGGCTATGTGGTTATGATAGTCTGGCATTATGCATTCCATCATTATGAAAGTGGTTATTGATATTGCATGTGATCATTCGACTAGTAGAATATCCATGTGAGTAAGTAAATGGCATTATTTCATTTTACTTTTGCCATACTATGTTGAAGTTCAATTTTAAAAGGCTTTTGTTTTAGTTATAAATTGCCTTAAGTGTTTATGCTTATTTATGAAAGCTTCTGCTATAATGTTATCCTTACTGAGCATCCGAGCTCACCCCTTTCAATGTTTTATTTTTCCCAGGATTATGAAGAAGTAATTTATGAATGACCTGCAGGGATAGTATGAGGGGATATGAAGACAAGATGTTTTTTTTATGATGTAATGTAAAAATTTATGGATGTATCTAGTTATTCCAAGGCTACTAAACTAATCGGTCTTTCGAGACTTGATCTTTCTCATGATCATGCCAATGTTATGTAATAATGCACCGACTCTAGGTAATTAGGGTCGGGGCGTTACAGTTGGTATCAGAGGAAGTTTAGTACAAACCTTGGTAGCTAGATTTAGATAAACTCTGATTAGAGCACGTAGACCTAAGATGAACTTTGAGGATTAGTATAAAAGAACTTCCTAGAATTTTGGTATTGTAGAGATTTTGTGAGTTTTCCGAGCAATACATCCCTGTCTGGATACGAGCAGGTAGAGGCGGCTCTGGCACAGATGTACCTAGGGGTAAAACCCGAAAACACCGCTTTGAGCTAGACTCGAATGGGAACTGGTGCACGACAACGGGCCTTGCTGCACTCTTGGTTACGACACTCCCGGGGGATATGCTTAGGATAATTTACATTTTCTTTACAAACCAATTTAAGTAATATATATATAAGATTAGAGTAAATGACCTTGGTTAATCCTAATATGTTTCAAATTGAGAATATGGTGACATTTTAATCTCTAAATGATTTTACGACTACTATTACTCACACAATGCTTTATGGTTTTAGTCAATGGCTGGATTCCAAGGAAGTCATAGTGACTTTGAGAATGATGTACAAGATGGGAACGGTGGTGGCAATGAGCAACAAAATGGAATGTTGATAGGCGTAAAAGATATCGTCTTTATGCCAAATCAGTTTTCCAAAAATATGATCAACAACATATATATTAACCAACTCCCAGACTCAACAAGGAAGAGAAAGGTGATAAATGATAAGAGCTCCAGCAATGGAGACCATGGAGAAAAGAACCCTCAATTTTCATCATGCAGGAAATGTGGAAAGAGACACCCAGGAAAGTGTCTCAATGGGACAACGAAATGTTTTACGTGCGGGAAGGAAGGACATAAAGTAAAGAATTGCCGAAGAAAAATGAAGAGTACTATGGAAGAAGATAAAAATGGTCCCAAGAGTCCATTTACAGTCATTTGCCGTAAATGTAGGGGACCTGGCCATTACCCGAGTGAATATCCTATTCTATAGGATATTTTCTTGGTCAAAGAAGAAGCTATGTGGGAATAAATGGTTGGAGAAATGTTTAAAAAGTATTAGCACTCCTTGTTGATGGGTTTACTATGGAATAATTTTCTCTTGTATTTGTAACCCCGCAGTTTGCCATGTGAGAATGATATTTGAGGAAGAATTGTCTCTTCTCTTGTGGATTTGGGTATAAATAACCATTTGGATTTATATGATCATTGGGGTTTGATAGAATTATAAGTTATTCTAATTTGGGATGAAGATTCAAGGTATGATATAACATTTGTGGTTAAATTTATGATATAGTATTTTGAGGAATTTATCTCATTTTGGCAATATTATAAAATATAGTTTTTGAAAAAGGACAACACGTAGACCGTGTGACAACCCATCGCGTCGGACAAAGCTATGGGAATCAAACCCACAACCAAAGTGCGATTGGGATTTATCGCCTACCACTGGACTACGTGAAGTCCCTGGTTAGTGTGACTTTTTTTTTGTTAAATGATTTTATTGATCAATAATAAGTTGATTTGGGTTCATATTTCATATCAAAAGAATACCCTTGGTATAGGAAAATGATTTGGTGATTAAGTGATAAATGTTATTTTGGAAGATGTTCGCTTTGTTGGAAACACTATATGTCCAAGGAAAATAGAATACTATGGGGTTTCATTTGTGGAGTAATGATAGATTTTTATCTACGTTTTTATTGTGGATTTATAGTGATTTGGGTTATTTATGGAAATGATTAACCTATAATAGAGAATATGTGATTAGGTTAATTACTTTTGAGTATGTGACTTTAAGAGTATCTGATGTCATTTGGAGATACAATTTAACATGGGAGACTACATAATCAAATTCTTCTATGTTTTGGGTTTCAATATTAGTTTGGATTATATTAAAGGATTTTAAGGACAATTGGTTATTGAATGGTATCTATTTAACTTTGGGGTATTGTTGGTTTAATTTTAGAAATTAAGATTAGTGCATATTTATCTCAATGAATATCCTTTTGGGGGATCATTAGATCATTCACTGACCATTTTGGTTTTGATTAATCTTCAAAGACAATGTAAATATATGGTTTATCCTTCATGGATCATGTGATTCTATAGAAGTTTATTCTATCTCTTCCAATGTGACCAAGTCTTCTTGAATACTCATCGTTTTAAAAAAAATGAGTTAGTGGTGGAAATTTATTAAAGAATGAAAATATACTTAAAATGTAAGTATATCTCATAATGTTCTTAGTCAATATCATAAATGAATTCCTCTTCCTTATGTAATGTAACTTAAAAAAAAATTGTTGTCCGTTTACTTTCCTACTAGGAGACTAATGGTCGTTTGTCCCAACACAAGTTTGTGGTTTTCTCATTGTTAACTTTCTCCTGATCATGATTTCTATCCCTCTCCATCAGAACTTGACACTTAGTTTATCATCCATATCCATGTTTTCTTACATGGAATCCTAGTATGGGTTATCTTGGATGACCCTTATACCTCTCTTCCTTTCTTTTAAAGTGACAGTTTTATTGACTCTTTTTCCGATGTGGGACTTTCCATTATATTCCCAAGCAAAAATTTAAAAATTGCGAGGACGCAATTTATTGAAGGAGGGGAGAATGTAACACCCCAAGCTTCCTCGGTATGTTTCCTTTCGAATAATGCAATGACGTGCATTGTACGCAACTTCGAGATTTTAACACACCACAACCAATCAAACTAGCTGTTATGAATAGTAATACCTACTTTTAGAAATTATATATATTTTATATTTCAAAATGGACTTCATTTTTGGATTCGGAATATTGAATTTAGCCTAAGGTGAAATTTTGGTACATTTCGGATAACTTTCATATTTTGATGAATAGTGAAAATTACTAAATTTTAATTAAAAACAACTTTTTTAATAAAAATAATTAATAGTGATAAATTGTGAATTTGAGTGGTTTTAAAGTATATTTAGAATATATTTTTACCATTTAATATAATGTTGGTCATTGGACATAATTTTACAATTAAACCGAACATAAACAAGTGTCAATCTTTTGATAGTTATTATCTCTTAAAAACACGCTTTTTGTTTTGACAGCGGGAATTAATTTTAAATTAATTTCTGCCACTTCTGTGTTTTGAATTTAGAAAAATAGATTCCATATTTGGAATCAGGATGTCCAAATTGTGTAAATAGGTAACTTTTATTTTTAGACATTTTGAATAATTACTGCGGTAAATATTTTATTTACCATGGTTAAGGGTAAATCCGGTAAATAAGGGTTAAAAAAAATAATATTATAATAATACTAAATTACCCTAAAATGTGTCTTAACCCTATTGGTTGATACATGGTCGACCATGGGCATCTTTGGGTCAATTTTGGGACCCCATGGATCCACTTGTAAGTGATAATGACACTTTATATTAATTAAGTTAAAATGAATACAAAAATGACACAAGCATATATCTTTTAGAAAAACAATTGTTACATAGGGTTATATATGCTGGATTTTAGATTATAAATATTCATTAGAAAGATAAAACGATTTCCTACATAATTATATTTTATTTATAATTTTTTGACAATAAATAATTTATTTTATTTATGACACAATGATGATGCAGTAATTACTAAAACAGTAAAAAATTAACATAATTGATATTATAAATACCCAAATAATTATAATATTAAACTTTTAATGAATTAAACAAATTTTCTGGGATAATATGATATATTAGGATTGATTTATTTGACTTTGTTCGAAGTAATCAATCTGTTATGAGTTTCACAAAAATCAACTAGTGAATAGTGTCAAAATTGACATAAAAGAGTTCTTAAAACAAATATTATATTATTAATTGATATTAAATTCCTAAAAATCTAAGGTTCGGCCAAGAGACTTATATTATGATAGGTTAATCATTAATGGACCACTTGGGGGTCTTTTGGATGTATATAGTAAGTTTATTAACCATATTATATAAAAATACAAAGAGACATTGTAAAAGTGAAACTAATTAACTTAGAGTTAATACTTAAAGATAAGGTTAATATAAGTACCCAAACCTGTCTAAATTCTATTGGATGAGTTGTTTTCGACCTATCCCCACCTCAACCTTTGAATAGTCAACTTTGGAGCCATTGGAAACCGAATATGAATTTATTATAAATTAATATTTCTAGCTTTTCCAAAGGTGCCCCTCACCCCTCTTATAAAAGGGCACTCCTCCTTCTCATTTCCTCACACCTCTCAAGCCACTTGGCTCGTCCAAACTATGCCCAACTAAGCTCCCCACATCCCTCTCCTCCTCCTTGAAGCTTCCCCTTAGGCAGAAAGCATTTCAACAAGTCCTTTGGTTCCAACCAAAGTGAGTTACCTAAATTAAAGGTAACGATTTCTCTTAAATTATTTTCATTTATTTTGCTTCTTCAACCCCCAAACTCTTTTTATTTCCCTTATTTTGTAACAACACCAGTATCCTCAATATACTAGGATGTTGTTATAAGAAATATTCAAACTACACATACACACAACTCCATCTAATGGATGATGAACATAATGTTTCTGTGGATGGCAAACTAACGCCTCACGAAACGATGATTGTTCAAAAACATCTTACCGCCTCTCATGGTGGCCATTATGATGGCACTGTAATTAAATATGATATTAATGATATATATTTTATATATTAGCTTCTGTAATTCCATTTTATTTCATACCATTATTCGTTTCATGTCGTATATACATACGATAATTTCATCTGAGGAAGTGAGGACTACCGCCCCCTTAAAATGATATGACTCGTTCATACCACACATGGAACGTATAAAGGATGGTTTTAATGAACTTAAGTAACATATATAAAATATTATATTATACTGGAATAGTAATATACCTATGTATCATTTGGATTCGATTCTTTTAAAATAAAAAATTAAATGGAAGTAGCGTTCGTGCGTACGTACGGACTACCGTCTCCACGAACGCGATGAGATTCATTATCCATCGTATCCATTCAAGTATAATTATCATTTAATGATTTAAAAATGATGTTTAAGGACTTGATATCATTCTGGATATGAATAAGATACAACAAACATGACTTATGTAACAAAACATATAAAAGAAAATGAGTAAGTTAACACCCGAAACGGCGTTAATACTAAGATATTATTAACAAATCAATGTTAAAAGATCATATATGATATCATATTAAAGTAAATTATTCTTGTATTATTCAATAACAATTATTTCACCTTTATACAGGAGGTAAACCTACCATCGACCAAGGAAAAAGTACAAAGTAAGGGATTCTCTTATCTCACTTTCAATTCCGTGAGATTTCCATTGTTCGCCACTAAATTATTGAAAGTGGTGTATTGTGTATGGCCATTTGATATATATTATCATGATTCTCTTTATATTCATGTTATTCTGTAAATAATTTGGTGGTTATTAACTTTTGGCCATACGACTCAGTTGATTAATGTGGTAAGGGTTTTCTTATCTCACTTTTAATTCCGTGAGAATTCCATTGATCACCACTTAATTATTGCATGTGGTGTATGTGTACTGCCCATGATCGTATTCATTGTGTAATATACTTTAATTTATGGGTATTTACATCATCATGGTATGATACTTCTTTCATGGGTGTATGTTTCGTAAGTTACCTAATCGATAAGGGAATTTGAGATTTCAATTTCCACTCATTTGGATTTACACATATTTCATTGATTATATTACCCCAAGATTATGTGTGGAATCACTATTCATTTGATTATGTCATAATTTCCACTCCCCTTCCTGTGGATATAAGTTTGATACACATAATCACTCCATTGGTAATTCTCAAGTCATTGATATGAATTTGATAAGAGTAATTTTAACTCATTCTCCATTTGTTGAGTTAAACATCCAATTCGTTGGTATTGTTTTTACAAGAATATGTGTGAATGTCCTTTGATTGTTTTACACTGAATATCCAATCATATTTAGTGTATTTATATTTGTCACACATAATTATGTCATTGATTTATCCTTAACCTAAGGATACAACCTTTATGAGAGATTTCATCTCAATTTACATTCCATTGAGACTTCTTTGATGATATACACCAAATCACTTTTATGTGGTGTATATATAATGTAATTTGACATAGTATATCATGATTCCCTTTATTATCATGATATTACAAAGTTTTGATCACCTCAATTATTTGTATTCAAGTGTCTCTTTTGGTAAGAATCTCTAACTAAAATACCATTTTTAAATGTTTTAAAGACTTATTCATCTAAACCTTTCTCATTAATGTCCATGTTTTAAAAATGGTTTAAAGGATTTATTTATATGGACATTAAAGTTTAGAAATAAAAACTCCTTTTAAAAAAGTTTCAAAGTGGTATGGGACACTTTGATTCAAAAATCTACTTTTAAATGGCTTCTTGACAAATAGTGTGACTTTTAAATGTTTTCAAGAAAAGGGGGATATTTCTCTCAAATAGTTTTGATGATTATTTTCATCTATGTCAACATCCTTCATTATTCTTGATTGAGGTTAATGTGATACAATAAAATCTTCCATATTGTATCTAATGAGTTATGTTTGACTGTGGATGTGTTGTTTTTATACCATTCATGGTTTGTGGTAAAAGTATTGACATTTCGTATGCTAGTTTTAATACGAATGTTTATGTTACGTTTAAACATGTTCATATGAGGAATGCATTGGACTTAATAAGTGACGGGTGGAGCCCGCTATAGCTCCTCGATGCATCGGTAGGTCTCATGAGACAAACTAGTGTCTTGGCACAAGGCCTTGGCAAAATATTATTTGTAGTCTTGGCACGAGGCCTTGGCTATGTGGTTATGATAGTCTGGCATTATGCATTCCATCATTATGAAAGTGGTTATTGATATTGCATGTGATCATTCGACTAGTAGAATATCCATGTGAGTAAGTAAATGGCATTATTTCATTTTACTTTTTCCATACTATGTTGAAGTTCAATTTTAAAAGGCTTTTGTTTTAGTTATAAATTGCCTTAAGTGTTTATGCTTATTTATGAAAGCTTCTGCTATAATGTTATCCTTACTGAGCATCCGAGCTCACCCCTTTCAATGTTTTATTTTTCCCAGGATTATGAAGAAGTAATTTATGAATGACCTGCAGGGATAGTATGAGGGGATATGAAGACAAGATGTTTTTTTTATGATGTAATGTAAAAATTTATGGATGTATCTAGTTATTCCAAGGCTACTAAACTAATCGGTCTTTCGAGACTTGATCTTTCTCATGATCATGCCAATGTTATGTAATAATGCACCGACTCTAGGTAATTAGGGTCGGGGCGTTACATTACTCATAATATTTACATGTAATGGACAGTAATAAAGTCATATAGATAAATTTCCCAACAATTGTAATGGAATTTAGATTCATGATACAAAAGTATTGCTTGAATGTAAAAGAGGAGAGAGAAGTTCCTTTTAGAATTTCGCCATAGTAACGGGTGTACATGGGAGGCATTTAATGAGAGAGAAAGGGTCTCCCATCATTCAAAAATAAATAGTGAAGTATGAGGGAGGTTCGAAACCATACCCTAAAATTTATAATTGAAATTAAAAGGCAAAACAACTTAAAGAAAATTGGAAAAAATGAGAAAGGAAGAAAAAACCCTTACTCAGAAGTGTGCTTCCAAAGGCTAGAGAGAGGCTTGTGAGAGGCTTCTTGGGAGCTTGGGGCACATTGGGAGGATTATAGAGAGAGTAGGGAAGATGTTGGACGAACTACAAATGCTTTGAGTGAGGTTGAAGTGGGAGCTTGGGTGGGTTTATATAGGAAAGGTGAGGGAATTCTTTATTATTTAGGTTTGGGACACCTTATATTAAATTAATCCAAACCACAAACCATCCCATGGTTTCTGCCCATGGTTTTTGGAAAAGGTAAGAGGAAAATAATATTTTATAAGGCCAAGGTCCTAACTTCTTAAAATATTAGGGTTGCTTATGTGGAGGTGGGTCACACTCCCATGGAAATTAATTTAAAAAGGCAAAGTGTTGAGTATGTCTTGATAAGTCCATTAATGCTTTGAAAAGTAAGTCAAACAAACCAAAAATCACATTATTTTAATGGTAAAACATATATTGGCCTAACATAAATATTATAGTATTTTATTACATCACTATTGGGTCATTATGATGTCCTAAAACACATTATATATTTAAACGATATTTAATTTTTACTCAAAAATTTGACTGTCTCGGAGAATTATGAAAAATTCATAGTTGGATAATTTCGACGTCCTGATTCCAAAAAAAACATTTATTTTATCTAAATAATTTTCTAAATATGTTAATTTTCACTTTCTAGAATAAAAACTGACATTTATAAAAAATTCACGGGTTTTGACAAAAATGGATTTCAAACCTTAATAAAAATTATAATTGCATTCATACAATTACATGATAATTTATATATAACAAAATTAATCTAATAATAATAATTATAATATTTTATTAAAATATTATTTAATTCAAAAATTCCTTAATTTAATAAAATAGATTTCTTAATTAAATAATAACTAAAAACACCATTTGTACTTTAAAAACTATTTACAATGTATCAACAATGACAAGAAATTATATTCATTATTATATACAAAAATAATGTACATGAACATAGTACTATCGATTAGTTACATAACCCCTTAAAACAGCCACATAAGACCTAAGGGTAAGGTGTGCGATGGTGACGGACTCTTGGGGTGGCTCGGATAACATCGCTCGAGTGGTAATTTCTATCCACTTCCACTTCTCCCGTAGATGGTCATGTTCGAGCCTGACATGGTGAAGCTCAGCTTGGTCTTGGTCAAGAGCGAAGCCCAAGGACAACACCTCTTTTCTGAGCTCCAATAAATGGGGTTCGTATGGGGAAATTCTACTGGATGAGGCCATCGCTTCCTTTGTCTAAGTAAAATTGGATGTGTTAAAGCGCTATATTTATACTAATCATCTGATCACTATGAAACAACTATAAAAGTAATGGTCACAATTCTTAACATAAAACCAATGATGTTGACATTTTATAAAAACATTTTATATAAAGAGACATTTAATAAGATCAAGAGGGATTTTCCATTAATGAAACTTTGGGCCGTTACAGTACCCATCCTGTTATCCACCAAACTATGGTCTCCAATGTGTCAACCATTAAACATCACATAGGAATCATCACATCCATCATCAATAATATCCCGTAATCAACTTTTTTTAAATCGTTCCACTTTTCTAAAAACCCTTTTTTAAGCTCTCTTTCAAAAGGAACATTTATGTCAAGGTCATTTCAAAAACATTTTTTAAAATCAAAACATTATTTAAATGTATACCAACACTATTTAAAAAACACCTCTTTGAAAACACCTTTTAAAACCAAATCCAAATATCATGTTTAAACACCAAAGTTTCTCTTTTTTAATTGTTATACACATATGTGCTTATATATATTCATATCTCAATGTAAATATCTACATATTCACATATAGATATGTATATATATTAATATGTATATACCCCCACACATATGTATATAACCACAAAATATAATATAAAATAATCCTAACATCAATCATAGGTGAATTACACAAGAGGGAAACAAATAAAAGAGTTAAAATTTCTTAAAGACGAGGAACCCAAAAATCTTGCCACTTTAACACACACAAAATCTAATTAAATTTTATAAACTGTCTCAAAAATATTTAAAAAATCCAATTCCACTTTTAAATTTATCATAAATATTTTATCACAAAAAATATATTTTATTCTTTGAACATAGATTAGAAATTAAGGAAAAAGCCCATTAAAACCATTTGAAAATCGATTTCAAACTTTTTCAAACCTTGGTCATTATGCATAATGAAATTAAAATGGCCCCAATTATCATTTATAAATTTAAATAAACCAATTTTATATACCCCAAGTATATTTGGTAAATTGAGGAAAGTCCAAATAATAGAAACACCTATTAGAAAGTGTGAATGTGGCACAAAACCTCTAACAACAGCGAGTATAAGGTTATGAGATAAGATCACACACCCTAGGAAACTAAAAACTCAAGAGATTAGAACCAAAACCCATTTAGATTTTGTATTAAGCATGATTAAAAGTATGGGGAAAATAAAAAATAAGAAAATAATTATAATAATGCAATAAAGGGAAGTAAAACCTCACTAATGAAGATCACACTTGAAATCTAGGGAAGAATCACCAAAAAAACAGAGGTCCGGTGAGAGGGGGTTGTGTGCCTAGGTGGCCCCTTGGAAATGGGTGTCGTGTGATCCAAATATGGTGTTTGTGGGGTGATTTAGGCTTAAAAGGGTCAAAGGTCATTTTAAAATTTTCTGAGAAATTTAAAATTGGGCACCTCACACTGTCTGCGCACGATTTTCCCAAACAGTGTGCCAACTATGTGCCTTTCACTAAGAACAATAGGAACCCACATGGTTTCATTACACATTTTTGAAATTTACATACCAAACTTTAGAGATATCTTTTTCTCAGATAAACCCATATCACACAATCTTCACATTTTTAGTTCTAACTATATGTTAACTATGCGACAAGCCAAAAAATCCTTACAAGTTCCAAAATTAAAAAGGGTATTCCCCATAACTCAATGGTGAAATTAAATACCAATAGATAAATAAATAAATTATGGAAGTAAAAAATCAGGGTGTTACAATCCTCCCCACCCTAGAATTTTATGCCCCAAAATATCCATTTAACTCAAGAAGACTCAAATATAATCCTCAAATGGGAAATAAAAAGAACCTACAACAAGATTTATAAGCTACCTGGAATCAAATTTTAAACCAATACACTATAAGTGTCTCTAAAATACCCAATAATTATCTAATTCCTCGAGGAACATTTTAAATCAAACCAATAATAGAGAAATCATGAAATGATGACTCGTAATGGGTATTCCTACTATTTAAAAACATCCATGGGATGGTGGTTTAAAAAAACTAGTGGCTTATAAAACTCATTAAAAAACATGAGAAGTATTTCCAATAAAGAGAACCCAATCAAATCACCAGAAAAAACACAATCCATGTTCCCCAATACATTCAACTCTCCAAATAGACATCACATAGAAAATCCAAATACAAACACCCCAATAGAATCCACCAAAATATCAAAAAAAAATTCATAGATAGGCAAGGAAATGAGGAAGATATAGCTCAAAATCCCTACCATACAATTCCAAAATAAATCACCACCCTTTTGAATAATCCAAAAATCTGAAGCAATCATCTTAAGGCCCAACAATGACCCTTCCATTAGGTAGAAAATGAAGAAGGTATAAATGGAAAACATGCCTCTATAAATAGTATGGGTTCGAACCATGGGTTAATAATAAAGAATTTTTAACCTATTCCCTCATAGTTATAACACAAATCAAAGTGATTCCACTAATTCAAACCAACACCAGTCGAAACATAACATCAACTGATTCACCATTTATCCTATGTACTCGAAGAACACTCAAGGAATTTTCCCCAAATCACGGCTAGAAAACCAAACCCCACCACCCAAGGAACACTCAAACTCTAAAGAACATTCTTGGTATACCAAGAAATAAAAAACCCAAAGCACCTTAATACAAAAGAAAATACTAAGAGAATATATAAGGAGGCACACCTTATATGAATAATCCCAAACAGATGACGACCCAAACCTAATAGTGCTCGAGTCCTTTTTGGGGAGAATACCTTAAATAATGGGGAAATGAAAAATTCCCTATCAAATAGTATCTAAAACAATAATAACCCTTTTCCAAAAAAAACATTTTCCATTTCAAAACACCCCTTTCATGTAAATGAGAAAAAACACCACCCAAAATTCACAACACTCAAAAGCCAAAGGTAACCCTTTTTAACCGTTTCAAAACCACAAGATTCATATTTTAAAAAATAAAATTCCCATTTATAAATCCATTTTAAAACCTTACAATTTATCCATTGAAAATGTTTCTAAATTCTTAAACACATCTATAATTTTCAATTTATAAAACACCCTTGACTAGTCTCAAAACCAATTTCCCTTTTTAAAACCAAGTTTTAAAACACAAAAGGCCAACACATTTTCTCCCATAAAACATATTTCAAACAAAAAATATTGTTTGAAAATTTTAAGATCAACCCACACCTTTATTTAATTTTAAAATATATTTCACTATTTTAAATAAAATTTCCTATTCAAATTATCTTTCTTAAACCATTTCGAAATGAACCTTTCCATTTTAAAACTTTGAATATTCCTTTGAAAATAATTTGAATCTCACACTCCATTTTAAAAATATCTAAACATATATTGAAAAACATTAAACTTATATAATGGATCTTTATCAAACATCAACAAATAAAAATCCAACAAATCAACATCACACAACATAAGGCAAAGCCAAATGGTACTAGTGACCATGCATGAATTAGTCACATGAATTTGTGGACCATGTTCCAATCATGCCACTATAAATGAGAGTAATAAATAACTATGGACATAGGCTCTACATGGGTTTCAAATTAATGTGACCTCACCATGAACCAATAGCTCAATCCCATTTCATTTTAAAATTAAACATATTCAACAATATAAAATAAAGTATACCCAAAACCATAAACCTATAATTAAAACCAAACTTCACATGGTAACATGAGGTTTAGCACAAGAAATAGTTGGCCATACTCTTCTTGTACCTCCCTCTCAATCCCTGATAGTCCTACCTCCATCTACATAACATCCCAAATAAAAAAGGGAACTATGAAAACTAGGTTATCTAATAAAATATCTCTCTGATTCCATTTTTAATATATTTTCCTAGGTAACCATATGAACTAGTGACTGAACTAATCTTCTACCAACCTAAGGGGCATCTAAAATCCCCCCTGGGTAGACAAAAATCTTTATATGAATCAATATAAATCTTGGGGATAATTCCACCCTTACATCAAAGTTTAATCATAATAGATTTTATCCTAAAAATCAAGCATGACCAATCTGAAAGTCAGATGTCCACACTAAAATCATATATACAAAAAATAAATAAACAGGCAATATATATAATAAAATATAGAAATAAACTTTCATATCACCCTCTAAACACCATCCCCTATAGAAACTAATCCAACAATTCCTATCCTAGACCACCAAAATATATCTACACCTCCAACCATAGAATGAAATAAAAGTCTTATATGGCCAATGTGATTTAAGAAATGAAAATAAAAGACTGACATACCAGATTAAATGACACCTTATGACCCAAGGTCACTCTCCATACAAACCTAAAAACACATTTCAATAGTCCAAGTCAAATCATGAATAAGGCCACTTGGTCTACAATCACCATGTAGTGTTATTGTGGTTTGAGCTCAACAACCTATTAAGTAAGAACTATATATTCCATGTATTTTATTTTCCATCATAAAATAGAAATGGTAGTTTGAACAAAATTTATAAAATATTTTTTTTCTTTAAGAAGAAACAAACATCATGGTTAAACATTTTCCAAAACTTCTCTTTAATTTTTTTTAAATGAAAACAAGAACTTTGAAATACATTTCCCCATCTTAAGACTCTTTATAAAAAACACACACATACACTCAATTAGAAGTAATATTTTAAAATAAAACAAACCCATTTGTGACATACTTTTAAATTAACCTTTTTACCTTAGAAACAATAGAAAAGGAACAACCCAAAAATGGAGAAAAGATAATAGAAACAATAAATTAATAAGGCCACATAAAAACTAAAGTAAACAATAAATGTAATTAGAGGAAATAAACCAAAATCAAAACATCATCCATGATAATAAGTGTCGGTATAAAGAAATAATAATCCAAGACACATAGGATGAGATTTGGACTGTAGGTTCCAATGGTAACTAACTCACTTATGGAACACCAACTGACTAAGGGACTCAATAATCAATAAAACTTGATCCTCTTGAGGTCACTAGAACTGGACTCAAGATAGAAGATCATGGATAACTAGAGAAACATCCATCCTATTAACCTCTTGAATAAGGTTTCCAATTTTAAAAACACAAAACATAATATAACAATCATCACATATATCATCAATAATAGTTGACATTCAAAACACATTCTGGAACTATGCCTATGTTCCTAAAACCCCTTATTTAAATATTTATTTAAAACCAGTGTTTCTCTTGAATACACTTAACAAAAATTATCTAAACTCAAGACCAAATTTAAAAGAGAAAAAAAACTATTTAAAAAATACCCTTCTTTGGAATCACCTTTCAAAACCAAATCCAAACATGAAGTTTAAACACCAAAGTTCTCTTTTTTTAATTTTTATACACATATACACTTATATATATTTATTTATCTCTAAATGTAAATATCCACATATTATCATGTGGATATGTAAATATATTGATATTTATATATATATATATATATACCCCTACAAATATGTATATAATCACCAAATATAATATAAAATACTCCTAATTACAATCATAGGTGAATTACACAAGAGTGAAAAAATAAATATAGTCAAAATTTCTTAAAGCAAATGAACCTAAACAACATGCCACTTTAACATACACATCATTTAATAAATTTTTATAAACCATCTTGAATAAATTTAAAATTCACAGTTCCTCTCTGAAAATCATCATCAATATTTTATCATCCCAAAATATATTTTATTCTTTGAAGGATAATAAAAACTAAGGACAAAGTCCATAAAACCAATTTGAAAATAAATTTCAAACCTTTAAAAACCTAGATAATTTTTCATAATTAAATTCAAATGGTTTTAACTAGAATTTATAAATTTAAATAAACTGATTTAGAAACCTCAAGCATAAGCGGTAAATTAGATAAAAGACAAAAAGCACAAAAACACCTACCTAGAAAGTATGAAGACGATGCAAACCCTCCATCAACGGTGGGTAGAACATTCTGGTAGAAGCTCACACCCTCTAGGAAACAAAACCTATAATATATTGAAACTAGAACCCACTTAGGCTTTGGTTGGGGTGCTATAAAGTTTAGGAGGAGAAATAAAAATCAATAAAAGAAGGAAAAGAAGAAGATGGTGGGAAGAAAACCCTTACCAGTGGAGATCACATATGAAATCAAGGGAATAATATACCAAAAATGGAGGTGAGATAAGAGGGGGTTGCATGCTTGGTAGGGCCCTCATCCAAGGGTATTGTTTGATCCCAATAGGAATAGTGTGGGATTTAGGCTTCAAAGGGGAAAATCGATTTTTTTAGAAGTTTAGATAAATGTAAAATAGGGCACCTCGCACAGTCTATGAACGGTTTACCCAAAACATGCACCAACCATGTACCCTTATTTGGGAACATAGGGCACCAAAATATTTGGATCACATGACTTATAAATATATGTTCCAATCATGTGAAATAACTCTATCCTAGAAATACCCCTATCATATAGTCTCTACATGATTAGATATAACCATGAGTTAACCCTGAAGTAGGCCAAAAGTCCTTAAATTTTCAAAAATTAAAAAGGATCCACCCTGAAACTCAAAGGATAAAATAAATACTAATAAATAAATAAATAAATTGTGGAAATAAAAAATTAGTGTATAACATATAAGCATGTTGGGTATGCGTGGTTTGAAACTTGAGTCATTGAGCATCGCTGTGAATGGTTAAATGAAATAATCCTTTAACATGTACTAAGTGAGAGGATTTTTGTTTAACGTATATGGTTATTGTACTAGTGCAATATAATATTGGCCTTATGTAAGTAATAATGATGTTTGAATTCATGTGTCTGAATTTGGAAGGCATGTGAGAATGTTGATGGGTTTTTTTTATAAATCTTTTGGATGCATAGCTTTAGTTGGGAAAGTTATATGATACCTGAGGTGTAGATTAAAATCCATGATAGTCTCATTGATTCTCCCAATGTGTGTATAACCCATTTTGGATGTATGTTTTTGGTCCTAATATACTCTTTAGGCTCAAGACCTTATGAGGTTCCGGTATGTTCCGGTGAGTTCTAGGACTCCTTAGTTTTTTCCAAACATGTGAAGTGAGGTCATATATTTTTTAGTGCATTGGTGGATGATTCATTATGAAAAGATAATTGAAATGTACAAGATTTATTATTTTAAAAAAATAGGAATAGGGTGTAGACCCTTGAGGATGAGATGAATGTTGGTTAGAGAAAGTGTGGCTCTGGTGTATGGCCATGTATAGTTTATCTTATAGGAAATTACACATCTAGGTTTGATTGATACAAGAGAAAATGTATCTATAAGAGATAATGAACTAAACATGAGGTCCTGATATATTTGGTGATATTAAGAAGTTCAAATAATTATAATTATGATTGTGAACATTGGTGAAAAGTATGATTTTTTGAGTGATAACTATTGTATCTTGTGAAATACCGATTAGAGTGGAATATTGGTGAAAAATAAAAGAGTGCATCAACTATGGTGATTTGGGAACCAACATAGTTTGCTAGAGATTCTAGGTATGGCTTGTGGTAGGATAAATACAATATTCACCTAATGATAATAAAGGTTGTGGACCTTGAGTTAGATCTATCAATACTAGGTTTACTATAACCATTTATCAATAGAATTGGGAAGCAGTTGCATGAGACACCGTGGTCTTTATAATTTTTCAAGAAAGGCTCAAGTTACAGATGTTTTCAAGTGATGCGAGTGGGGATCAGGGATGATAATATCTCGATAACGGTGGATACCATGTGGGATTGTTCTTTTAGGTAGGTAGTAAGTAAAACCAATGGTGGGGAGCCCACCATGGACTGTTTGATCACATGGTACTCATTATGAGTAATTTCTGCTAAACATTAGAAGTGATGGGTTGATGAACCCAATTCGAATGTGTTAGTAGTTTTGTGACATCGCTTGGGTATAAGCGATAAAGTTAGATGTGGTAAATATAAGACACCCATGTATGGGTGTCTGTTGATGAAAATTTTGATGAGGTTATTATGGTTGGTTTTTTAGGACCACCGGATACGGGTTTATGGTTAGGTGGGATGCTCAAGTGCGACTATCAAGAAGAAATATGGTAATCTAACCAAGATTTTGGGAAATCATTGCTCTATAATTACATATCTACATGAGTAATGAAGTGAGGAATTGTGTTTTAAATAGTATCAGGAGTGATACTGTGGGTTTGGATATGATTTTTAGGTGAGAAATGGACAGTTTTGGACCAATGGAATCAACCAATGAGGTGTGATCTTGGTGTTTTAAAAAGTCGTTAATTCCACTAAGAGTGAGGCATCATGGTGGGGTTAATTGAAATAATCATCATCGAAATGTGTGGCTTGGTGAGGCTTTGTGAATTGGATATGTTTTTGGTGTAGTTTCGGCACAAACATAACAAGAAGGATGTGTATCATTTTATTTGTTCAATGAAGAATGGTGACTATGATGGTTCACAAATGATGCATGGGGTGGATTTTGTTGATAGATTCAAAATATGTTTTGTACATAGGTTCTTTTTATCACTAACATTTTTCTACAAATAGATAAATATCATGAGTGGATTATTTAGATCATAGAAGACATGGTGAGAGCATGCATCATGGGTTTCAGCGGTTCTTAGTAGTACCACAAGTTTTAGGTTCATACCCCTTGGTGTTGGTTCGAAGATTGTGATTTGGTGATGATCAGAATGAGTCTCATGTAGGATACTTTTAACCATGATCATATGATCTAGGAATGTATGAAATAGTCTTGGAGAATTCATAGGTCATATGTATATATTCATTTGAATCTTGATTGATTTGTGTCATGTTTCAAGGGTTGAACCTTATTTTGTTTCTTTTTTTAGGGTGCGAACCACTTTTTCACTTAGTTCAAGGGGTGAACCCCAATTTTTCACATGATTTATAGGGGTGATCCCTATGATGAAACCTATTCAAGGTTTTGGTTTGGGGAAAAATATTCAAGAAGAAGAGGTTATTGATGTTGTGTCTTGTTGGTGCGAGTAGGAGATTGTGCGATGTCATTAGTAAGATATCGAGCTTGAGGTTGAAACATATCTTAAAGAGAATATGGTTGTATAAGTTGATCAAACTAAAAGAGTCTCACTATTTTGATATGTCTCCTCTGGTGTATGTGTAGTGGAATCATGGACATATCTTGAAAGGGGAATTATAGTGGGAGTCATTTCTATCGGCACAATGGCTAATGTTGGTTACTCCTGAGGCACAAAATTGTTTTACAGAGCATCTTTAGGAAAAATTACTTTAATGTGGAGATTTTGTTAAACCTATACCATTTACAAGGTATGAAATCATTTGAATTCATTTTCAGCACATATAATCTTCTTGTTTTTTGATGAAAAAGATGTTTAGAGCACTCAGGATCAAGTTTGGGAGAACCCAGAATAACCTGCAGTGGTTTATTAGTTATAGGATTGATTCATGACATGAAAATGTATGTCATTATATGAAACATCAGGGTAAGGGTCCTCGGGGTTATGGCTTTAAAACTCATGGTTTGAATGATTTTTTCACAATTTGAAATCCGGTATTGGTTTTTTAAATTTTTTAAGTGTCTAATTTTTTATAGTTGATTTTAAAATTAAGGTGAAGCTTCCTCTAGGAAATAAGCTCAACTCATGCCCTCTCGTATGGTTTCTCCACTTCTATAGAAATATCCCCTCTATTTTTTCACTAAATGGAATGTCTTTTATTACATTTGAAATATATAGGTAAGCTAGTACTAATTATTTCCTTTTTGGTTTCTTTCACTATCAAGTGTTTCCTCACTATTTTTGTCTAATATGCCCTTTTCCATGTTTTTTCATATTTTTTAATTTCCACCTACTAATCTCGAATAAAAGGATGATATTAGAAAAGTGGATATCTAGGATTATAAGATAGGTGGTTTATGATCTATCCTGCTGGTTTTTCACTATTTACATGTATCATGCATTCACACTATCATTACCGCACGTTGAACAAAAAATTATAAATTAAATTTTGTGGGACCTAAAAATGTAATAAAAAATCCCAAAGATCCATGAATATCTTATTAGAGAGTTTAATTTGACTTTTATCCACCCATGGGGTGCAACCTTCATTCGTAAGTTAGTTGGAAATTAAATTGGAGACCCAAGGGGGTTCATATAATTATGATGTGACCATGGGTGTGTGATCGGGACCTTATCTACCACTTCAAGTGTTCTTAAATTGGGAGAATTAAATGGTAAATTTAATGGGAAACCCTAGGGGTACCATGACATAAGTAATTAACATTATGTGAGGTTGGGGATGTCTAAAACATGATATAAGACCCGAGGTAGATTCTCAGTATGTGATACCAGTTGTAAATAAGTTTAAAGTTTGTTTTTGGCATGCTTATGTGCTTGGATATTATGTAACATGGTTTGGGACATCGTGAGGAAATCCCCCATGGGTTAGTATGATGAAACATAGCTTGAGATTCTATGGGGAAGTCTACCATAAGTTTTTATGATGAAACATAGTTTGGGATTTCATGGGGAAATATCCCATAGGGTTGTATAATAAAAAATAGTTTGGAAACCCATGGGTAAATCCCTTACAAGTTCATATGATGAAGCACAATTTGGGATTCTTGGGGAAATCCCCCATAGGCTCATATGTTGGAACAAGGTTTAGGATGTCGTGGAGAAATACCCCATGAGTTTATATGATGAAACGCAATTTGGGAAACCATGGGTAAATTACTTAGGGTTTCATATGATGGAACATGGTTTGGAACAACATGGGATAGTCCCCCATGTGTTCAGATAATGGTTCATAATTTATAGAGCCTTGGGGTATCCCCCATTGGCCTCATTATGACTCACAGTTTGGGATTCCTTGTATAAGCTCCTTGGGTTCATTTTGTTTCTATGAGTTATTATGGATATATATATATCTATATTAGGCTAAAGAAGATATTGTAAACCCTGGTTGTCACTTTAGAACTTGATTATAGTCAATGGTTTTATTTTTTTTATATTGTGCCTTTATTTATTATGCACATCAGCATGAACTTTATTGATCATAGTAAATATGTTTATAAACTCCATTGGTGTTGGCAACTGATTCATACTCACAGATTTCTTAGGATGTCATTTGGTACCCGAGAATAACCTTATGGTTGCAGTAGAGGATAATGGAAAGTTCCTTGTGGTTGATATGTGTTTGGGATATGAGGATAGAGCATGGGAGATTTGGACCAGGCTAGGACTCGAGATCATGTGCAAGGTTTTTTCCAATTTTGTCTTTTGGTATTTTTGGTTTTTATATATATGATCTGTTTCTGATGTATGAATGCCTGTCATTTATACTGAAACTCATTTTGGTATAGCATTTATTGATTTATGTATCAGTACTTTCCTAAAATTTGGTTTCCTGCATATTTATCTTGATGGGTTATTTAAAATACTTATCAATTTTCATTGTTTTTTAACACTAATATATTGGTGTATTGTCACCATTGTATCACATTACACACAAATTTCTAGTTGGTATTCTTTGAAATATGGGGAGGTGTGCCTAAGGCACAGTGGCGACCCCTCTGGTACGGACATCGATCAGTGGTTACGGACTGAAGTCGGGATGTCACATGGGTTCATCCCTCCTTTAAGAATACCCACTCAGTGACACTTACAAGTCATCATACTACATTGCCTTCCTATTACACTAAGTAATTTTATTGGTCCTTTCATGACACCGTCTATAAAATGATAATGGCCTCGATTCCCTATGCCCTGAAGGCCTTTTATGGCTCAAAGGACCTGCAAACTGAAGACCCAAATCAACCGCCCAAAAATACCAAATTTGGTGAATAGTACTACTACTATAGTGGCTACTATGGTACTTGTATAAATTCACCCCTACCAAGATTTAAACTTAGGACTCTCATATAAGATTATGGTGTTCTTACCAATCTAAAACAAAACTACAATATATATAGATATAAATATAAAAATAAATATTTAAATATACAAATATATAAATATATAAATAAAAATATACCAATATACAGATATATATATATATATTCAAATATACAAATATATATATACACAAATATATATTAATACAAAAACACACACATATTACAAAAAATATATATCGAAATAAGATGGGGTCAAGCCCCTTTATTAAAAAAAACTTCTTTTCAATTGGGTTGAGAGGGAACCCTTACATGACCCATAGGCGTAGATATTACAGGGCCCAAAGTTCTAGAGACATAAATTCCTTGAAACATGGAAGACCAGTAGACCTTACAATTTGATGGCCCAAAGTTTATATGGCTTTAAAACCCATTTTCTTGGCCCAAAGTCATATTTTTTTTGTCTCAAATCCCCCTTTGATGAATAGTAATTCCAGATTACTCGTTTCTACTACAGTTCATGTTATAGTACTCGCCACCACTACAGTACCTACTATAGCATAGTCACCCCTACAATATCACATTGCTATAGCGTCTCCACTTCCACAACACTATTATAATTCCTTCTATAGTACTACTATATTACCTAAGAAAATCCCTCAAAGTTGGGGCCATCGGGGGTCAAATCCCAAACCTCTTCGATTCCAAGCATTGGTAGTACCACTTAGGCACCACCTCATTGGGTTACAACAAATATATATACCCATGAACAAATATACACATTTAGAAAAAAAATATACACATAAATATACACAAATATATATATATATATACACCTTTTTAAACACACACACACACACACACATATTTTTGAACAATGAATATAAATATACACACACATTTTTCAATAAATATATAAACATATATATATATATATATATATTAATTTGTATAATAATTTATGCAAAAATATTCCTCCAAGCTTGATTGTAAACTCCTAAATGTCCAAAAGGCCCAAAATACATGACCCGAATTCCCATAGGTACAAAGGCCTTAACACATTTCACTTGAATACACTAAAACTACACCTCCCCAACACCTTCTTTAATGTATATGCCTAATTCACCACATAGATATGTGGAAAACTTTTCTTTTCCCTATTTAGATCTATACGTGGCCTAAACCCAGCAGTGCATTTTCCTTATCCCCCCACTATCTTGTGTCTCAGTAGTTTTTCTTAGGGATTTCTACCAATCTACTCTATCATCCTAATATTACTCCAGTATCGTTGAACCACCCTATATTGATGGTCTGATGTCTCAGTGGCCTTGAGGCTTAATACATGGTCTAGAATCTCAATTAGGGTCAACAGTACCATTTCTAGAGTACATGTTATACTACCCAAATTTCTATAGTTCTATAATACTGCTATAGTACTTCAGAAATTTGCTCCCACCTAATTTTGAACCCAGGTTTCATATAGGATTACGTGGAGTCTTTGACACTTAGGTAAGCCTCTAATTGCACAAAAAAATTATACACATGTTATATATACAAAAAATTCATGACCCCCTCCTCACAAAGATACCATAATGAAGGGTGAAAGATAGTGACTACCCAAGTCCTACCCCAGTAGGCCTTGGGTTGGAAACTAGCACTAAGGGTATAAAAGACATGCATATGGGAGGAATTACCCTCTAATAGAAACATTCATAAGAGAAATATATGAAGGATGCACTAAAAACACATACTCTGACATATATATTTAAAGAAAGGCTAAGAGTGAACAAGAAATTTCTTACAGTACTATAACAACTGAATGGGATACTATAAGTATCCTAAGTTAGTAGCCTCACCATGGCTAAATCTCACTAAGTATCTCATACAAGAGATCATAAAATACAATAATAAAATAATAGGGGAACCCTGTTCCCACTTCCCCACTGGTTTGTGGGACTACCCCAATGTCGCATGTCTTGATCTATCTCTCTCCAAAAGTAAGTTAGCCTAGAAACACTCGGGAAAGGTGTCACAACATACACCATGTACATCACATCATCACATCATCCCATCCACATATCCATATATAATAATTAAGTAGTTTCTGGAATCCACTGCATCCTACATGACATGTATCATACATTGAATATTATACCACATACCATTATATCCCATACACTGAGTAAGTACCTCATGCCATCACAAACTATACACGCCATACCTATAATAATCCTTTGGATACTATATCCTAGAATACATGTTTGTGAAATAAACACAATCCATCACATCCCTAAACACACATACATGGGGAAACTAACCACTATGCGTACTAGAATAAGTAACTACCAAGATAATAGAGCAGAGCCAAAGTGGGTAGTCAACCATCCATCCTCCCACCGAGATGTTGTAGAAAACACCCTTCTAGAGTCCGCTGAGTGTCAATTTCCCTAGCTGACATAGTTGGGGTAGCGTATGAAATCAAAAAATATACATGATATAATATAGCTCAAAAACACACTATGGTAATAACCTATTCTTAGACTAAACCTCCGATAACATAGCTCAAACTCTTGGCTACCACTACTAAGACTAGATATCCAATATGTAAAAAAAACATTTAAAAGAGCTACATTACATTCATTCTTTCCTTTTTATCATTTACTTCCACTAATTAATTAATTGTACATTAATTTAACATTAAAAGTTTTCCTCATTACATTACATTAAACATTAGATTAAATTCTATACCCTCTGGTCATAATCCAAACTGAGTACATAGTTTCTCAAGATTAACATATTTTTAGAAATTGTATTCCAGCATCAACCAATCCCATGGGTTAAACATGTATTAATTCATTATTAGAAGCTTTACATAATCCATGTACTCTTGTAAAACCATCCTAATCTACCACCAAGAGGAAAAAATAAACAAATAAAACCTATATTCCTCAAGTGTTGGGGAAAGGAATGTAGACAAAATAAGCAAAATGACTATCATCCATTGAATAGATTCACAAGAGAGCATACCAGCTCCCACCATATCTTCAATGGGTAATACCATATTCAAAACATTATATCATCTCTTGTGTCATACCTAAAACCCACATGCATACACCAATGCATCTCACCATCATAGGTGTCAACTTCTACCACATCATCCGGGTTTCCCTACCCATAGATCGCATAGCAATTCACTATTCATTTCCACCCTTACACCACTGTTTTAAACTAGTTTTGTAATGAATATTAAAAAAATAATAATAAATTTCACTTCATTTTTTATTCAATGAATTAATTTTTATCACTGTTTAATAGGGAAATCTTACTTGTTTCAGTGTTTACATTGTAGGGGGGGGTAATTTGGGGAGCCTGTGATGGAATTCAAGAAAAATGGGCCAAACTGCGCGAGAGCCCAAGCATGAATGTGGATATAAATATTCAATGTGGATAATTATTGCATAAAATTGGGCTAAAAATTGATTTAAATGTGTAAAACCATGTATTCTACATTTCTCAAGAATACCATGGAGCCCAATTCATCCATTTGGAGGCCCAAAATAGGTCAACATTGTGAAGCAATTCTGGGGAGTCTAGATTGGACTACCATTTTATATTTGGGACATAAATCGGGCCTCAGAACTCAAAATGGGTTGATTCCACCTTCATTGGATAGAGAAATCGAATCCCCAAATCTACACTAAATTTGAAGTCATTTTCACACGTTTTGTCTATTCAACCATCCGGATGAAGATGGAGAAAAAATTATGCCTTGAATAATCCCCTAGCCCTTTAGATACTTGACCACTTTTTGTGGGGATTTTGATCTAATTGTCCATAAAATAAATATTCACCATAATTATGTTAGGTGGAACGACTAGGTATAAGGGTGTGTCAAATTAGAGAGCTTTATTCATCCATTCTCTCCCTCTTCTCCCTCATGTACTTCAAGTCTCTTATTGATTAATTTGGGGGGTGTTCTTTGTTGTAATCCCAAGCTCCATGCTTATAATGATTGGAAGGTAATTGAATTTACAAGTTTGTAGTATATTATTATCCATTTTTTCCTTTGATTTTTTGTTTATTCTGGTATGATATAATACAAATAAAAGGAACAATAATCCTTAGGCTTCCATGCATAAATCATATCTTGTGATGATTTGAGTGTGATTGCCTCTTCTCTCACCTCTTCTCTTTCATGGGTGTGCTTATGGATGGTATTGTTTTATTAAATCCAGAAGGTTTAACCCACTATTATTCATGTTTGTGTTGATAACAATTTATGATATAGAGCCAAATCTGGACATCTCATCATGTTGTTGATGTGATGACTTGATTGAGTTTGGTTCTTACATAGATGATATTTTATTGATTCTGAGCAGTCACCAGTAATTAGTATCATTGATCGATTGAATACTAGGTGGTAACCTAGTAATAACTCAAATAAAATACTGGTTTCAGTGTATATAAATCAATTAATAAATGATCCTTCCCATTTCCTTGAGAGCGATGATGGATTGACCATCAAGGGACACTTACCCAGGTTGATCATGATTTCTCCAACTAGTTTCTCTCACTTAGTAATATAGTTTCAATTTCTATTTTTAATAATAAAAACCAAAGTTTTATAAAACCCCATTCCCCTTTTTTACTTTCATAATCAAAATCTCATTTTGGAAATAATGATCTAAGGCTCCGTCGAGAGACTACCTAGGTTTGCTGCTATACTACAGAAGTTATAGTTAAAAATAAACATCTAATTTGATGCACTCGACATTGCGATCAAATTTTGGCACCATTTTTAGGGATCCAAGATCATTATTTATTTATTTATTTATTTTACTTATTAATTATTACTCCTTTCAATATCCCACCCCTCATTTGGTAGTTTTTTTTGTTTTTTATTTGTTTTTGTGTGTTCTTTCTATCTTTCTCTGTCTCTCTCTTCTTCTTCTTCTTTTTTCTCTCTCTATCTATAATTCTAAAGTATAACATTATCTTTTATTTTCTCCTTTAGTTTATTAAGTGTTTTTATTCCATTAATCTTCCATAAAAAAATTAAAAAAACAACAAACAATCAATCAATCAAATTGGACATCATTATTTCATCACAAGATCTGGAAAATAAACACTACTCGAATTTGACCCTAAAATTGAAAAGTAGCTTCACTCAAAAATTAGGTAATATAGATTAAGAGAATCAAGTAACACTGAGGAACCTATTTTGTAACCTTAAGTGGTCTTAAACCAATCAAAAATTGAACCAAATCAAACCCCATAAATCATTGCTGTAAATAATCGAACTTTAAAAGAACCGACCACACCCAATGTGTACCAACCTGCGTACATCCAATATCCTGAAGAAGCAGCCAACATTGAGTTGAGATCTATCCTTTTCCACCTACTTCATAAATTTCATGGTCTTTCTGTTGGGGTCCCTCCCAAACATCTCAAAGAGTTTCACATAGTCTTCTCCACCATGAAACCCCAAAATGTGTCTGAGGGCCTAATTAAGTTTAGGGCCTTCCCTTTGTCCCTTGATGGTGTATCTAAAGACTGGATATACTATCTTCCTACCACAATTGGGGGTTTTAATGACCTGAAAAGACTCTTTCTAGACAATTTCTTCCCTGCCTCCTGAACTGCATCAATTAGGAAATAAATTTGTGGCATTAGCCAATCATAAGGAGATACCCTTCATGAATACTGTGAAAGATTAAAAATACTTTTCTCAAGGTTACACTTCCACAAAATTAGTGAAAAACTATTAATCCAATACTTATATGTGGTACTTATCCCCATGGATCATGGAATGATTGAAGTTTCAGCAGGCAGTTCCCTGGTTGATAAAAATCCTTCCACCACTCATGACTTAAAGCCAACATTGATCAAAATGCACAACAATTTCGTACACGAGCTATTTCACCAACCCAATGAGTTCATGAGGTAATTCATTAATCCCTAGAACAAAAGGTAGATAATAAACTTGATGAGATGAATACCGTTCTAAGAAAATCATCTCAAGCACATAGTAACTCACACTATTCTTCAGTTCCATTACATTGTGGTATTTGTTATGACAATACTCATTTTTCTGACCAATGCACAAAACTTCAAGATTCACCTGAGTCTTGTGTAACCTTGTTTCCAGGGAGTCCATTCCAACAAGAACCTCCCTTCAATCATGAACAATTCAGGCCAAATCCAAAACTTGGGTGGCAAGAACAACCCCAGTTCCGACAAGGAGGAAACTCAAGATACCTCAAGCTGAATTGGAATCAACAAGACCAAGGAATGAAACCTTATTATCCTTCACCTTCTAAAAACAATACTCCTCCCAAATATATTCCAAGCCTCAAGGATATGGTAAAGAAAATGGCAAACCAGAACCTAAATTTCCAACAAACCACACAATCATCTATTCAAGACCTACAAACTCAAGTGGGGTAATTGGAAAACACCATCAATGAGATTAAGATGCAATGTTTTGGACAAATACCATCCCAGCCCATTTCCAATCCAAATCACAAAGGTAATTTATGTGTAGTTACACTTCGTAGTGTTAAAGAAGGGTCTCCTTCTATTAATTCTACACAACAGGTATGTCCTCCTCTTGAAAACTCTCCTTACTAACCCTAAAAAATTTCAAGTAAAAAAAACAAGACACAAAGGGTAATTGAATTATCATTGATGATTCAAATGAATAATCTATTCTCTTCCTTCCCCCAAAGTCTCTCTAAATATAAGAAGAATTTCAATAATGATATTGATAAATAAATAATGGATACATTTAAAAGGGTTCAAGTAAACATTCCTATATTGGATGTAGTTAAACAAATCCATCTATATACCAAATTTCTTAAAGAGCTTTGCACCCATTGAAGGAGATTGAAGCAGAATGAGAGAGTCAACTTGGGAAGGAATGTCCTGGCCTTGATTAAACCAACAATTCCAACCAAATGCAAACATCCAGACACATTCACAATACCATGTACCATAGGGGAGACCTTTTTTTCTGATGCAATGCTAGATTTAGGTGCTTCCATTAATGTAATGCCTCACTCTATGTATAATTATCTATAGTTTGGATATCTTCAACCAATAGGCATTGTTGTGCAACTTTCCAACTGGAGTACTACACATCTAACATGGGTGATTGAGGATGTCCTTGTAAGAGTGAAGAATCTCATCTTACCCACTAATTTCTATATTCTTGAGATGTAATCTACCTGAACCCAAGGAAATTATACTCTCATACTTGGGAGGCCATTCCTTAAAACAACAAAGATGATCATTAATGTTCAAAATGGTGTGATTTTTATGGAGTTTGGTCTAGAAAAGGTAAGTTTTAATATCCTTGATGTAATGAAACACCCCATTGAAGTGCACTCTTTTATTCTTGTATATTCAATGGAAGTTCTCTCGAATGACCCACATGCACAAAACTCTCTCCTCAACCCATACTATAACTCATTTTCTTCTTCTTTTCCCTTGTATGATTTGAGTTTTGATTCATGTTTTGATTGTTCTGTGGGTTTTGAAAAATATAATTTTTTTTAATTGATGAGTGTGTTCATTATAAGGTACCCATGACCTTTGATGATTCTTCAAATCTCATTTCCATAGATTCTCTTTCCTTAGAGAATAAAAATGAGCAGATAGACAGCTTCATGGACCTCACACCCCCTAAACCCTCTCCCTGAATCCAAAAATCACTGTTTTGGAACTTAAACAACTTCCTTCTAATTTGAAATATGCATATCTTGAGGGTATGGACCAATTACCTGTCATTATTTCCATTAACCTCTATCTAGATTAGAAATCAAAACTTCTTAACCTTTTGAGAGAGTGTAAAAAGGTGATAGGATAGACATTGGATGATATTCTCAGGATTATCCCATATATTTGTATACACCATATATTTTTTGATGATGAGGCTAAGCCTGTAAGACAATCTCAATGCTGGTTAAATCCCACTATCCTTCAAGTGGTAAAATTGGAAGTCAGTAAATTACTTGATAATGGGATCATTTATCATATATCTGATAGTAAATGGGTTATACTAGTGAAAATTGTACCGAAAAATATGAATAATAGTTGTGTAAAATGAAAATAATGAATTGATTCCAACACGTGTGAAAAACAGTTGGCAAGTCTGTATTGACTATTGTCGACTGAATCAATCCACACAGAAGGACCAGTTTCCTATACCTTTCATTGAACAAATTTTAGAATGATTGAATGGTAAGTCCCATTATTGTTTTCTCTATGGCTATTTCGGTTATTTCCAAATCCATATATCCCCTGATGATAAAGAAAAAGACAACATTTACTTTTCCATTCAGTACATTTGCATACAGAATAATGCCTTTTGGTCTATGTATGCTCCTGGTACTTTTTAGCAATGTATGTTGAGTATTATTTATAAGTACCTTGAGAGTTATATGGAAGTATTTATGGATGATTTCACGGTATATGTTTCTTCTTTTGATGATTTTTTGGAACACCTTGGTTATATCCTCAGCCACTACATTGAAAAAGAACTTGTTTTAAATTATGATAAATTTCATTTCATGGTTGAGCGGGGGATAGTTCTTAGGAAGGTCATTTAAAATAAGATAATTCAAGTTGATAAATATAAAATTGAATTAATTTCACCCCTTCCATATCCAAAACATTTTTGTGACGTGTGATAATTCTTGGGTCATGCTTATTTTTACAATCGATTCATTAAAGATTTTAGTAAGATCACACTTCCATTGTTCTGGTTGTTACAAAAAGATTCTGAGTTTGTGTTTGATAAAAAATTTGAGGATGAATTCAATTCAATAAAAAGGAGTCTCACATCACCTCCTATTATCCAACCACCATGGTGAGATCTCCCCTTCAAACTTATGTGTGATACCTCTAACTTTGAAGTTGGGGTAGTTTTATCGCAAAGGGTTGAGAAGGCTCATCATGTCATTGTGTATGCCTCATGTACCCTTGAACCTGCCCAAGTAAACTACACAACCACTGAAAAATAAATCCTTTCTATTCTATTTTCCCTAGAAAAATTTCATACATATCTTCTTGGGTCAAAAGTCATTGTTTTTTCTCACCATAATTCCCTTGGATTTCTCCATATAAAACCTAAAGCTAAGACTTGCCTCATTGAATAGATTCTCTCCTCTAGGAGTTTGACCTTGAGATTAGAGATAATAGGGGAGTGGAAAATGTTGTATATGACCACATTAGTGGTATTTCTCCACCATTACACCACCATGTAGACTCATCCCTCCCCATTGGTGAATTCTTACCTTATGAGAATCTTTGTGATGTTGTGGACCTTACCCCCGGGTATGCGAACATTGTGAATTTTCTAGAAACATCTAGGTTCCCCACTGATTTCAAAACTTAAGAATCCCAGAGAATTAAGCATGATTCTTAATGGTACATTTGGGATGACCGATATTTGTTGATAATTTATGATGACCAAGTATTTTTTTGGTGTTTCCCTAACCATGAGTTCACCTCTGTTTTGACCTTCTACCACACTTTTTCTTATGGGGCCACTATGGTTCTCAATTAATAAATCAAAAGGACCTTGAATCATGAATTTATTGGACAACATTGTATATAGAGGCCCATCCATTTTTCAGGTCATGTAGTCGTTGTCAATTCTCAAGGAATATCGACAAGAGGAATGAAATGCCCCAACAACCCATGTTATTCTGTGAAATCTTTTATGGATGGGGCATTGAATTCATGGGGACTTTTCTAAATTCATTTTTCTTCATGTACATCTTGTTAGATGTTGAATATGTGTCTAAATGGGTGGAAGAAAAAGATACTAGGACTGATTACTCTTGAGTTTTTGTTGATTTTGCAAGGTCCCAGATTTTCAGTAGGTTTGGTTTGCTGTGATTCATCATTAGTGAGCTGGGTTCCCATTTTTTCAATCGAAACATGAAAAAATTTCTTTTTAAGTATTGTATTGATTATAAATTCTCCACTGCATATCACCACCAATCTAACAGACAAGCATAAATCTCAAATAGATAAGTTAAGAGAATCTTGGAAAAAATGGTACAACCCAATAGGAAAGATTGGAGTTTGCGCTTATATTATGCACTTTGGAGGTACCATACATGTTTTAAAACCCCAATAGGAATTTCACCATACAGAATTGTGTTTGGAAAGGCTTTTCACCTCTTAATGGAGGTATAACACCATGCGTATTGGGCTGTTAAACAATGTAATATTAATCTTTCAGATGCAGGTGAGCATAGGAAGCTATAGATTCAAGAGTTGGAAGAAGCTCGAAGTGATGCATATGAGAACTACCATATCTATAAAGATAAGACTAAGGCTATCCATGATAGCATGATTCATCATTAGATGGTCCATATTGGTAATAAGGTCCTCAAGTACAATTCCAGGATAATGCTCCTCCCAGATAATCTTCATTTCTAATGGCTCAGTCCTTATACGGTTACTAATGTTTACCCTTTTGGTGAAATAAAGATTTTTCATGAGTATAGTGGATGAAGTCTTACGATCAATAGGCTGTAAATTAAAAACTTCTATGAGGATTTTCCAAAAAAATCCAGTGGAGGAAATCCACATTCTAAATGAAACATACTAGTGAAACACACCAGGTTTTATTTTTCCTTCTCACATTCTCAATTATTACAGTGTGGACACTGCATATTCTAGGTGTGTGTGTGGGGGGGGGGGGGGGGGTGGATACATTCTTGGGTTCATTGGGATTTTCACCATCTTTCTTCTTTCTTATCTTTTTTTCATACTTTATGGTATTTTCAATTTTCCCTATCTTGTTGAGTTTATTAGGATTTTCATCATTTTTTCCTTCTTTATGGTATTTTCACTTTTCCCTATCTTGATCAGTTCATTAGGATTTTCACTATCTTTCTTCTTTATTCTCCTTTTCACATTATTTCTAGTATTTTTATTCACCCCCCCCCCCCTTATGGTCATAAAATCATGGAACTTACTGAAAATGCATGTTTAAATTTTTCATCCCATGTTGTTTTAACATTTGATGAAAACTTGTCTCTGTTATGGAATGAATATTTGTATGAATTTAACATCAGGGAGTTATTTTTAGTGAATTGGTTTTCTGTCAATGATATAAATGGTTGTATCTCTATGAAACCTTTGATATTATTGATTCCCCTTGTGTGAGTAGTTATTGGGAAAAATGTGTCACTAATATCTCCACAGATTTTTTCATCAAACCACAAAGTGTGAATATTTATTACTTAATAGAAGGTAAATATAAGTTTGGTTAATATTTTTCTTCTTAAAATGATATTTCCATACATTTTTTCCTAATCTAATCTGTTTCATTACTATACTGAATTTTCCTATGTGTGTGTACTTGAAATCCAACTGTTGTGCGACCTAAAAAAATAAAAATAAAAAAAATTGGCTTGTGTCTTGGGCAAGTCAAAAAACACTCCACCTAAACCTTTGATCTTGTTATAACTATTACAATTAGTGTCATGAGGAGATTAAACTAGGGTTGAGAGATGAGTGTGAGATTTGTTCCAAATGCAACTTCTAAAAAATAAGGGGAATGATGAAATGTGAAACATATGGGGATATCTAGGTCAGTAGATTATAGTTTAACTTTAAGGAATTATTAATTGAGTGGGTCTTGAAATATAATTTCAAAGAATATTGGGAAGGTTTAGTGGAAAAAATCGTTTAAGCTACAAAATGTTAAAATAACTTATATTTACTTGATAGAAAGTAGAAATAATAGAATGGAATTGTTTTCACACACACACATGTAGAGTTATTGATATGGTTTAATTTTGAATGCCTTGCTCAATTTTGTATCATGAATCTCTTTTAATTTCATTGTGATATGATTTATGAGAAATATTTTTCCATTTTCACTAGGAATAACTCCTTGGTGTGGTTTTTGTATTGATCACATTACATAAATGAATTAAAATTTACTAGAATGTAAAAAATTAATGATGTTGGGAATATATACATGCATCATTTTTTGGATATATGACTTTTCCCAGGAGTGAAAATGTTTAGGTGTGGGGGTGTGATCACATAGTGATTTACCATTCATTTCCACCCTTACACCACTATTTTAAACTAGTTTTCTAATGAATTTTCCAAATATAATAACAAATTGAACTTTATGTTGTATTAAATGAATTAATTTTTATCACTATTTAATAGAAAAATTTTACTTGTTTCAGTGTTTACATTGTAGGGGGATGTGATTTGGAAATCCTGTGATGGAATTCAAGCAAAATGGACCAAGCTGCGAGAGAGCCCAAGCATGAATGTGGGCATAAATATTCAATTTGGATATTCCATGAATCCAATTGGGCTAAAAATTGGTGTACATGTGTAAAAAATTTTGGGATTCATTTCTCAATAAAACCATGGAGCCCAATTCGTCCATTTGTATGCCCAAAATAGGTTCACATTTTGAAGAAATTCTGGGTGGTCCAGATTGGACTACTGTTCTGTATTTGGACCATAACTCGGGTCTCGGAACTCAAAGTGGAATTATTCTACCTTCATTGGATATATAACTAGAATGTACGAATTTCCTCATAATTTTAATTCATTTACATTCATTTTTATTATTCAACCATCCATATAAAAATGGAGTAAAAATTCTGCCTTGAATAGTCACCTAGACCTTTAGAAACATGACCACTTTTTGTGGAAATTTTGTTGTAATTGTGTATAAAATAAATTCTCCCCCGCATTCTCTTAGGCGTAATGACCAGTTTTAGGGGTTAGTCAAATTAGAGAGATTTATTCATCTATTATCTCCTTCTTCTCCCTCAAGTACTTCTAAGTATCTTAGTGGTCAATTTGGGGGGTGTTCTTTGTTGTAATCCCGAGCTCCTTGCTTGTAACAATTGGTAGATAATTGAATTTATAGGTTTTTATTCTATTATTATCCATTTTTTCTCTTTGATTTTTTTTATTCTGGTATGATATAATACAAATCAAAGGAACAAGAATGCTTATTCTTCCATGTATAAATCGGATCTTGTGATGATTTGAGTGTGGTTGCCTCTTCTCTCACCTCTTATATTTCTTGAGTGTAGTTATGGATGGTATCATTTGATTAAATAAAGAAGGTATAACCCATTATTATTCATGTTTTTGTTGAGAAAAGTTTTTTATATAGACACAAATATGGACATCACATCATGTTATTGATGTGATTACTTGATTGAGTTCAGTTCTTACACCGATGATATTTTATTGAATCTGAGCGGTCGTCGGTAATTTGTATCATCGATGGATTATATCCTAGGTCTTAACATAGTAAGAACTCACATAACATTCTTGTTTTAGTGTGTATAAATCAAGTAATCAATGATCCTTCCCATTCCCATGAGAGTGATGACGGATTGAGAATCAAGGGACCCTTACCCTGGTTGATCACGATTTCTCCGACCAGTTTCCCTCACTTAGTATAGTTTAAATTTCTATTTTTAATAATAAAAACCCATGTTTTATAAAACCCCATTCCCCTTTTTTTAATTTCATAATCAAAACTTCAATTTGGAATTAATGATCTATGGATCTGTCGAGTGATAACCTAGGGTTGCTCGTATACTGTACAAATTCTAGTTAAAAATAAACATCTGATTTGATGTGCTCAACAATACGATCACCCACATCACACTTCATCCATCCCAGTTTCATCCATACCAAGATCACATCACATTTGGGCCTCCATAACCAATATCACATCATCTATCCCAGTATCATATTTATTAGGCTCCTATCACAAGGCTCGTATCCAGAGTACATCACAAAAGAGGTAGGAACAAATAAGCATAGACATTAGGGAAATCTAGTCCTGAAAAAACAAGGCATCCGACCTTCACACATAAACAATCTATCACGCTTCAAAACACAAGGCACTCAACCTTCTCAATAATATGGGAAACTCTGGACCCAGAAATTGTCTTTATCACACAACATGTTCTTATTCCATCTTGAATTAACTGATTTATTATTCATAGGTTCCAAGTATGGGAAAACTGTGGCATCAAGCTATAACAAGCTACCAAATTAATTAAACAATTAATTAAAACATGCTTTCAACCATCCCACCATTCTCATTTATAATGATTTTTAAATTATTATCATCAGTGAGAATTATCATTCTTCACATTATTTATCAATTCCATTAATCACACGAAAGATCACATTTAATTAAACATATATACTAGAATCAATTTTAGTATCATCAAATTACAACAAACATTTAATTACAAACATTCCTCTTCTTTCATTATTCTTAATCCAATTAATTTTCTATTAATTCTAGATATCCATTATTTAACAATTTCAACATTCTAATCCAAGCAGAAGAACATTCTAACAAATCATAGCATAGATATCACACTATTTATAAAATCATGAGGCAAACCACTATCAAGGTACATGCCAAAAATATCATCAACATGATATCGTGACAAATTTATTTAATCTAGTTAAATAATTATTAGGCTAATTTCTTTTCCATCCAAAGGGATAAACCATGCTTAGTTTATGATTGAATATAAATTAAGTAAAAGAAGAAATGAATCACCTACCTCAAAGGTGTCAATGTTCTTTGCATGAGAATAGACCAATGTTATGGATCTTGATCACCTCTCTCGTGAGAAGCTACATCCATACAAGGATTTCATGGTACAACCGCACCAAAAAAAACCAAAAAAAATCCCATAAAAAACATGGGATATGATCCTTCATCACATGTAGAGAAAAAATGGGAGGAAAATGATCAAAGAACTGTAAGAGAAGAGGTAGAATGTACCTCAGAACACCATAAATTAAAAATGGAAGGCTAAATATCCATTATCATCGAAGGAATCCCAAAACAGAAAAGTGAGGGTTGTTGGATTGCCTAGAATCTGGAGATGACAGTAGGGTTTGGATAAAACTTAGGCCATTGAAACATTTTATAAACAGGAGTCACAGGGGATTTACACAGCATGTAACCCTTACACATCATGTAAATGTCTTTTTTCATATATCATCTGAAAACACATCACCTAGAACAAATTAATCCTAACTAAATAGATGTCGTGTAGCACCCCATAAAACACCTTTACCAATTTATGAACTAAACTTACATAAAAATCATGTATTCTCCCCTCTCCCATCCTTTTAAGCAGCCAATACCTCTAGACTTACTCCAGGACACCTCTGAAAAACAATAGCTTTGGAAACACGCAAAGGGTTGGATGAAAAATATTTGGGCCCTTACATTAGATACCTGTCAAACAATTATCATCCTTGAGAATACAAAACCAAACCTAGAGAAAAAAGAAAAGGGGTCACTCAAATATCCACCCTATGAGATACCTCTCAAAGATATCTCCATCTCAAGAGTTCAACCACATCATCATAGGAACAAGTTTAAAACCACTCAAAAACCACAACCAGCTCCTAAATACTATCCTAGGGTAGATACCTCTCAAATGAGAGTAAATCCACAATAAGAAACAAGAGTAAACCATATAATAAACTAGAAAGGCCTATATTAACAAAAGAACTACATTACGAGATAAGAGCTAAGAATCAAATAGCTAGGGGTATTGAATGTGTATTTGGGACTCATGTTCCTGGGTACTCTCCTCCATGACACTGTGTCACCACAAGACATGAACCAAGGGAATAACATGCCCATGAAACACCTTATTTTGGTGGTCCTAGACCTCCAAAAGATGTTACTTAAAGGTAAAATCCTCGTAAACATCGATCTAACACTAATCAATGACATGAGAGTCTTCATGAAGACAATGAAAAAGATTCGACATGTGAAAAACATCATGTTTTTGACTCATATGTGGGGGAAGTTCTATCTAATATGCCTCGGGTATAACACAATCCAACACCTCAAAAGGCCTAAAACTGAGGAGAATGATTACTTCCATGTCCAAACCTTCACTTCCCACGGTGAGGTGTCACCTTCAAAAACATGTGATATCCAACATTGAACTATATAGGTCTCATCCTATGACCGGCATAGCAATTATGACGATCTTTCATTAACTTCATACTCTTGTGAATTACCCAAACTATCTTTGTCATACATTATACCAGTTCTATCCTAACAATTGATCCCTCTCTGACCTCATTCCATCACAATGGAGAATCACAAGGTCCATCATAAAAATATTCAAACGGTGTCATACCAATGGTGGAGTGGAAACTATTATTGTAAGTAAACTCAGTCAAGGGTAGGTGCCTCAACCATGAACCTCAAAAATCTAGGAAAAAAAGTTCAATATACCTTCAAGAGTCTAGATGGTCCACTATGTCTAACCATCCTTAATTGAATGAAAAGAAGTGTTAAGGAATAAATGAGAAAAAAAATCATGCTAGAGACCCATCCACACCTTTTAGTAAAAATGTGGATCTCGATTTTATATGATTATCTTTTGGACTTCTTGGAGTTGCAAAACCTTCAAATACCACCTTGACAAAACATACACTGATCTTAGCTCCCTGGTCGCTATAAAGTGGGTTGATTTCATCAAATAATCCACTATAACCCTTATATAATCATAACCTCCCTAATATCAAGGTATAATAGTAATTAAGTCCATCGAGATGTCCTCCCACATTCACCAAGGAACATCTAATGGCTGGAGGAAACCACTGAGAACACAGTGCTCAAACTTCACCTTCTAGAAAATTGAACATCAAGAAGAAAAATCTTCAAATACATGCTTCAACCTAGGACACCAAAACTAACCTCTCAATGCTTGGTACATTTTTTTCATGCACATATGTACTTACAAAAGTGAACTATGAGACTCATGAAGAATCATCTCACACATCATCAAAGGAACAAAAATCCTTCTCTGGAACAATACCTAGTGTTTTTCATCCTCACACCAACCATTAGGGGAATCACTAAAACACAAATTAATCTCTCTAGACATGCACCTCAGAATCCCCAAACTAGGATTCCTCCACCTTATGCAACAAATATGACTACATGGAAAAGAAAACCTCTTCCTCCTACCTATCTTATATCCCGATGCATGACTTAGAGTTCTTCCATTACTCTCAAATAATCCCCAGATTCATGCATGGAACCACTACATAACTTTCTTCTCAATACATCAGCTAAAAAAATTTCCATTATTAGAAAATATAAAATCTTGAAGTCTTAAACCTATAATAATTGCATTCACTTATACTAATAAAAGTTCAATTCATGCAAGGAGAATATATACATTGGGATCTTATGATTAATAAAAACAAAAAAAAATGCACATTAATGAGGTAATGTCTCTACAACTTAAAAGAAAAAAAACTATTGTGACATCAAGATCTTGGGTGAAATAGTTACACCCATGGGTAAATAACTTCTAAGACCCATAAAAAATTACCTATCTATGCTATATCAAAACACAACCCCAGACAAGATGAGAATCATCACATTAAACCAAAAACTAAACTCCTTTCACTAGAAAACAAAGGATTGGAGGATTGAATAACTTCTCCATTAGGTACTCAAAAGCTATATGACATTGTTCATTACACAAGAACACTAGATCCTTCTAGGTCAATGTTATCTTAGGAGTCACAACCCAATAGAAATCAGCTATGAACCTCCTGTGATAACCTGTAAGATCAAGGAAACTATGCACCTCTTACATTATATTAGGGGCTTCCCAATACACAACTAGATTTATACATGAAGTGAACATAGCTACTCCTACTAGAAAATGACATTTACCAAGAAACAGACTACACGATCCCAAAAATCACACTTAAACAACTTCCCAAACTACTAATCATGATGAAGAACCCCCAAAATGGCATGCAGAAGTTCTGCATGCTTCTCCTCAGACACAAAGTACACAAGAATTTCATTGATGAAAATAAATATGAAATTATCCAGGAACTCTCTAAAAACTATCTTCATCAATACCATGAACACAGCTAGATAATTTGTCACATCAAATTACATTACAACAAAATAATAATTCCCATGAAGATAGTGGAAAGAGGTCCTATGAATATCCTCATCTTTCACCCACATCTGATGATATCCTGACCACAGATCGATCTTCAATAACCAACTTTCTCCCTTCAGCTAATCAAATAAATCATCAATCTGTAGAAAAAAATAATGGTTCTTCACTATCACTTGGTTCAAGTAATGATAATAAATACAAAGCCAAAAAATTCCATTATCCTTATTCATGATAAAAACTAGTTCACCCCAAGGTGACACACTTGACCCAAAATAAATCTCTCTACAATAGATCATCAATCTATACTCACATCTCTTGCAACTCAGAAGGTTCCATCCTATATGGATACATCAAAATAGGAGACACCTTGGGATGTAGCTTGATCCCAAATTTGATCTCACATAAAAGGGTAATACTATAACCTCCTCTAGAAATATATCAGGGAACTCTTACATTAGACTTGGAAACACCAATTATTGTACCTCTAAAAATCCCATCATTAGATTGTCCATCAGAGAAGATAAGGACATAACATGAATCTGACCCATATGAGGGTCTCACTCACCAATGAACACTACTGGATCTCCATCAACATCACAAAACACAACTTTTATCCTGAATAAATCCATGATGGCCTCCACTGAATATAGCCAATATATGTTGAGGATTATGTCATATGGATATATCCACAAACATAGGAAATCTCCACATGAGCGGTGCTACCCCATCACTAGCTCATAGTCTTAACATACTTCATATAAGTCACCTCGACCTCCACCTGGTATAGTAAATGCCAAGGGAACTGGAAGCCTCTCTACCTCAAGTCATGAACCGTGGATGAGGGTAGGTGATATAAGGGAGGGTTTCACTCCTGAATAAAAAAAATCATGCACTCAAGTAGAAAACAAGAAAAGGGTACCTTGAATGAAATTTTCTCACCTAGCACTAGCATTGCTAAAGATTGAAGCTGAGCAAAACCTTCTCCAAAACCTCTATGACCCTTACAAAAAACACCTCCCTGGTCGCACTTTACTCTTTGAGGATGAGGGATGTCTTGGAGATATACTCTTCCTTCTCTATATCCTCTCTACTAATCCCAGACTGGAGCACCTTATTGTTATTTCCTCGGCTAAAACTACCTCAATAGAGAGACCTAAAGCATAACACCTAGCTCGCCCTGACTGATCATAAAGTTTGGGAACTTTCACCATTTATTACCTTAATGTCCATAAGAAAAACATATGTATGAACCCTTGGAATAGGTCTAAGAGATACAAACCCCATAGAAACAAGATGTTTAGGAATGGGACCTATTTTATAATGACTGAAATCTATTCTGTCCTAAGAACTAGAAACCCCAGACCACAAATATACTTTATGAGGAATCCTGATGACTCTCCTCTTATGAAGATCCAGTTCTATCGAACAACCTTGTAATAACCTATACTCTCACTAGCACCTTAAGATGCGTATTATAAATAAACAGAGTGAACCAGTTCTAGATCTTTAGATGAAAGGCCTCCTCGAAATTCCTCACCCTGGCCTCATCCTATGGAAACAATTTCGAATTGTATCACATAAGAGTCCTGAAAAGGATCCTAACCTCTCAAACATTGTAACTCCCCCATATAATTGTAAGAAGCTCCTAGTGACATGCCACCTTCAGGGTCAAAGAAAGAAACTCTTCTTGAAACTAGCCTCAAAATTTATCCCACAACACTAATGAATCCTCTTGGTCCGTGAGTAATAAGAGCCATCTTTTCCTCACTGCTCAATGCATCATCATCATAGCCAATGAAACTCAGTGCTCCTACTAATCATAGATTGAAATGAAATTTATTTCAACCTCCTCTAACCAGTATTCTATGATTGCATCTGAATTAGAGTCCTCATACTTCTATAGAATCTGGTGCTGAAACACTCGGAGTGTCATCCTCCAAGTGTCATCATCGTCGACCTATACTATACAACGATCTATTGGCACATCATGTTGAAAATCTTCAGCGCAAAGCTAATGAAGATGTCGACTTGGATCCATACCTACAAGAATAACAAACTGTTAAATATCTTAAACATGGAATATGAAATAATTAACATTAATTAATTAATTATTTTATTATCTTGTTAAAATTTTAATATATCCCAAGGACTACCCATTTCAAATACATGTGAAAAGAATAATAATGCATGAACCTATCTTAGGTATCTACCCTACAACAAGTGTCACGTCATTAAGTAGGCTCAATAAAATTAAAGGTTCATGCATCATATCATAGGAGGCCCTAAATACCCATGTCTTAATCGGTATCCCATGTTTGAATCACTTACTAAACTTAGAAGATATCATTTACCTACCTAATGATGCAAACTCACATATTCCTATCTCCAAACACCATCCTATCCCATAACCTGAACCTTTGATACCACTCTATCACAACTCCCTCCCCACAAATATTCTATAATGAGGGGTGAGAGATGGTGATTTTCTGAGTCCCTCCTCCATAAATGCCTAGATTTTTCACTAGAACCAAGGGTATAATAAACATTCATATGGGAGGAATTACCCTCTAAGAGAAACTTGCATAAGTGAGAGATAATAAGGATAAACCAAAAAAACCACTCAAAAATATCTATCTCTATATATATATAAAGAAACCTTAAGTGTGAACATACAATTCCATACAATATTATAAAAAATGAATGGGGTACTACAAGTACCAAAAAGGTAATGACAACAATGACCATGAAACCCAAATAGATCCTGCAAAACCATGAGCTAATAATATCTAGCCCAATATCCAACCTACTCTTGATGACCTGGAAAATAGTTTATATACATAGGGTGAGAATAACAGTATACTCAGTAAGATCCGCCTTAGATCCTCTCTTGCAAAAGATAAATAAAGCATACTAAATCACAATAAACAATAGTGAAACTAACTCATCACCTGAATAGGTATTCTAAGTTCTAAACCTCTATATGGATAACTATCACTAAGTATCTCATACAAAAGACCATATAATATAATTTTGAAACATGAAGGGAACCCCACTCCTACTTACCCATGGGTTTTCCACTCTTCCCCAACATCGCGCGTCCTGAGGCATCTATCTCCAAAAGTAAGCTAGCATGAAAATAAATGGACAGGGAATCACAACACGCAACATGTGCATCACATCATCCCATCCACATATCCATATAAAGTAACCAAGTAGTTTTCAGAATCCACCACCACCTTCACGACATGTATCATACATCAAGTATTATACCTCAAGCCATTACATACCGTACACTGAGTAAGTACCTCAAGACATCATATCCTATACACTTCATACTTATAATAATACTTTTGTTACTATATCTGGTAATACATGTGTGTGAAATAACCACAATCCATCACATCCCTATACACACATATATGGGGAAACTAACCATCATGCATATTAGCATAAGAAACTACTAAGAGAAGAGAGTGGGGGGAGGGGGTATCCAACCATCCATCCTCCCACCAGTATATTGGAGAAAACACTCTCCCAGAGTCCATTGTGTATCAGTTTCCCTAACCAAAATGGGTGGTGTAGAGTATGAAATAATATAATATAGATGATATGATATAGCACACAACCACACTATGGGCATAACCTAATCTTAGACTCAACTACAACTAAAGTTTCTCTAAATCATGGTTCCCACTGCTAAGACTAGAAATACTATAAGAAAAAAAGAATTTAAAATAGCTACATTAAATTAATTCTTTCCTTTTTATCATTTAGTTCTATTAATAAGTTCATTAGACATTAATTAACCATTAACATTTTTCCACATTACATTACATTAAAAATCATAGTAAACTCCATTCCCTCCATGTATAGTCCAATATGAGTCCATGGTTTCTCAATATTAACATCTTTTTAGCATTTTCATTCCAACATCATCCAACCCATGGGTTAAACATTTATTTATTCATTATTAGAATCATTCCATAATCTAGGTACTCTATTAAAACCATCCTAAGCTACCACCAAGAGTAAACATGAAACCAAGAACACCCAGATTCATCAAGAAGTGGGGAAAGGAATGAAGATAAAACATGTAATGTCCCAGACCCTCATGATCCATCCCTTTTCCAAATTCTCGGGTCGTAAGGGGTTTCCCCTCATTCGGTGTGACCGATTGGGGCGACCGATCGACATTACCGATCAGTGCGACCGATCGGCGCAACCGACCGCTCGGTGCGACCGATTGCTGTGACTGATCGGTGCAACCGATCGGTGTTATCCGGCCTTGTCAGGTTTTCCTTCTACAGTTTTTTCCGTAACGCCTCTTTTAGGCCTTTTTGACCTTTAAAGGCGTTTCAAGGTCGTTTTTAACCCATAATTAATATCTAAAAATCCCGAGAAACCTCCCTATTAAATAACAATTAATTTAGTCATGTGTAACCACTCAACCGCGTGGTAGAAACCACGATCCGACTTCCAAGGCATTAAAATTCCTTATCCCATAATGTTTGGGATCTCATCTAGTTATCACGCTAGAAATTCTTCTTCTCCCTCTTGGCTAGTCGCCTCCTTTTCCTTGTGCACTTGAAGTCCCTTCTTTCCTGAGGCAAGTGGTGCACCTATGCAGGAGCCCTGCGAGTCACGCTTCCCTTGTTTTGGATCGTGAAGAAAAACTTCAATCTTTGAACAATCAAGTAGGGAGTTATCCTTCGTATATCCTTTTTGTGTATCATTCGGGGTGGGCATGATTTTGCCTCTGTGGAAATTGATGAAACTAAACTTAATGAAGATAATGAACGGACTTTTAAAGAATGAAGGGGGGTGATAGATGTTTTGTTGTACTCGTTATGTTGTTATGTATTGTGAATTTTACGAGCCTATGCTCACTGAAAATCATGGTCATTGGTGGTCTTTCTCTGGGCACTAATGAACCTCAGTGCTCCTGGATGTTCAAATAACTGTAACATGGAATTGGTTAATTATGTATACTCGGTTAAATAAATTGAAAGCACCAGGATCAACCCTTTTTTGTGATAACCTCGGTTAAAGCACAGTGGAATTGAAACCATGGAGTGTGTTAAATCTTTTAAATCTAAAAATACATTCATGGGCCTGTCTTGTGTTGGTGGTAGTGGTTTGGTTGTTTCTTTCACAGGATATTTGCTGTGGTGATATGGGTGGGGATGGGATCCCCTGTTGTTGTACTTTCATTGGTTGTGAATTTGAGGTTGTGTGGTTACTCTGCTTATATCACGAATTGGGGTGGAATCCTCTGTTGTTGAGAGACCGTTGGTTCCTAGATTTTGGGGATATGGGGCTGTGTCTTGGGGTTTTCTTTGGTTCCAGTACTTCGAGGGATCTCACTTTTCCCTTTTTTGTTGTGACTTGCAAGAGAACCGGGTATGAATGCTTAAATTGTTAGGTGGATGTTTCTTTCCTTTTGGCTTGTGGTTATGCCTGTTAGTTTCCCGATAGTTAACAAGTCACCCTAATGGGGTCACTTGAACATGAAAAACAAGAATGGTTGAGTTGGAAAATTGATTCTAGGAATGGGTTGTGACTTGGCCATGAGTGTCGTGACTTTTTTTGTTAATGAATAGTAACAAGGGTGTTTGTGCTTAGGTTTTGGAACCCCTAGGTTGGGAAGAGTGTTTCTTACCTATAAATATATCTGTAGCTTTTATGTTTCATATTCACGCCCCACCCAAGTTGAGCACTTAGTGTCGAACACCCCATTTCATGGGGAGGGTGTTTTTCCCAACACTCCTCTGAGTGGCTGGTTATTAGCTCCTTTTATGCTCCCTTTCCTAAATATCCCAAGACTCTTCGGGCAGGATGTGATGGCCTGAGGTCCATTATTTTCCCAAGAATCTTCGGGTAGGGTAGTTTTGGTGGTTGGAACAGGTGTTTATGGGTAGGTTGTTTCCCAAGTATCTTCGAGATGAGCCTGAGGTGTCTTCGGGCATGACGGTAGCTTTCTGGACCAGGTGTCTTCAGGCATGGCAGTGGTTGTTCTGGACTAGGTGTTTGCGAGCATGGTTACGTGAGGTGGTTTTGGACCAGGTGTCTGTGGATGGGATAGAAGTTATGACCCAGGTGTGTGCGGGTGGGTTTGGCAGTGGGACTGCGGTGTGGTTATGGCCCAGGTGTGTGCGGGTGGGTTTGGCAGTGGGACTGCAGTGAGAATGGAAGGATTGGTTCGATGCGTAGGATGTCTTCAATAACTAGTGGGAAAGCAGCACAGGGTACCCAAATATCTATGTTCTATTACTATATGTTACTTGACATGCGTTATTTGGGGAGTGTGCCTTGGTGAGGTTTGGGTGGATAGTTTTTTCTTATTGGGTGTTTGGTTATCTCTTTTTCCACGGGGCATTAGAATGTCTCCTCACTTGTGCACGAGAGTCTTTGGTTTTCCCTACTAAGTGTACTTGTATGCTCACCCTATGTATATAAAATTGTTTTCAGGTTTCCAGGAGGACTTCAGGGATCGTACAGGACCATACTAGCACGGACTTTGGGGCAGTTGCTGTTGTCGTTTTCATTTTCTTAGTACTTTACCTTTGGAGTTTTTTTAGGCTTGTATTATTTACGGTTGAACATGCATATGGGAATGGGTTACTTTTGGATTTGTGGTTGCACCCAAATTTACCCTACTGGTAAAAGTAGTTGTTGAAGTACAAGTAAGGATCGAATCCACAGGGACCGAAGAAGAAACCTTGAGACACTCAAATTTGTTGATGGATTGGCTATGAAGTGGCCAACATTGAGGTAGATTTTAATTATAGAACTAATGATATAATTTAAATAACATATAAGGAAAATTATTTGAACTAAACAATTATTGATGATGGGTTGATCTTAGGGTTTCCCTTGGGGTGTATTGGATAAATTTCTTTTCTTAAATATTTCATGTCATTAATTGAAGATGTATCCAAACAACAAGATAATTCTCCCAAATCATTCACCAATTTAATTCCTACACAATTCCAAAGCCAATAACTAATTCACTTTGAGGATCACTTTACTGAGCACTCAAATTAAATAGATCATACTAGCACTCAAAATGTTTCGTCGTTAAACTTGGAAAAGACGAAGAAGAACATAACTCATCGAATGAAAATCTTAAAATAACAAAGAGATTTAAAAATTAAAGTACATGAAATAAAATCCAATCCATGAGCTTGCTACTCCCTTGGATCAATACTTAAGTGTTTATCCCTAAATTTATTCTATTCTACCAATTGAATCTGGATTTAGACTTATGGGGGCAGAATTGAAAAAGAAGAAAATTATTAAAAGAATGAACACTCCACCGTTGTGTGAATGAATTCACAAGTGCTGGTGTAAATAAATTCACACCTTGATTCAATGGAATCAACGTGTGAAGAAAATTAAAATAATAAGTGAAGAAGAATAATAATAAATTTTATTAAAATACTAAATGTGAAAGAAAAACGTACATGGGAAAACTTGACGATGCAATTACAAATTGAAAATAGGAAATTACAATTGAAAGAAATACAATGGATGAAAGAAAAAACATGGATTCAAAGAAAAATGTTAGATGATAATTCCCTTAACCACCAACTCCTTATATAGGCATATTAGGAGCCTTAGGTCCACCCCCCAACAATTAAGAGAGTCAAAAGGAGGGAGAAGAATCAAAAGGAAATTGACGTTACAAAGTTGACCGCAAAACCATCTAGATTCGTCCACCGTTTTGATGTTCGAATCTTTAATTGATGGAGGCCAAATCTTGAGGGGTTGTATAAGAGAAATATTCTATTGTAGGTGTCCTCTATGATCTTTAAAAATTTCAGAAAATTTGGCGTATCTGTTTGAATGTTATGGTCAGAATGGTGGGACGAATTTATGTGCATTAATGTCGGGTCCACCATTTAAATCTCAACTTCAGATCCCTTTATCATCTTGAAAACTTCAGAATTAGCTCCATCCACAGTTGAATAAAATGATCCTCATATGTTTCTCTTTCTATTGTAAAAAATTTGTGCTTCATTGGCCTTGGTTTGTGGTCCCCACATTTGTTTGATGGGCCTTAGGCCCATTAGGCATTTTCCAGTAAACTTCTGCATTATTGAGAAAAACTAATTATCTTCCCTTGGGATTCATCCATCGGAACTAAAAAAAATGTTCCAAATAGAGTGATAAATCATATCCCAAAATATCAAATTCATGAAATGAATATAATGTTGTCCACAAACAAATGAATGATTGGGCCCAAATTTTCATTTTAAACATGAATTGCATTTAAGATGAGAAATAAAGTTCTATTTATGTAATACACTAAAAACAATTTTTTTGGACTTTGGAACAATGAATATAAAGATATTAACAATGAAAATTTTCCACTTTTAGTGACTAATCACACCCCCCAACTTGAGTTTTGCTAGTCCCGAGAAAAATATATTACAAATATTAAATTGAATTCCCCTTTTCCAAAAACATTTTAATACACATTGCTCACCCAAAGACCTTATACCCAAAAAAAATATGAAACCCATCAAAATAATTTAAAACAATCTTGTTTCATAAGTATATCTCAAGCCCAATCTCATTCCTTTGTTCAAATTCATCGCTACATTTCATCCAATTTCAATTAAGCATGATAAAGTGTCGTGCATCAGAAAAGATATGGGGCCCATTTTATCGTTCAAGGGGAAAAATGGAAGATCTAGGTGGGAATCACATTAAACCTTAAGCAGAGTATCCAATTTTTTTTCTAATTTTTTTGATGATTTTTTTGACCACAATAGATATGAAAAGACTAAATCTAGGCAAGAAAACTATGGAGACACGATCCCCAAGTGTCAGATGCCACACATATTGTCAATTTCATGCTCTACAATAGAGATATAAATCCTAACTCTGGGCAAGAAAACTATGGAGTCACGATCCCCAAGTGTCGGACGCCACACATTTGGACAAAACATTGCTCTATGTGGTCTTATTTGTTTTCAATTTTATTTGTTTTTATTTGTTTTTTTCTTTGGATACTCAAATTAAACTAAAAGTGACCCCAGAACCCTATGACATAATTAAAGGGACCCAAGAACTCAAATTTACACCCACGATCCAGTAGACGTGCATTGTGGCATTTTTATTAAGAGGATGAAAATGTAAACTTTGAAAATTTACATCGGACAACTGCACTTTCCAAAAACTATGCTCATGAACTTAAACTTGCATTAAAATCAGAATCACGACATCCAAATTTTTGATATCCAATTTCATAGTTTGCAATGTGTGTTATCATGTTCAAGGTTAATGGAATTTTTCTTTCCATGCATGTTCTTATTAAAAAAATAATAACTTTTTATTTCATCTCCCCCCAAAATAAAATAACACTGTCCCCAGTGTTTAAAGAAAAGAAAATTTATAATGGGATAGGAGAGGAGTTAAAATAGGAAATTGAATATGATAATCATGGAATGAAGTCACTTAGTGTTTGATGAAGAAATCGCATTCCAATGTCTCCCTTCAATCCTGGGTTTAAGTCTCAGCGGCCTGGATGGTGGTGAATGGAATTTCCTTATGACTTACAACATGTCCTTTTATTTTTTTTAACCTATAAAAACATAAAAATAAACAAAACAAAATAAATTGATGATACATTGTCCTCTTTTTAGATTTATGGGTAAGGTATTACTCAGAGATCATGCCACGTGACACGGATGAATATGGCGCTCCCCTTTCATACCCATCCTTACTCATAAAAGAAGAACATGTCAACAGTCTATTGTAATTTATTATATGAAAAATAAAATGATTCAAAATGATTCGAAACATGAAAACCATAGGTTACCTCCCATGCAGCATTTTTGTTTAACGTCGTTAGCTCGACATGAACCCCCCAACTTATCCAATTCCAACTTTCAAAATTTTAATTAACCCATATTTCCCCACTTCAACTATATGGACATTAATTAATTTTTTAAATTTTTTTTCATGTGAAATCCCATGTTTAACAATGAGTATGAAATTACAAGGAATTTTGGTAATGGTTGATCCAGTTTCTTCTACAGTCTTTCCTAATATTTCAAGGTTCATTCATAGTTTGTGAGATTCTTAATGAAAATGGATGACAATTGAATGGTGTTGGTTATCATAAATGGGGGTATTCTTAAGTGGGGAAGGGAGTATTATAATGATTAGTTCAGTTTGATTGAATTTTCCCAAAGAAGAATGGAAATTTGAATCCAAATTTGTTTCTTCTACAAAACATTTTGAAATAATTGGTTCCTTTTGAAAATATGATTCATCCCCAAAATTGTCCAGTTGGCAATCAGAAATGGGTATGGACTCATTGTTTGTGATAACTCCTGATGGTTCAATTATTGGTACTTTTGAAAATTTATCAATGGAGTTATATTCAGGAAACTCAATCCATGATGTCAAATTTTTATCTTTTGAATTCAAAAACTCAATTTCCTCCTGATTTAAAGACCCTTCAAAAACTCCTCGATCCTCTCCAACTATCCCAAATCCTAATTTTGGTTCTTCAATAAAGGCATGAGGGGTTTTTTTGTTACAAGATGCTTCTATAAATATTGAGTAAGGGATGGATTGAGTGGGAATGGGTTCCACACAAGTTTTAATGCTTTGTAGTTCTAGTCTAAAACTTGATACCTCTGAATTAATTTTTTCCATTTGTTCACACAATTTTTGAAGAATTGTTTTTGGATTAGGATTGATAGATGTTTGTACATCATGGACTTCCTCATTATTCATCTTTTTAATCATTCTTTATAGGTATGCAAATTGTTCTTTAAAACATTCATCCTTACAAATTTCGTTCATGTTATCGGGTGTGGGGTATTCATTCAAAGGTTGATTAAAAAAGGTTGGTGATTCCCAATGTGGATTTTTAAACTGATTCCATCCTGAGTTTGTGAAGGGATATTGTTGATTATACTCCATTGGATTCATTTGGAAATTTTCAATCGTGATTTTCTGGAGTCAAGAAAAGAAACATAGAAAGGGGAAAAGAGAAGAGAAATGGGGATGAGAAAAGAGAAATGGGGGAGAATAGAAAGATGTTTTAAGTTGACTTACTTGGTCCCCGACAATGGTGCCAAAATGTGGTTGCACCCAAATTTACCCTACTGGTAAAAGCGGTCGTTGAAGTACAAGTAGGGATCGAATCTACAGGGACCGAAGAATAATCCTTGAGACACTCAAATTTGTTGATGGATTGGCTATGAAGTGGCCAACATTGAAGTAGATTTTAATTGTAGAACTAATGATATAATTTAAATAAAATATAAGGAAAATGATGTGAACTAAACAATTATTGACGATGGGTTGATCTTAGGGTTTCCCTTGGGGTGGATTGGATAAATTTATTTTCTTAAAAATTTCATGTCATTAATTGAAGATGTATCCAAACAACAAGATAATTCTCCCAAATCATTCACCAATTTAATTCCTACACAATTCCAAGGCCAATCACTAATTCACTTTGAGGATCACTTTACTGAGCACTAAAAGGAAATAGATCATACTAGCACTCAAAATGTGTCATCGATAAACTTGGCAAAGACGAACAAGAACATAACTCATCGAATGAAAATCTTAAAATAACAAACATATTTAAAAATTAAAGTACATGAAATAAGATCCAATCCCTGACCTTGCTACTCCCTTGGATCAAACCTTAAGGGGTTAGCCCTCCATTTATTCTATTCTACCAATTTAATCGGGATGTAGACTTATGGGGGCAGAATTGAAAAAGAAGAAAATTATTAGAAGAACAAACACTCCACCGTTGTGTGAATGAATTCACAAGTGTTGGTGTGAATAAATTCACACCTTGATTCAACGGTATCAACGTGTGAATAAAAGGAAAAGAATAAGTGAAGAAGAAGAATAAATTTTATTAAAATACTAAATATGAAAGAAAAACGTACATCGGAAAACTTGACGATGCAATTACAAATTAAAAGCAGGAAATTACAATTGAAAGAAATACAATGGACGAAAGAAAAAACATGGATTCAAAGAAAAATGTTAGATGATAATTCCCTTAACCACCAAATCCTTATATAGGCATATTGGGAGCCTTAGTTCCACCCCCCAACAATAAATTCACCCCCAAAAATTAAGAGAGTCAAAGGAGGGAGAAGAATCAAAAGGAAATTGACGTTACAAAGTTGACCACAAAACCAGCAAGATTCGTCCACCGTTTTGACGTTCGAATCTGTAATTGATGGAGGCCGAATCTTGAGGGGTCGTAGAAGTGAAATATTCTCTTCTCGGTGTCCTCTATGAGCTGTAAAACGTTCAGAAAATTTGGCATAGCCGTTTGAATGTTATGGTCAAAATGGTGTGACGACTTTATGTGCATTAATGTCGGGCCCACCATTTAAATCTCAACTTCAGTTCCCTTTATCATCTTGTAAAATTCAGAATTAGCTCCGGACACAGTTGAATAAAATGATCCTCATATGTGTCTCTTTCTACTGTAAAAATTTGAGCTTCATTGGGCTTGTTTTGTGGGCCCCACATTTGTTTGATGGGCCTTAGGCCCATTAAGAATTTTCCAGTAAACTTCTGCATTCTTGAGAAAAAATATTCATCTTCCCTTGGGATTCATCCATAAGACCTAAAAAATGTTCCAAATAGAGTGATAAATCATATCCCAAAATATCAAATTCTGGAAATTAATATAATGGTGTCCACAAACAAATGAATGATTGGGCCCAAATTTTTATTTTAAACATGAATTAAATTTAAGAAGAGAAATAAAGTTCTATTTATGTAATGCACTAAAAACAATGTTTATGGACTTTGGGACAATGAATATAAATATATTAACAATGAAAATTAGCCACTTTTAGTGACTAATCACTTTGCTTTTACTTTCATCTTGGGTATTGTTGGGGTTGTTATCTTATCTCTCGTTCGTATAAAAATAAAAAGGGTAATGCCTTTCATTTTGTGTGAGATTATATACCCTTAGCACTGGTCACCACTCGAGGACCTATTGAAGGAGGTTTTCAAAGGTCATTATCCCTTCTTCAACTTAAAGAAGGAAGGGCTTGGCAATCTGCTGACCCTTCCCTCCTTTTGGTGAAGGCAGGTCGTGACAGAATGGTATCAGAGGAGTGGTTTGAGAGATAGGATGCAGTCTGGAGTTAGGAAAAATGAGGATAGCATGGGATAGTAGGGAAACAGTTTTGGGTGACCTTGGTGTGTGAAATAGGCAAGGGAAGACTGGCTAGGACACAGGATTTTAGGGGCCCTCGTGATCCGATGCAAGGAATCTGGACCTACAGAATGACCAAGTGAGGCTACACCGATTGCAGGATAGAGACCCTGGGAAAGGTACATGCATCATAATGACATGTTTTCTCGTGTTTCTGGGTGTTTTGGGGATTCAAAAATAAATAAAGATGTCAAATAAAATGTAAGAACAATATTCTACACTACTCGGGCTTAGGAATTCCTTGTTTACTTGCAGCTATGGCACCTGGGAGGCGACCACGGGTAGTGTTGGCAATCGAGGCCCAGGAGGTTGACTCGGTTGACTGACAGAGGGCTGATTGAGAGGAGGAGGATGATCATTGGAAGAAGATTCTTTGTGCTTTCTAGCGGCAGACCCTCGAGAATTATGAGGGCAGCACCTCAGACATGGAGACAGAGAGCTGGCTAGAGGAGCTGGTGATAGCTTTCGGCTTGATCTGAGCTCCATCGGAATACTAGGTTCCTCTGGCTGTGAGCCAGATGCGAGGAGCATCACGTTAATGGTGGACGCTCTATCTGGGGGAGAAGAGGGAGGCTGAGGTGACATGGGCTCACTTCTAGAGGTAGTTCTGGGTGGAATTCCTCTCTTCTATGATGAAAGCTGAGAAGAGGCAGGAGCTACTCTCCCCCTAGTAGGGGAGTATATCAGTGAGAGAGTTGGGGATCAAGTTTAAGGATCTCCTCCAGTTTCTCCGGACCTCTTTCCAAATGAGGAGTCTCAGGAAAGATGTTTGGAGGAGGCACTCCGACCATCCCTCCAGTACACTATTACTCCCTTCACCCTACTAACATACCTAGAGGTGTAGAAGAAGGCTGAAGTGGTTTAGAGGATGTATACGGTGGGACGTGTATCACGAGAGGGGATTCAGTTAGGCCCGTCAAAGGGGAAGGCCATCAGCACCAGACCTCCAGCATCGGGACCCTCTAGGTTCCGACCAGCAGGGAGCAAACCTCAGTAGTTCCAGTTCCGATCCCCTGGCCCTCGCCCTTTCCCTTAGGGCCCAGGGCCGAGATTCTTCGTCTGCGGGAGCCATGAGAACCTTCGAAACCAGTGCCCATATAGAGTGCAGTATGACGGTAGCGGGCAAGCCCATCACCCACCTCACTAGAAGCAGCTTTCAGCTAGGCCCTTTCAGCAGCAACAGTAGGGGAAGCGAGCTCCCGCTCCTTTGAAGGAAGACGTTGCAGGAGGAGGCCACCCCCAGGGCGCTCCTCAGGGACTCCGACTAGAGCGTGGTCGAGGATGTGGCCGAAAACCAAGAGGTAGAGGATCCGGTTGTGGGCAGTTGCACACTGCAGAGGCAGCGGTTCTAGCAGGACCGGAGGTCGTTCGAGTTACGATCAATTTGTTCAGTACCCTTGCTTACGCCTTTTTCGATACAGGAGCTTCACACTCCTTTTTTACACCCAGTCTGGCCCATGATTTGGGTCTATATTCCGAGAGAATTCCAGTGCCCCTATTGCTGAGCACACCAGTTGGAGGTCAGACCGACTTGATTTATGTTTTTCAATGATGCAGACTGACGATAGGGACACATCAGTCAGTCAGGGACCTCCTGATAATGTAGGTAAAACCATACGATGTCATCCTAGGCATTGATTGGTTGTTCTCTGTATGTGAAGTCATCGACTTCTTCCGAGGAAGGGTTGTGTTTTCAGACTTAGGCGGCCGACGTGTTACTTTAACCAGTGAGCGGGGTGGCCAAAAGAGCAGCAAGCGAGGGAAACCCCTCCTCTCCTTACTAGCTGAGCTATTAGTGGAGTCAACAGATGCAGAGATGGTGGAGGTACCAGGGATCTTTAGTGAGTTTATGGACGTCTTCCCTGAGGAGGTGATGACTCTACGCCCTCGACATGATGTCGAGTTTGGGATAGACTTGCAGCCTCGTGCTCGTCTGATTTCGATGGATCCCTACCGGATGGCACCTTCAGAGCTACGGGAGTTACAGATTTATATTGACGATCTGATGAAGAGGGGTTATGTTCGACCAAGTGTGTCATCTTGGGGTGCCCCAGTCTTGTTCGCAAAGATGGCATATGGTGTTCTCAGGCTATGCATAGACTACAGGAGACTGAATCAGGTAACGGTCAAGAATCACTACCTTCTTCCAAGGATAGATGATCTCTTTGACTAGTTGAAAGGGGAAAGATAGTTCTCGAAGATTGACCTGCGGTCTGGATATCAACAGTTGAGGGTGAGAGAGTGCAAAATTCTGAAGACGGCTTTTAGGTGCAGATATGGGCACTTCGAGTTTGTGGTTATGCCGTTCGGCATTACAAATGCTCCAGCTGTATTCAAGGGGCTTATGAACTCCGTCTTCTGAGAGTATCTGGATCGGTTCGTAGTATCGTTCATTGATGACATCATGATCTATTCAATATTAGAGTAGGATCACCCTAAGCACCTGAGGACGGTTTTGGAGGTCCTCCGACCGCACCAACTCTTTGGTAAGTTGTCAAAGTGCAAGTTTTGGATGCGAGAAGTGCACTTCCTTGGGCACGTGGTGTCTGAGCAAGGATTGGAGGTAGACCCATCGAAGAAAGAAGCAGTTGTTTCTTGGGCAGCACCCAAGAACATGGCAGAGGTCCATAGTTTCCTAGAGCTGGTAGGTTACTATCAGAGGTTCATACACAACTTCTCCTGAGTTTCAGCACCTTTGATAGCCTTGATAAAGAAGGATCGAGCTTTCGTGTGGGACAAGAAATGCGAGGCAACCTTCAGCTATCTGAAGGAGAAGTTGGTTAGTGCCCCTGTGCTGAGATTTCTAGAAGAAGGGGAAGCATATGAGGTGTTCTGTGATGCTTCAGTGCAGGGCCTTAGATGTGTATTGATGCAGCAGCAAGGGGTGATCTTATATGGGTCTAGGCAGTTACGTCCTCATGAGCGTAACTATGCCACCCATGATCTGGAGCTTGCGGTGGTTGTGTTCGCACTAAAGTTGTGGAAGCACTACCTCGTCAGGGAGCGCTTCGTGGTCTTCACCGATCACAAGAGCTTAAAGTATATCTTCTCCCAGTAGGACCTGAACTTACAACAGCGAAGGTGGATTGAGTTTCTTTAGGACTACGATTTCTATATTTCCTACACCTCAGGGAAAGGAAACGTGGTGACTGATGCCTTGGGGAGGAAGTCATAGAGGGATGTGGTCCGAGAGTCGGTGGACGCTTGGAGGGCGATGGAGGAGTTGGCTTCCCTACACCTAGATGTGAGGATGGATAGTAGAAGTGGTTGCATGTATAAGATGACAGTACAGTCTTCTCTGTTACATCAGGTGGAGGAGTCTCAGTGGGGAGACCCATAGAGTGAAGTGATGTGTGATCGGTTTAGCCAAGGTGATGCCCCAGAAGGGTGGACAGAGGATGGTCAGAACCAGATGCTTTTCTGGGGGATAATGTTCGTTCCGGAGGTGATGCGCGAGAGATTCCTTGGTGAGTTCCATAGATCACCCCTGGCGGTGCACCCAGGAGATTCCATGATGTTCCAGGGTCTGAGGAGATAGTTTTGGTGGCCCGGGCCAAAGCGGGAGGTGGAAGAGTTTGTGGCCAAGTTCCTAGTGTGTCAGCAGGTGAAGGCTTAACACCGTGTTCCAGGTGGTTTGTTGCGACCTTTAGATTTCCCCGAGTGGAAGTGGGATGACATCTCGATGGATTTCATCATGGGGCTACCCAAGGTTCAAGGAGGGTGCGATATCATCTGGGTAGTAGTGGACCGGTTGAAGAAATCAGCTCACTTTCTGGCAATCAAGGAGTCGAGTGCAGTGGACGCTCTAGAACAGAGGTATGTGGACGACGTGGTGCGGTTTAATGGGTTTCCAAGGTCTATAGTCTCGGATAGGGATGCATGATTTACCTCATTAGTCTGAAGGGTTTTGTAGCATGCTTTTTGCACCTAGATGTGCCTTAGCACTGCCTTCCACCCCCAGAAAGATGGGAAAACAGAGCGCACCATCCAAACCTTGGAAGATATGCTACGAGCATGCATCATGGACTTCAGGGGATCATGGGCATGACACTTTCCTCTGATAGAGTTATCCTATGACAATATCTACCACTCTACCATTGGCATGGCTCTATTCGAAGCCTTGTATGGGAGGCCATGTCGCTCACCCGTGTGCTGGATAGAAGTTGGGGAGGCAGGTGTTCTTGGACCAGAGGTGGTATATAGCACAATGGAGAAGGTGCAGCTTATACGAGAGAGGATGAAGGCGGATCAGGACCGGAAGAAGTCATATGTGGACGATAGGAGAAGGCCCTTGGAGTTCGAGGTTGGGGACCATGTGTTCTTGAAGGTCTCCCCTCGGCGTGGGCAGTATAGGTTTGGCAGGGGAAGTAAGCTATCTCCCAGGTTTGTCAGACCCTTCGAGGTATTGCACCGGGTCGGTGAGGTGGCTTATTAGCTGGCATTGCCACCACAGCTACAAAGGGTGCATGATGTATTCCATGTGTCCCAGCATCGTCGATATCTGCATGATGATTCGCACGTCCTCAACTGGGGAGAGCTAGATATCGAAGACGATGCAACCTTCATGGAACAGCTAGTGATGATCGAGGGTCATGAGGAGAAGGTGCTTCGTGGATGAACCATCCCATTGGTTCACGTGTTATGGAGGCATGGTGGGCTTGAGGAGAGTACCTGGGAAACGGAAGCGCAAATGCGTGCCCAGTACCCAGAGTTGTTTTGAGTTTTATCCTGTTTTGTCAGTACTTGTTTGCTATGTAATGCTTTACCTTGTTGACTATGGGCTATGCAATTTCCTTTTTCTGTGAATGTATGTGAAGTGTCCTAAAGGATGGGGAGGGGAGGACCTGATTCCTATTTAGGACGCACTAAAGTGGATACACCTAAACCCGTGCGGGCGAGTCAGTGCCGCCCAAATCGAATAGTATCTTAACATGGAGGAAGGGAAACCCCTCTCCCACCTGGTCATACGGTTTAGTCTTTTGTTTTGCGTGGTTGCACGGGGAAAGGAGTGGTAGGGCGTCCGTGGTTGTGCAGGAGATAAGGTGTTCCTGTGTCAGAGAGGTTCACTCCTAAGAGGTATATTCTGGGGTGGTTGTTCGGACCCCCCCCCCTCTTTCCTTTGGGTCTGGTTCTGGATTCTCAAGGGCGAGAATAGTTTGAGAGGTATCTGATGTAATGGTCCAGACCCTCATGATCCATCCCTTTTCCAAATTTTACGATCCTGTGCGGTCACCCCTCGTTTGGCGCGACCGATCAGGGTGACCGATCGGCGAGACCTATCGGTGCGACCGATCAGCGCAACCGATCAGCGCGACCAACCGATAGGTGAGACCGATTGGGGTGACCGATCGGTGTTATCTAGCCTTGTTGGGTTTTCCTTCAACAGTTTTTCCCATAACGCCTCTTTTAGGCCTTTTTGACCTTTTAAGGCATTTCAAGGCTGTTTTTAACCCATAATTAATATCTAAAAATCCTAAGAAACCTCACTATTAAATAACAATTAATTCATTCTTCTGTAACCACCCAACCGCGTGGTAGAACCACGATCCGACTTCCAAGGAGTTCAAATTCCTTATCCCATAACTTTGGGGATCTCATCTACTTATCACGCTAGAAATTATTCTTCTCCCTCTTGGCTAGTCTCCTCCTTTTACTTGTCCGCTTGAAGTCCCTTCTTTCCCGAGGAAAGTGGTGCACCTGTGCGGGAGCCCTGCGAGTCGCGCTTCCCCTATTTTGGCGCGTGAAGAAAAACTTCAATCTTCAATCAACCAAGTAGGGATTTCTCCTTCGTCTCTCCTTTCTATGTATCATGTGGGGTGGGCATGCTTTTGCCTATGTGGAAATTTATGAAACCAAACTTAATGAAGATAATGAAAGGAATTTTAAAGAATGAAGGGGGTGGTTGATCGATGTTATGTCATACTCTTTATGTTGTTATGTGTTGTGAATTTTACGAGCCTATGATCACTGAAAATCATGGTTATTGGTGTTCTTTCTCTATTCACTAATTAACCTCGGTGCTCCTAGATGTTCAAATAACCGTAACATGGAATTGGTTAATTACGTATACTCGGTTAAATAAATTGAAAGCACCAGGATCAACCCTTTTTTGTGATAACCCCGGTTAAAGCACAGTGGAATTGAAACCATGGAGTGTGTTAAATATTTTAAATCTGAAAATACCTGCATGGGACTACCTTGAGTTGGTGGTAGCGATTTGGTTGTTTCTTTCACGGGCCGTTTTCTGTGGTGATACGGGTGGGGATGGGATCCCCTATTGTTGTACTTTCACTGGTTGTGAATTTGAGGTTGTGTGGTTCCTCTGCTTATATCACGAATTGGGGTGGAATCCTCTATTGTTGAGAGACCGTTAGCTCCTGGATTTTGAGGATATGGGGCTGTGTCTTGGGGTTTTCTTTGGTTCTAGCACTTCGAGGGATCTCAGTTATCCCTTTGTTGTTGTGACTTGCAAGAGAACTGGTTGTGAATGCTTAAATTGCCCCGTGGCTGTTTCTTTCCTTTTGGCTTGTGGTTATGCCTATTAGTTGCCCGATAGTGAAGAATTCACTCTAATGGGATCAATTGAACATGAAAACAAGAATGGTTGAGTTGGAAAAATTGATTCTAGGAATGATTTGTGACTTGGCCACGAGTGTCGTGACTTTTTTTGTGAATGAATAGCAACAAGGGTGTTTGTGCTTAGGTTTTGGAACCCCTAGGTAAGGATGAGTGTTTGTTATCTATACATATATCTGTAGATTTTATGTTTCTTATTTTCACCCCACCCAAGTTGAGAACTTAGTGTCGAACACCCCATTTCATGGGGAGGGTGTCTTTTCCAACACTCCTCTGAGTGGCTGGTTATTATCTCCTTTTCTGCTCTCTTTCTCGAATATCCCAAGACTCTTCGGGTAGGCTGTGATAGCCTGAGGTCCATTATTAGCCCAAGAATCTTTAGGTAGGGTAGTTTTGGTGGTTGGCCTAGGTGTTTACGGGCAGGTTCTTTCCCAAGTATCTTAGGGATGAGGTCAAGGTGTCTTCGGGCGTGACGGTAGCTTTCTGGCCTAGGTGTCTTCGAGCATGGCAGTGGTTGTTCTAGCCTAGGTGTTTGCGGGCATGGTTACATGTGGTGGTTTTGGCCCAGGTGTCTGCAGGCTGGATAGCAGTTATGGAACAGGTGTGTGCGGGTGGGTTTGGCATTGGGACTGCGGTGAGTTTATAGCCCAGGTGTGTGCGAGCGGGTTTGGCAGTGGGACTGCAGTGAGAATGGCGGGATTGGTTCGATGCGTAGGATGTCTTCAATAACCAGTGGTAAAGAAGTGCGGGATACCCAAATATCGATGTGCTATTACTATATGTTACTTGACTTGCGTTATTTGGGGAGTGTGACTTGGTAAGGTTTGTGTGGATTGCATTTCATTGTTGGGTGTTTGGTTATCTCTTTTTCCATGGGGCATTAGAATGTCTCCTCACTTGTGCATGAGAGTCTTTGGTTTTCCCTACTGAGTGTACTTGTATGCTCAACCTTTGTATATAAAATTGTTTTCAAGTTTCCAGGAGGGCTTCAGGGATCATGCAGTACCATACTAGCATGAACTTTGGGGCAGTTGTTGTTATCGTTTTCCTTTTCTTGGTACTTTACCTTTGGAGATTTTTTAGGCTTGTATTATTTATGGTTCAACATGCATATGGGAATGGGTTAATTTTGACTTTTCCTTTACTTTCATCTTGGGTATTGTTGGGGTTGTTATCTTATCTCTCGTTCCTATAAAAATAAAAAGGGTAGTGCCTTACATTTTGTGTGAGATTCTATACCCTTAGCGCTGGTCGCCACTCCGATACCTATTGAAGGCGGGTTTCGGGGGTCATTATCCCTTATTCAACTTAAAGAAGGAAGGTCGTGTCAATCGGATGACCCTTCCCTTATTTTGGTGAAAGCGGGTCGTGAAAAAACAAGCAAACTAATCATTGACCATTAAATAGATTCACAAGTGAGCATACTAGCTCTCAGAATCTCATCAATGGGTAATCCCAGCTTCAACTCATTCCATCATCTCTGGTTTCATACCTGACACCCACGTGCATATACCGATGCATCTCACTACTACAGGTGTCAAATATGGCCACATCATCTGGTCCACCTTTCCAACATCACACCTTATCCATCTCAAGATCAACTATCCCAGGATCACATCACATCCAGGACTCCCCACCACATTTCATAACATCCGTCCCAGGATCATCTATATTAGTCTCATATCACAAGACTCATATCGAGAGCACATCACAAAAGAAATAGGAACAAACAAGCGCAGTCTATGGGAGAAATATAAGCCCTAAAAATAAGGCATTCATCCTTCACAAATAAATGAACTCTCACACATCCAAAATCAAGGCACTCGTCCTTCTCAAGTAGATGGTAAAATCACTCCTTGGCAATTATCTTTATCACACAACCGATTTTTATTCCATCTTGATTTAACCAATTCATTATTCATAGGTTCCAACTATGGGAAACCTAACACATCAAGCTATAATAGGCTACCAAATTGATTAAACAATTGATTAAAACATTCTTTCAAGCATCCAACCATTCTAATTTATCATTACTTTTCAATTACTATCATTAACACACATTATCATGATACGCATTCTTTATCAATTCCATGAATCACATAGAATATCACATTTTTCACACCCAAGTGCTTCATTAAAGTTAATTATATTTCATATATTTTTATTCTAACATTCCCACCTAATTCCCCCCTTATCCTCCACAAATTTTGGTGGCTTTTGAAGATGTTTTGAGGGGAGAATGGAGGGTGCAGGGTTTAGGTGCACAGTTTGACAAACTGTGCACACAAACCGTGCGCATATGTCTAGGTCATTAAAAATGTTTAAAAATTACTTATTTTCCCTCTTGGGATTTATCATAACTTGTCCCTTTCTTCCCCCATTCAACCATTTTATCCATATCATCCCTCCAAATCACTCAAACCCCCATTGGAACCCATTTTTGAAGGTGGATTTGGTGGACGAACTTCAAACAATCTCAAGTAAGTTTCTTCCCCTATTAGCTCCTACCCTTTATTTGATGTTTCTTCCAATTTTTCTTGAATTACCAAATGAATAGAGGGTAGGATTTCTAACCTAGGGTTTAAAATTTGGTTTTCTTGGTCCAATATTCTGTATTTAGGCTTGATTTACCTTCCCTGATGTGTGGCGGTGGTGTAGTTGAGTTTTCGCACAAAGGATTCAAGGTTTTAACCATTTTGGTAGGTGATTCCATTTTGTATGCAATAATTGTCACATAAATGTTGTGTTTATGATATTTTAATGTTTATTTAATTTTTTTATTGCTGCAAAAACTGGTTTTTGTGGTGTTCTTAATGCAATTGAATTTTAAGTTCCAATTTTATGTGAAATTAGGGGTTTTCATATAAATCTTTTATTGGTTCATTTGGGGCTTCCATATAATTAATTAAGTGATTTTATTGAATTGTATTAGGGCTTAAAATCTTGTTTTTAATGTTTATTCTCTTTGTTTGTTTCTGAATTTTTTTGTTTAAATGGGGTTTCTGAAGCAAATTGAATTTAAGTGCCATGTCTGTGTGAAAATGGGGGTTTTTAAAAGATATAACTTATTGGTTCATATGGGGATGCCCTATAACCGAATTGTTGGTTTAATTGAATGATATTTAACTGAAATTTTGTTTTAGTGACTTAAAAGTGTGCACATAGTGTGCAAAGAGGATATTTCAAAGAGTTTTGGGTGCAAAAAAATGTGAGATTTAGAGAAGTTGTTTTATTGAAATCGAAAATGTTTTGTTGTGTGTTTTAAATGGTATAAAGTGTGTATAGATAATGTATTGTTTTTTTTGTGAAAATTAGTGGTGTTTTATATGTAATGGGATTTATGAAGAATTCTGAAATTGTTTGAGCACAAAGGGGGAAGCCCGGGTACCTAGGTGGGCGGATATGTACTAGTACGACTAGTAAACCGGATGGGTTTTGTCCCTGTTTCATTGAGAAAATGGATAACAACAACTCTAAATAAACTATATTGATGATGATGGTGGAAAACTAGGTTATGGGTATGTTTCCTACTAGTTTCTAGTGCATGATAATGTATTTTTCTATGGTTAGTTTACACCGAGGTACGAGGTGCATAGGGCCCAAGACTATCTAGTTCCTAGGGGTGTTCCTGGATTTGGTGCTAATTGGACTTGTGGTATTTTCCCTTGACTTAGGGTGTGTTTGGATATAAATTTCAGTAGATAACATTTCTTATTCAAATGTCTTAATATTCTGAATGTTTTTGTCTAAAAACTATTTTCAAATGAAAGTTTCATTTCTCAGAATTTATCAATGCTTTTGCTTTACATATTAAAAATACTTGCTTTTTCACCATGTATTTTATGATCATTGGAATATTTTGGGGGTATACTATTGGGATTAGTCTTACACCACACTTAAAACCCTTTGGTGTAAGTAGACTTCATTAAGTTTGAATCGGTTAAAGGAAAATCCTCGGGTGAAGGTGGTTCGGGTTGTTAGTCTTCTCCTATGGTGTGGTGTTGTGGAGACGGCTCGGGGGTGATATACCATTGTCATGTGGAGTAATTGTGGAAGAATTTATGCTATTTTTATTTATATGTTGACCAATTGTAATTTATTTAAAACCATTTCTTATGTCCTGTATTTTTCTTAAGTCTTGTTTGTCTTGGAAATTTCATATTCTTATTATTAATTGTTTTTTATGTTTTATGCTTTCATACTTGGGTAAATCATTCCACAACCAAATATATTGACACTCGGGCACTTTTTCCAGCCCTTTTGGATAGGTAATTCCATTTGGTCCATATCATGGGTTGGATTTGGTGCCGGTATTAGTGGAGACCATATTCGGTTTGTGACAAAATGACGTATGGCTCTGGCCAACTTCGACCACACGAAAAGAATTACCTAACCCATGAATTGGAGTTAGCAACTGTGATACATTATTTTAAGACATGGAGTCACTATATATTTGGGGAGAAGTTTTTGGTCTACTCTGATCACAAAATCTTGGCCTATATCTTCTCGCAGAAGGACCTCAACTTGAGGTAGCATCACTAGATCGAGTACTTATAGGGGTTTGACTTTGAAATTGTCTATACCCTAGGCAAGGGTAATGTGGTGGATGAATCCTTGAGAAGAAGAGTTCCAGTGCAGGCTTTGAGGAATTCCAGTAATGAGTGGACTTTGATGGAGATTTTTTCTCAGATGCATGTGGAGACCAGAGAGCACAGTGGTGATGCATTCTTGGAAAGTGTTCAGTTGACTCATTCTCTCTTGAAGTTGATTCAATGGGAACATCCTAGTGATGAGATTTTTCAATGGTTGAGGTATTTTCTTCATGGTGGGGAGACGTCCTTTGATTGGTCGTCATCTCCCTAGGGAATCTTAGGCTTTAAGGTCCGTTCATTTGTGTCATTATCTCAGCGGAAGGTGGTGATGGAGGATAGCCACTAATCTCAGTGGGATGTCCATCCGAGTACCACCAAGATGTATTATGATATTCATCCGCAATTATGGTGGCTTGGTATGAGAGGAGACATCACAGACTTCTTGTCGAGATGCTACATATTCCAGTGGGTGAAAGCAGAGAATCATATGCCCTCCGGTTTGTACCATCCATTACCCATTCCTACCTAGAAGTGTGAAAAGGTCACCATGGACTTAATTGTTGGATTGACTCGTATACCTTAGGGTAAGAATACCATTTTATTGGTGATTGATCATCTAACCAAATTAGACTACTTCATTCCGATCAAATATACAACTAAATTGGATTAGTTAGGCCGTTTGTGTCTTCGGTAGGTGGTGATACTCCATGGTTTTTCGTCAGCAGTTGTCTCAGATAGAGACCCCTGATTCACTTCTTGATTTTAGGAAGGCCTTAAAAGGTCCTTGGGGTCTCATATTAAGATAATCATGGCATACCATCCTCAAACGGATGGTCATACATAGCGGGCAATTTAAATTTTGGAGGACATGCTTCGTGTCTGTGTCTTGGACTTTGGAGGTTCCTAGGATAGCCATTTGGGATTGGTTTTGTTTTCCTATAATAAAAATTACCAATACTTGATTCTAATGGCTCTTTTTGAGGTTCTCTATGGTTGGCCTTGTCGGTCCACCCTATGTTGGGTTGAGGTACGTGAGACCTCGCTGTTGGGGCTGAGTCTAGTGCAGGAGACGTCTGAGAAGGTCAAGTTGATCGGAGAGCATTTATTGATAGCTCAAAGTTTCCATAAATATTATTTTTAATGTAGGCATCGAAACCTAGAGTTTTCTATGGGTTATAGGGTATTCTTGAAAGTGTCCTCTCATCTGGGCCATCAGTGATTGGGAAAGCAAGGGAAGATGACACCACGGTATGTCAGACCTTTTGAGATCACTGAGTGTATTGGAAAGGTAGAATATAGGTTGGCTTTACCTTATTAGTTGAAATCCATCGATGATTTCTTCCATGTCTCCCAGTTGAAGAAATACAACCCGGATCTGTCCCATGTGATGAGTTGGGATGAACTGGAGATAGAGCCTGACTTTTCAGTTTTTGAGCATCTGGTACAAATAGTGGACGCCCAAGAGAAGGTGCTTTGAGGGAAGTCTATTCAACTAGTCTAGGTTCATTGGAATCAGAGTAGAAATAATCATGATAAATGGGAGCAAAAGTCATCAGTTGAGGACGAGTACCCATTTTTATTTTCCAATCAAGCCTCTAGTTGACTTTCTAAGACTGATAGTTTTCATGGTGGGGAGAATTTTCACACCCAAGTGCTTAATTAAAGGTAATTATATTTCATATATTTTTATCCTAACATTCCCCCTAAGTCCCCCCTAATCTCCCATAAATTTTGGTGTCTTTTGAATATTTTTTGAGGGGAGAATGGAGGGTGCACGATTTAGGTGCACGGTTTGCCAAATAGTGCACACAAACTGTGTGCCTATGTCCAGGTCATTAAAAATGTATAAAAATTACTTATTTCCCTATTGGTATTTATCCAAACTTGTCTTTTTCTTCCCCCATTATACCATTTCATCCATATAATCCCTCCATGTCGCTCAAACCCTCATTGGAACCCCATTTTGAAGGGGGATTAGGTAGAGGAACCTCAAACAGTCTCAAGTAAGTTTTGTACCCTCTTAGTTCCTCCCCTTTAAATGATGTTTCTTACAATTTTTCTTGAATTCCCAAATGACCATAGGGTAGTGTTTCAAACCTATGGTTTAAACTTGGGTTTTTTTGTCCAATCTTCTATGCCTGGGCTTGATTTACCTTCCTCGAGGTGCGGCGGTGGTGCATATGAGTTTTCACACAAAGGATTCAAGGTTTTAATCATTTAGGTGGGTGATTCCATTGTTTATGAAATAATTGTGACCTAGATTATGTGTTTATGATATTTTCATGTTTATTTCATTTGATTATTTTTCTAAAAAATGGTTTTAGTGGTGTTCTTAATGCAAGTGAATTTTAAGTGCCAATTTTATGTGAAATTGGGGGTTTTTCATATTAATATTTTATTGGTTCATTTGGGGATGCCCTATAATTACTTTTTTGATTTTATTGAACATTATTATAGATGAAAATAATGTTCTTAAGGTTTATTCTCTTTTTTTTCTGTGAAAGTTTTTTTAAATGGTGTTTGTGAAGCAAATGGACTATAAGTTCCATGTTTGTGTGAAAATGGGGGTTTTTAAAAGATATAACTTTTGGGTTCATATGGGATACCCCATAACCGAATTTTTGGTTTAATTGAAGGTTATTGAACGGAAATTTTTTAGGGACTTCCAAGTGTGCACATAGTGTGCAAAGTAGATATTTCAAAGAGTTTTGGGTGCAAAACAATGTGAGATTTTGAGAAGTTATTTTATTGAAAACCAAAATGTTTTGTTGTGTGTTTTAAATGGTATAATGTGTGTATAGATACAGTATTGTTTTTTGTGACCATTAGTGGTGTTTTATATGAAAAGGTATTTATTTGTAATGCTTAAATTGTTTGAGCACAAAGGGGGAAGCCCGAGTACCCAGGTGGGAGGATATGTACTGGTATGGCTAGTGAACCGGATGGGTTTTGTCCCTCTTTCACTGAGAAAATGGATAAAGAAAACTATAACTAAACTATATTTATGAGGATGGGGGACCACTAGGTTATGTTTATGTTCCCTACTAATGTCTTGTGGATGAGAATGGATTTTTCTATGGTTACTTTACACTGAGTTACGAGGTGCAGAGGGCCCATGACTATCTAGTGCCTAGGGGTGTTCCCAGTTTTGGTGCTCATTGGATTTGTGGTATTTTCCATTTTCTTAGGGTGTGTTTGGCTGTAAATTTCAGTATATAACATGTCTTATTCAAATTTCTTAACATTCTTAATGTTTTAGTTTAAAACTATTTTCAAATGCAAGTTGCATTTCTCAGAATTTATCACTGCTTTTGCTTTATATATTAAAACGGCTTGCTTTTTCACCTTGTATTGCATACTCTTTGGAATATTTGGGTGGTATCCTATTGGGTTTTGGCTCACACCCTACTTAAACCCCTTGGGTGTAAGTATACTTCATTATGTTTGACTCAGGTAAAGGAAAAGCCTCAGGTGAAGGTAGTTTGGGTTGTTAGTCCCCTCCTATGGTGCGGTGTTGTGGAGACAGCTCGGGGGTGATGGACCCTTGTAATGTGGAGTCATTATGGTTAAATTGATGCCGTTTTTATTTATATTTGTACCTCTTGTAATTTATTTAAAACCATTTATTCAGTTATGGATTTTTCTTAAGTCTTGTTTGGCTTGGAAATTTCATATTCTTATTATTAATTTTTTTATGTTTTATGCTTTCATACTCAGGTAAACTGTTCCCAAACCAAATATATTGATACCCGGGCACTTGTGCCAATCCGTGGGGATAGGTAACTCCCTTTGGACCTTGTCATGGGCTGGATTTGGTGTCGGCATTAGTGGTGTCCAGATTCAGTTCGTGACAACATTTAATTAAACATGAATACTAGCATCAATTTTATAATCATCAAATAAAAACAAACACCGGATTATAAACGTGCCTCTTATTTATTTATTCTTAATAAAATTAATTATCAATTAATTCCATATTTAAATTATTTACTAATTTCAACATATTAATCCAAGCATAAGTACTTGCTAAAAAAATATAGCATAGATATCAAACTATTTAGAAAAACATGAGGCAAATCGCTATCGCAGTACAAGGCAACAACATCGTCAACATGCGATCACAACCAATTTCTTTAATCTGGTTCAATAATTATTAGGTTAATTTTATTGTCATCCAAACTATTATACCATTCTCAATTCACGATTCCACACATATAAAGTAATAGAATTAATGAATCACCAACCTCTAAGGCGGAAATGTTGTTCATATGAGAATAGGGAGATGTTTTGGATCTCGATCACCTCTATTGTGATAAGGTGTATCCATCCAAGGATGTTGCGACACAACCTCACCAACAAACAATGAATAAAACCCCATTTGAAACATGATGTGATTCTACATCACATGGAATGAATAAACGGGAAGAAACATATCAAAGAACTACAAGAGAAGAGGTATAACGTACATCGAATCACTATCGATCAACATGGATCAAAGATGTAAGGATAAGAATTGATATCCGGTGAATAAATACCAAAACTCCAAAGTGAGGGATGCTGGACCCCCCCCTAAATTGGGAGATGGTTATAGTGTTTGAAGAAAACCATAGGTGTTGCAACCTCTTTTAAGCATGTTTCATGGGGGATTTACATGGTGTGTAACCCTTACATGTTATTTAATTTTCAGGTTTCAGATCTCACCTAAAAACACATCACCTCAAACCAATTAATATTGAAGAAATACATATCATGTAGCACCCCATGAACTTCCCTTAACAAGATGTGAACTACACTTACAAAGATTTTAAGATTTACACTTCAAGTATTCACCTTGCTCCCATCTTTTTAAGCACCCAACACCTCAAGACTTCCCAATGCCTCCTCTGAGCACCACTAGCTTTGAAAACACACAAAGGGTTAGACCACATAGATCTGGGCCCTTATATGTACATTATATATATATATATACACACATTTTTTATATAAATATATATATATAATAAATATATATAAATATATAAATATATCATTATGTAGTAAAAATAAGAACTTTGTCTAGTGGTAAGGTTTCTTGTTCAAAATGTGTTGTGCAGGAGTTCAAAACTCACCAAGGTCCTGTTAATTTAGAATTTCAGGTGATCTTCACATGGGGGGTTATCCTCAGCTCAAACATCACTAATTTTGAGTGCACACTGTGACAACCGGGCCCCGGTGACAGCACAACCACCCCGCCTTAACATGGCCGTCGGGTCCTGGCCCACCATGTAACGACCCGAAATTTTGAATAAATCTTGTTTCCTAATTTCATGTGTTATTTTTTATACTCAAAAAAATGTTTTATTTGATAAACATGATTATAAATAAAATGAGACCATTGGTTTTTGAGTGTTATATGACCATCGGTCAATATGACCACCGTGAACAAAATGTTTTGATTATTGTCTCTAAATTAAAGTAATCTTGGTTAATTATTATAGAAAGAAGATTTGATGGCCTCACCTAGTAGCCTTGGGCCGATCGAATCCCATCTAACAGAGATTGGGAAGGAGGTAGCACCATTGGGCTTTGCTCTGGACCAAATCCAAGCCGAACTTCATCATGTGAAGCTAGAACGGAATCGCCTTCGCGAGAAGTTCAAACTGATAGAAATTACTACTCGGGCAATGTTGACTGAGCCGCCCCAAAATTCTATAACCCTAGGACACCTTACTCTTAGGTCCTATGCTGGTATTATAAGGGGTTATGTAACGAGACCGTAATTGCCTTGTGTAATCTTTTTTTTAAATAAAAATTTGGATTTCTTCTTATGATGATGTTTATGAATTTTCAAATGACCGGATAAATATTGTATGCATATTTTTGATGAATTTTAGAAAAAGGATATTTTAAAAATGGTTGTGTAAACCTTAAATAATTAAAAATGTGTAATGATTTTCGAAAAATGGTCTTCTACAATTATGTTCAGTACGAAATTTAGAGTCTAATAAGATCAACTTGATTTTTGATGAATAGTAAATTATGAATAGTGATTTTATGATTAGGATTAGTAATATGACCAAATGGATTAGTAATCTCACTTAAAGAAAGTTTTAAAATAATCTAGGCACCTTGATTAAGTAATGTGATTCAATAAAATAGTTAAATAACGGTTTCATTAATTATTATTCAAGTATTAGTTTTTTCGGGTGAATAGTGTTTTTTAATTAAAAATTTAATTAAAAATAATTAGAAAATTATTTTTTTAAAAATGACTTTATTTTTGAACTCAGAGCATCAATATTATGTTATGGTAATTTTTGGGGTTTTTTCTGAAAAAATGAATTTTCGATGAATAGTGTTTTTATTTAAAAATTAAATTAAAAATATTTAGAAAATTATTTTTATAAAATGGAGTTCATATTTGTAATCAGAGCGTTGATATTTGGTTAAGGTGAAATTTTGGGATTATTCTAAGAAAGTTGAATTTTTGATGAATAGTGAAAATACAGTTTTTAAGTTACAGGTGTTTAATGACATCATTAAATGATGTATTAAGTTTGTAATCAATATGTTCGAATTATGAATAGTGAGATAAGGTATGAGGTGTCCCAAGTAGCCAATACCATGGGCAAATACCATGGGCAAGCCCATGGTTTTGCCAAAACCACTAATGAGGTGTCCCTTTGCCATTAATGCCTTGTCCCCTCACTTTCCCTATAAATACCAAGCCATCCTCTCATCCATTCGACTCCCCACTCTTCCCCAACGAAGTTCTGGTCTCATTACCTCCCAAGGAGTCCTCCCAAGGTGCCCCCAAGCCCTCAAGGTCCCAACCTTTGAGGTTTAAGAGTTACATTTTAAGGTAAGGGATCTGACCCCTCTCTTTCTTTTCAAGTGATCTCTTTTATGTCATTCCTTTTATGCTCCATGTTCTTATTTTGTAGGATGTTCTTTTATACTCCTCTTACTGCCCTTTTTATGTTCATATGATGAAAGACCCCCTCTTACTCTCATCATTTCGTTTTAAGAAAGTTTAAGTGGCGTCGTTAGGCTGCCGAATTTTCAAGGGATTCATTCACCTCTCTCTTTTTCAAAGTTCTACTTTCATGTCAAGTCTTTCAAGTTCATTTTTATTATGTTGGGGTATGATCTATATATTTATCATACTGGTCTTTTATGATCACATGATGAGAGAACCCATTTGATCTCTTCAATTCAGTATTTTGATGTCTTAAGTGGCGCTGTTAGGCTGCCGAATTTTTAAGTGGTTCTTCACCCTTCTCGTTTTGAAGTTCTACTTTCATGTCAATTCTTTCAAGTTCCTTTCTATTATGTTGGGGTATGATATCTATATCTATCATACTGGAATCTTATGTTCATATGATGAGAGACCCTATTTGACCTTGTCAATTCAATTTTGTTGAAGTTTAAGTGGCGTCGTTAGGCTGCCGAATTTTCAAGGGATTCATTCACCTCTCTCTTTTTCAAAGTTCTACTTTCATGTCAAGTCTTTCAAGTTCATTTTTATTATGTTGGGGTATGATCTCTATATTTATCATACTGGTCTTTTATGATCACATGATGAGAGACCCCATTTGATCTCTTCAATTCAGTATTTTGATGTCTTAAGTGGCGCCGTTAGGCTGCCGAATTTTTAAGTGGTTCTTCAACCTTCTCGTTTTGAAGTTCTACTTTCATGTCAATTCTTTCAAGTTCCTTTATATTATGTTGGGGTATGACCTCTATATCTATCATACTGGACTCTTATGTTCATATGATGAGAGACCCTATTTGACCTTGTCAATTCAATTTTGTTGAAGTTTAAGTGATTCCGTTAGGCTGCCGAATTTTCACAAGAGAAATCTTGTTTTGTTTTCTTCCTTTCATGTTCTTCATTTCATATGGTATATTTTCAAATTTCATTACCATGTTCATAAATCCCTTATATTTTGTCCCTCTACTGTATGATGGGTCATTTATGAATGTTTGACCCATGTCCCCTCTTTTCTCAATGTTTTCTAAAACCTTGTAACATAGCCGTTATGCTGCAGAATTTTCCCCTCAAAATGCCTCTCTCTTTTCTCAAAAATTATTTTATGTTATAAAGTGAATACTCAAAGCTCTTATTTCTACAAGGGTATTCACATATATATCAAAATTTTCCATTTTAAATTCTGGGATTTACATACATGAGACCCGCTTCCCTTTCCGTGGGTTTAAAGTTCCGTAAAGATCATGTCATTAAAGCAGTTTTTAAAATGTTATGATTATGAAATGAAACCCATTTATTTTATGCTATATGGGTTATTTATTAAATGTTTGATGATGATATATGTGGCTCACATGATGATAAAGGCAAATTTAAGGGTGCGCCCTGATAGCGCTCCAATGCATTGGGTAAAGACTTAATCTCTAGAGATGACCATTTTAACGACGCCTTGGTGAATAACCTTGGTAATTTTTTTAACGACACCTTGGGGATGGACCTTGGTGAAACGAAACGATTGCCAATATTAAATGATGTAGCCACATCTTCAAGTTATGAAAAAGTTTTATTTTTATTATGATATGCCTCATGATTTCATTTTCATGCCTTAAAGTTCTTTTCATGACTTTATTGATGTATCTCAAGTTCATATGTAAAATGTTTCACTTGTTTCCCTTGCTGGGCCTTCTGCTCACCCTTCCTTTTGATGTATGTCCCCAGGTTATGGGATGCAGTAATGAGCCTAGGGTGAACATAAGGAGAATCCTTCCAAGTGTTTAAGAAGAATGTTTTTTTTTGTTTCATGTTTAATGTTCCTTGTTTCCAAGACACTAAACCTTAAAGATCCTCAGTTCCGTGTAATGGAATGAAAAGTTAGGTTATAAAAAGACGGGATGCTATAGTTGGTATCAAAGGATGGTTTAGTTATTTGTGGAAATTAGGATATGAAAACTCTAGGAGGAACCCTATAGAAAAGTTTAATATAGGAAATCTTCCTGGTATTTTGGTGAGTATTGAGTAAGGGGTTTCCAAGCAAATACATCCCTGTCTGGATACGAGCAGGTAGAGGTGGCTCTGGCACAGATGTACATAGGGGTAAAACCCGAAAACACCGCTTTGAGCTAGACTCGAACGGGAACTGGTACACGACAACGGGCCTTGCTGCACTCTTGGTTACGACACTCCCGGGGGATATGCTTTGGTAAATTTATAAGCTTGGTATGAACCATTATTAAAGGAACAAAGATAAAATAAAATTAAGATTCACATAAGAATATATGATCATGGATAACCTAGATGGGAACCTTGGGGATCACAAGTTAGGGTATACTTTTCTTCTACAAGTTATCCTTATATGCTTTAAGTTCCTTTTCATGATTATTGGTTAAGTATTTAAGCCTCTAATTATATTTTATCTTCTTAGTTAATGGTGGGAAATGGAATAACGTGTCCCAACAACCAATGTGATAGGAAATGCGACAATTTCCGTATTAATATGTCAGAGATGATTAGGGGATTAAAAGATGATTATTATTTTGGAAGGCGTTCACTATTTTGGGGACCCTATATGATCGAGGTAAATAGATTACTATAGTATTTTCATTGAGGAGTAAGGTTGACTTATATTTTGAATAATTGATGAATTTAAGGTGGACTTATAGTAATTTAGGTTACTTTTGGGAATGATTAACCTATCTTGGGTAAAATATGTTTAGGTTAGCTACTTTTGTTATAAGATGTTAGGAGTGGTTGATGTTGTCTGGAGATGAACAATGAAGTTGTTTTGGAAGACTATGTTATCAAATCCTTCTTGTATTTGGGTTTCAATCTTAGTTTGGTTTATTTTGAGGAATTTTAAGGACCGTTATTTATGGAGTGTTCTATGATGAACGTTGGGTAGTACCATGGAACTTTGAAGATTTAAAAGTAGGTTCTATTCCTATGGGATTCTTTCTTTTTGAAGAGTTGTTTTACCTTAACCTTTCTGTTTTTGGGATAATGTTTAAAGATAAAAGAAATAGATAGTTAATCTTTTGTAGATTATGTGATTCTATATAAGATGATTCTTGTGCTTTTATGAGACCAAGTGTTTTTGAATTCTCATCATTTGGCGAAAAGATTAGTGTTGGTAGGGACTTGTTAAAGGATGAAACTCTACTTGAAGGTAGGTATATTTTCTTATGTTTTTGTTCTATGTAGTAAATGAAATCCTCAAAATTATGAAAAGAAACGTAAAACAAAAATGTTGTTGGTTTACGTTTCCAACTAGGTAATCAAAGACCGTTTACACACATCATAAGTTTGGGATTTTCTCATGGTTAACTTTCTCCTAATCATGTTCTCTATCACTCTCTCTCAGAACTGACCCTTTGTTTTTTCCTCCATGTCCATGTTTTCCTACAAGGAACCCGAGTGTGGGTTAACTCGGGTGGCCTTTGTACTTCCTTTTCTTTCTTTTAAAGTAATGGTGTTACTGACTCTTTTTCCGATGTGGGACTTTCAATGAAATTTCAAAACCCAATTTCAAAAAAAATTGCGAGGACGCAATTTCTTAAGGGGGGAAGATTGTAACGACCTGAAATTTTGAATAAATCTTGTTTCCTAATTTCATGTGTTATTTTTTATACTAAAAAAAATGTTTTATTTGATAAACATGATTATAAATAAAATGAGACCATTGGTTTTTGAGTGTTATATGACCATCGGTCAATATGACCACCGTGAACAAAATGTTTTGATTATTGTCTCTAAATTTAAGTAATCTTGGTTAATTATTATAGAAAGAAGATTTGATGGCCTCACCTAGTAGCCTTGGGCCGATCGAAGCCCATCTAACAGAGATTGGGAAGGAGGTAGCACCATTGGGCTTTGCTCTGGACCAAATCCAAGCCGAACTTCATCATGTGAAGCTAGAACGGAATCGCCTTCGCGAGAAGTTCAAACTGATAGAAATTACTACTCGGGCAATGTTGACTGAGCCGCCCCAAAATTCTATAACCCTAGCACACCTTACTCTTAGGTCCTATGCTGGTATTATAAGGGGTTATGTAACGAGACCGTAATTGCCTTGTGTAATCTTTTTTTTAAATAAAAATTTGGATTTCTTCTTATGATGATGTTTATGAATTTTCAAATGACCGGATAAATATTTTATGCATATTTTTGATGAATTTTAGAAAAAGGATATTTTAAAAATGGTTGTGTAAACCTTAAATAATTAAAAATGTGTAATGATTTTCGAAAAATGGTCTTCTACAATTATGTTCAGTATGAAATTTAGAGTCTAATAAGATCAACTTGATTTTTGACGAATAGTAAATTATGAATAGTGATTTTATGATTAGGATTAGTAATATGACCAAATGGATTAGTAATCTCACTTAAAGAAAGTTTTAAAATAATCTAGGCACCTTGATTAAGTAATGTGATTCAATAAAATAGTTAAATAACGGTTTCATTAATTATTATTCAAGTATTAGTTTTTTCAGGTGAATAGTGTTTTTTAATTAAAAATTTAATTAAAAATAATTAGAAAATTATTTTTATAAAAATGACTTTATTTTTGAACTCAGAGCATCGATATTATGTTATGGTAATTTTTGGGGTTTTTTCTGAAAAAATGAATTTTCGATGAATAGTGTTTTTATTTAAAAATTAAATTAAAAATATTTAGAAAATTATTTTTATAAAATGGAGTTCATATTTGTAATCAGAGCGTTGATATTTGGTTAAGGTGAAATTTTGGGATTATTCTGAGAAAGTTGAATTTTTGAAGAATAGTGAAAATACAGTTTTTAAGTTACGGGTGTTTAATGACATCATTAAATGATGTATTAAGTTTGTAATCAATATGTTCGAATTATGAATAGTGAGATAAGGTATGAGGTGTCCCAAGTGGCCAATACCATGGGCAAATACCATGGGCAAGCCCATGGTTTTGCCAAAACCACTAATGAGGTGTCCCTTTGCCATTAATGCCTTGTCCCCTCACTTTCCCTATAAATACCAAGTCATCCTCTCATCCATTCGACTCCCCACTCTTCCCCAACGAAGTTCTGGTCTCATTACCTCCCAAGGAGTCCTCCCAAGGTTCCCCCAAGCCCTCAAGGTCCCAACCTTTGAGGTTTAAGAGTTACATTTTAAGGTAAGGGATCCGACCCCTCTTTCTTTTCAAGTGATCTCTTTTATGTCATTCCTTTTATGCTCCATGTTCTTATTTTAGAGGATGTTCTTTTATACTCCTCTTACTGCCCTTTTTATGTTCATATGATGAAAGACCCCCTCTTACTCTCATCATTTCGTTTTAAGAAAGTTTAAGTGGCGCCGTTAGGCTGCCGAATTTTCAAGGGATTCATTCACCTCTCTCTTTTTCAAAGTTCTACTTTCATGTCAAGTCTTTCAAGTTCATTTTTATTATGTCGGGGTATGATCTCTATATTTATCATACTGTTCTTTTATGATCACATGATGAGAGACCCCATTTTATCTCTTCAATTCAGTATTTTGATGTCTTAAGTGGCGCCGTTAGGCTGCCGAATTTTTAAGTGGTTCTTCACCCTTCTCGTTTTGAAGTTCTACTTTCATGTCAATTCTTTCAAGTTCTTTTCTATTATGTTGGGGTATGATATCTATATCTATCATACTGGAATCTTATGTTCATATGATGAGAGACCCTATTTGACCTTGTCAATTCAATTTTGTTGAAGTTTAAGTGGCGCCGTTAGGCTGCCGAATTTTCAAGGGATTCATTCACCTCTCTCTTTTTCAAAGTTCTACTTTCATGTCAAGTCTTTCAAGTTCATTTTTATTATGTTGGGGTATGATCTCTATATTTATCATACTGGTCTTTTATGATCACATGATGAGATACCCCATTTGATCTCTTCAATTCAGTATTTTGATGTCTTAAGTGGCGCCGTTAGGCTGCCGAATTTTTAAGTGGTTCTTCACCCTTCTCGTTTTGAAGTTCTACTTTCATGTCAATTCTTTCAAGTTCCTTTATATTATGTTGGGGTATGACCTCTATATCTATCATACTGGACTCTTATGTTCATATGATGAGAGACCCTATTTGACCTTGTCAATTCAATTTTGTTGAAGTTTAAGTGATGCCGTTAGGCTGCCGAATTTTCACAAGAGAAATCTTGTTTTGTTTTCTTCCTTTCATTTTCTTCATTTCATATGGTATATTTTCAAATTTCATTACCATGTTCATAAATCCCTTATATTTTGTCCCTCTACTGTATGATGGGTCATTTATGAATGTTTGACCCATGTCCCCTCTTTTCTCAATGTTTTCTAAAACCTTGTAACATAGCCGTTATGCTGCAGAATTTTCCCCTCAAAATGCCTCTCTCTTTTCTCAAAAATTATTTTATGTTATAAAGTGAATACTCAAAGCTCTTATTTCTACAAGGGTATTCACATATATATCAAAATGTTCCATTTTAAATTCTGGTATTTACATACATGAGACCCGCTTCCCTTTCCGTGGGTTTAAAGTGCCGTAAAGATCATGTCATTAAAGCAGTTTTTAAAATGTTATGATTATGAAATGAAACCCATTTATTTTATGCTATATTGGTTATTTATGAAATGTTTGATGATGATATATGTGGCTCACATGATAATAAAGGCAAATTTAAGGGTTCTCCCTGATAGCGCTCCAATGCATTGGGTAAAGACTTAATCTCTAGAGATGACCATTTTAACGACGCCTTGGTGAATAACCTTGGTAATTTTTTTAACGACACCTTGGGGATGGACCTTGGTGAAACGAAACGATTGCCAATATTAAATGTTGCAGCCACATCTTCAAGTTATGAAAAAGTTTTATTTTTATTATGATATGCCTCATGATTTCATTTTCATGCCTTAAAGTTCTTTTCATGACTTTATTGATGTATCTCAAGTTCATATGTAAAATGTTTCACTTGTTTCCCTTGCTGGGCCTTCTGCTCACTCTTCCTTTTGATGTATGTCCCCAGGTTATGGGATGCAGTAATGAGCCTAGGGTGAACATGAGGAGAAGCCTTTCAAGTGTTTAAGAAGAATGTTTTTTTTTGTTTCATGTTTAATGTTCCTTGTTTCCAAGACACTAAACCTTAAAGATCCTCAGTTCCGTGTAATGGAATGAAAAGTTATGTTATAAAAAGACGGGATGCTATACACCAGGTACCACCAGTTGCCCCACAGACACGTGGGGCCCACCCCAGGGTCCACCCACGTGCCCAAACGGGTCATCTGACTAATGATTATCCCCACAAGCCAACACATGTCCTTTCCAGTGTGCTTTGTCCTCACTCACACACATCCTGAGAAACTTCCCAGGAGGTCACCCATCATGATCACTACTCCAGGCCAAGCACGCTTAACTGTGGAGTTCTAATCAGACAGGCTCCAGAAAAGGAAGGTGCACCTTGTTGACATGAGTCATATCATTTAGTCATTTAACCCTTTATCATTTGGGGATGTTACAATCACCCCCCCCCCCCCCTTAGAGCACAACATCCTCGTTGTGGGCCCTACATCTCAACCCAGGCAGTGTACCGCGCACTTAAGGCTGGGTTCCTCCTTTGATACCAAACGTGACAACCGAGCCCTGGTGATAGCACAACCACCCCGCCTGGGGTGGGCCCCACGTGTCTGCGGGGCAACTGGTGGTACCTGGTGGGCCAGGACCCGACGTGCCCGAACGGGTCATCTGACTAATGATTATCCCCACAGGCCAACACATGTCCTTTCCAGTGTGCTTTGTCCTCACTCACACACATCCTGAGAAACTTCCCAGGAGGTCACCCATCCTGATCACTACTTCAGGCCAAGCACGCTTAACTGTGGAGTTCTAATCAGACAGGCTCCCGAAAAGGAAGATGCACCTTGTTGACATGAGTCATATCATTTAGTCATTTAACCCTTTATCATTTGGGGATGTTACAATCACCCCCCCCCCCCTTTAGAGCACAACACCCTCGTTGTGGGCCCTACATCTCAACCCAGGCAGTGCACCGCGCACTTAAGGCTAGGTTCCTCCTTTGATACCAAATGTGACAACCGGGCCCCGGTGATAGCACAACCACCCCGCCTTAACATGGTCGTCGGGTCCTTGCCCACGTGTCTGGGGTGGGCCCCACGTGTCTGCGGGGCAACTGGTGGTACCTGGTGGGCCAGGACCCGACGTGCCCGAACGGGTCATCTGACTAATGATTATCCCCACAGGCCAACACATGTCCTTTCCAGTGTGCTTTGTCCTCACTCACACACATCCTGAGAAACTTCCCAGGAGGTCACCCATCCTGATCACTACTTCAGGCCAAGCACGCTTAACTGTGGAGTTCTAATCAGACAGGCTCCCGAAAAGGAAGATGCACCTTGTTGACATGAGTCATATCATTTAGTCATTTAACCCTTTATCATTTGGGGATGTTACAATCACCCCCCCCCCCCTTTAGAGCACAACACCCTCGTTGTGGGCCCTACATCTCAACCCAGGCAGTGCACCGCGCACTTAAGGCTAGGTTCCTCCTTTGATACCAAATGTGACAACCGGGCCCCGGTGATAGCACAACCACCCCGCCTTAACATGGTCGTCGGGTCCTGGCCCACCAGGTACCACCAGTTGCCCCGCAGACACGTGGGGCCCACCCCAGGGTCCACCCACGTGCCCGAACGGGTCATCTGACTAATGATTATCCCCACAGGCCAACACATGTCCTTTCCAGTGTGCTTTGTCCTCACTCACACACATCCTGAGAAACTTCCCAGGAGGTCACCCATCCTGATCACTACTCCAGGCCAAGCACGCTTAACTGTGGAGTTCTAATCAGACAGGCTCCCGAAAAGGAAGGTGCACCTTGTTGACATGAGTCATATCATTTAGTCATTTAACCCTTTATCATTTGTGGATGTTACACACACATTGGATCACTTTATCATCTATAAAAAAAGTGCTGATAAAGCATGACTTTTATGAGTTCTAAAAAAGGTTACGATAAACTCTACTTTTATCACGGTATGTTTTATCAATGTTTTTTTATCATTGATAAAATCAATTTTGAGTGATTTTAAAGAATATATCTATAGTAGTGCTTTGATCTTACTAAATATGCTATATATGGAGGAAAGACTCTTTATGACATTCAAAGTGAGGTCGTGACTCCTTGCATAGATGGTGCCTCCACTAAGATGAATAGTGAGGATCAAGGAAACCCTTTGCAAATGAAAAAAAAAATAGATATGAGGATGATATCCATGTGGTCAGGGTACCCATCACATAATGGTCAATCGATCCTATACTATGAAAAAATATTGATTTGAAATATAATGTGTTTTTAGAGAATCATGTTAATTCTTTGTTTTATGTCTTTTGAATGTTGGAATTTGATGGTATTTTTCATGGAAATTTTTATGCATGTAGCCCCCCTTATAATATTTTTATTTTTATTTAATAAAGGAACCGTAAGTTTTGATTTATGACACATGGTTCTAGTATATCTAGATAATTATAAAAATATTTGTTAAATTATATTTATAATTAAAATTAAAATTATAAATATAAATATATTTACAATAATAAATATATTTTAATAATTATATAATTATAAATATATTTATAATTGTAGTTGGGATCCTGGCCTAGTGGTGAAGGCTACCCAGTAATCTTACGTCAACTAGGGTTCAATCCCTTGCAGCCTCATAAGTTGGGGATTTATTGGCTCTGTGGCAATGTGCGATGTAGATGGGTTAAGGTGTCCGAGGGTGGTGAATCTCAGTCAGCGCAAGATGCATTTGATGGATGGGCTGCTTCAAGCATCAGGGATGTCGGGTTGGCAATGTCCATCGATGAGGGGAGCAGCGTGGCATCTCGGCAACTCCAGCGGTAAGTGTCAGTGGCTTGTGATGGTGCATCGGGCAAAGGTGGTTAGGCTCGTAGATGGAAGCATCTGGATGTGGTGGGGGAAATCTCAATTCGCCACAGGACAAGGATCAGCAGATGGCGGCGAGCTGGCTCAGACGACATTGGTGGTGACGACCTAAACGATTGAGACCAAATGAAGCGGTGGTCCACAGTGGGAGCCGGCGGGTGATTGGTGGCGGGGATGTGTTTCCCACGATGGCACATCAGCAGTGGATTACTGAAAAAATAATAATTCGGGTCTCTCCACAGTGCAGGTCCACGGATTTTAATAGTGAAGTTCTCATCTTTACTAGATTGGATGAATGATAGGGCATGATATCTTCTATCAGTAATGGTTGAAATCTTGATAAAAATGTTTCAATTCTCTAGGGCCGGGAAAATTTTAGGGTTTCTGGTCCTTGGGGCCATCTGGGTCATGTACTAAGGTCATGTGTCTCTAAGCCTACGAGTCATGTAAGGGTTCTCCCTCAACCCAATTAAAAAAGGGGATAATAAATAAATAAAATAATATCCTTCAGGCTTGACGAAAATATATTTATAATTGTATATATTATATAGAGGGGTTATAAATCTGAAACATGCATGCATCCAACAAGGCATATATTTATGTCACATGTTAAACGTTATTATAAATTTAGAGAAAAAAATTGATAGAAGGGGTATTTCTTTATTTAACTAAATGGGTGTGGAGTTTTATTATTTAGGGATAGAGGTAGGGAAAGCACCAAAGGAAATGGCACCTTTGGTTTTATACCAAAAGAACCAATTCAAATAGCGTTTTGATGGAATGAAACCCAAAAGTGCTGACTCAATTGGCGCTTTCAGTTTTCCTCTATTCCCAAGCCCCCTACCCACCGTTTATTATATATGTATATATATAATTATAAATATAATTATATATATATATATTAATGTTAAATATATTTATAATATATTTTAATAATTATATAATTATAAATATATTTATTTTATATAATTATAGATATTTATTTATAGAGATAGATTTGTAATTATATTTATTATTTATATTTATATATAAATTTATATAAAAAAATTCATATTTATAATTATATATTTATAATTATATTTATGTATAATTGTAAATAGATGTTTATAATTTATTATATGTTTAAAATTATTTTAAATTTATTTATAAAGAAATATATATTTATAACCATATAAATATAGATTTATAAATATAGATATATATATTAGGTACTTAGGGGTACAAATATAGTGAAACACATAGACATGCCTCAGCCCCGATGGGTAGGTCATAGCCCTCCATAAAGGATAACCCACCCATTAATAGCCCGAAGACCCTTTACAGATTATTCCATGAAAGGCCCATAATAGCAACCTTCTTTATCACTGTGACCTGCATACCAATGATGGGGGCAGCCCCTTCGTCTCACCTGATGTCGTGGCATTTCCACTAACAATCGTCGGACCACCACCTCTACCATACAGTGGGGGTTCACCAATCACATTTTCACCAGAACATCATTGTTGCAACGCTCTACACTAGAATGTCATATAAATCCTTTATGCACACGCCACAACCAACTGATGATTGAACCTATAACCAAACTCAATGGTCAGGCACTCTCAATGCCTGTGTTACGCGTCATCTTGCACTGATGCTGCCATTCAACTCCCATCGTCACTCGACGGCACTAAGAGTTAGGGGATCCTAACAAGGACCTACAAAGACCCCCTCGATCAATCCCGATCACAATGAACCCCACCCCATTATCTCTGTTCCATCGAACCACCACCCCACTATTAAGAAGGGTTCACCATTCTCACCACCAATACGCTGTATAGCTTCCACACAAACTAGTTGTCATCATACGCCACTCACCATTGCTGACTCATCCGTACCATCAGAGAGACAATGAAGTACCTCACCTCTGTCTCCCTATGCCTCCACGTCCAACCTGGTCATGCAACATCATGCCACTTTACGGTACATGAGTGAGTTCTATTAGAGGGATAATTAACTACGTCGCCCTATGTCACGTCCAACCTGGCCCTACTGCATCGCGCTACTTCATGGTACACGAGCGAGTACCATTGGAGGGATAGTCACCTCCTCCACCCTATGTCACGTTCTACCTGACCCTTCTACATCACTGCACTTCATGGTACATGAGTGAGTACCATCGGAGGAAAAATAATCTCTTTCACGCTATTCTATATCCAACCCGGCCTTGCTGCATCGCGCCGCTTCACAGTATATAAGTGAGTACCATTGGAGGGACATTTTGTGATTTTTTGATCACAAAGTGAAAATAATGGAAGAAAAATGGAAATAAAAAAGGATTTATTCCACTAATAACAAAGGTTACAATGTACCCCTCCCACACCTCCCTTTCTTTCTCTCACATGGGGCTCTCCCAGCACTCAAATACAATGAAGATCTCTCACTTGGATTTGATGATGATAAATGAAGGAAGCTACTAAAGGCCTCTTTACATAGGCATGGTGCGAGGTTTAAACATTGAAACAACTCCCACCCATCCCCCACCTACCATGGACTTCTCCCATGGCTGCTAAATGAATAGGGGATGCACATATAGAATGTATAGTATCCATGTTTGAAGTCTTTGTCTTGTGAGGTAGGGGCCCCATCCACCTAATGGAAGATGGAAAAACTCCATCAATTCTCCCCCTCTAGCTAAAATCCATTGGAGCATATGTAAAGTTCTATCTTCTCTAAAGAAACCACCTTTGTAAACATATATACCAGGTTCTCCTTTGTGTGGATCTTCACAAGTCATAGAAATTATTGATTCATCACTTCAGGTATCCAATGATAGATAATGTTGATGTACTTCATCAAGAAATGGTATATAGAGTTATTTCTCAAGTCCAAATAACTTTTACTATCGTAATGAACCCATTAATTTTTTTGGATGAATCTGAGATCTTGGAGAAAATACATTAGCCAAAAAAACTCATTGCCAGCTTCTGAAGTAGCAATGTACTCTACTCCTTTCATGGATAATGAAACACACTTCTGCAACCTTGACTTCCATGAAACAACTCCTCCTGCAAAAGTATAGATGTATCTTGATGAAGACTTCCTAGTATCAGAATATCTAGCCATATATTCATCTGTATAGACCTCCAAGAGAGGTTCATCTCCCCTATATCACAAACATAGAATTGAAGTACCGTTAAGATACCTCATAGCCCACTTGACTGAATCTCATTGCTACTTCCTGAGATTGAAGAGAAATTGGCTCATGATCACCACTACATGGGAAAAGTCTGGTCTCATACTCAACATTGTGTACATCAATCTTCCAACTGCTGAGAAGTATGGTATCATCTCCATCACCATGATTTCTTCCTTAGATGATGGAAATGGACTTTTTCTTAACTTCAAATGACCGAGAATAGGAATTCTCACTAGTTTGGATTTTTTCATTTTGAAATGTTTTAGAACACATTCAACATACTTCTCCTAAGATAGCCATAACAAAATCCTCTTTTGGTCAAGAATGATCTGCATCCCCAAAATATGTTGAGATGCTTCCCAAGTCTTTCATATCAAAAGATTTGGATAACACCTTCTTCAACTGGCGAATATTCATTTCTTCCTTCCCAATGATCAGCATGTCATTAATAGAAAGTATAAGAGAAACAAAATTACCATCATAAAATATCTGGATGTAAACACACTGGTTCACTTGTGTCCTCTTGTAGCCATGAATCACCATGAATTAGTTAAACTTCTTGTACCACTGTCTGAGAGCTTATTTCAGTTCATACAAGATCTTCTTCAATTTATTGATGCATTTTTCTTATCCAAAAACCTAAAAACCCTTAGGATTATTCATATAGATCTCATTGGAGATGTAACCATTAATAAAAGTTATCTTCTTGTCCACTTGTTCAATCTCCAAGTCCAAGATATCCACCAATCCAAAAATGACTCATATGTAATCCATCTTTACTATGGGTGAAAAGATATCATCAAAGTCAACTCCTTTCTTCTGAAGGAATCCATTTACAACTAACTGAGCTTTGTGCTTGAACTCTTTTTTACTTTCTTCCTTCTTCAGCCTAAATGCCCATTTGTTTTTTAGTGCCTTATTTCCTTTGGGTATTTACACCAAATCATAGGTTTGGTTCTTCATCAAATATTCTATCTCATCCCCCATTGCATGTAGAAACTAGAGTTTTTCAAGATGATACACTGCTTCTTGATATCCTTATGGATCCCCCTCTTCAGTTAGAAAAAGTTAATCTAACTCCAAATAATTTGTTAACTAAATACTTACATGTGAAGATCTTTGAACCTATGGAATGTTAGTTTCAGGAGGCACAATATCACCTAGCTCCTATAATGAATCTGGAACTTCTTGTGAGGAGGATTGAATCTCCCCCTATTCAATATCCTCCTCCATCACCTCCTAGTCTTCTATTGATGAATCTTATTTCACCTCCTCTTCTTCATTGATAGGTGGTACTGGTATAGGTGTTGGATCATGAATTGATTCCTTGAAACTTTACCTTTGATAAATTCTAGGATTTTAAATATCCTAGATCATCTAGTTCTCATGGAATACAACATCTCTACTTTTGATCACCTTCTTCTCCTTCAGGTCCTAAAGCTTGTATCTGAACTCCTCATCTCTATAGTTGATTAAGTTTCATGGAGTATATCTTTCATCTAGCTTATGTATGAGCTCCTTGGATACATGTGCCAATGAAAAACATTTAAATATTCATAAATGACTGTAAGAGGGATGTTTTCCAAACCATCTCTTCTGTGGAATCTAAAAATTCAATAGGACTGATGGTGATTTGTTGATGAGGTAGCATGAAACTATAATAGATTCTCCCTAAAATGGATTAGGTAGCTTATCCAAACTCATCATGCTTCTTACCTTCTTCATGATAGTTTTATTCATCATTTCTGTAGAAATATTGTGTTGTGGGGTGTGTGGGAACATCCTCTCATGTTGGATGCCTTGACTCCTGAAATAGGCATCAAATTCCCTAGATGTGTACTCTCATATATTGTATGAATGAAGACACTTCATCTTCCATCTATTTTCACACTCCACCATGGTGGGGAACATCTTGAAGAAGCCTATTAATTGGTCCTCCATCCGCAAGAAGAACACTCATACCCTTTGAGATGCATCATCAATAAAGGATAGGAAATATTTGTTACCTTCCACTGAATCCACCTCCATGGGTCCACATACATCAGAGTGCACCAGATCCAGAAAATATTATCTCCTTGATGAAGTAGTACTAGATGAGACTCTATATCAATTTCCATATAAATAATATTTATAAGGATCAAGTGATGTATCCTTGTTAATACTGATGTACTTCTTCTTCGTTAGGGTAGATAACCATCTTTCACTAATATGCACGAGTCTCTTATGCCACATATATAATGACGTATTTGTAGGTTCTGGGCGCAGCAGAAGCGCGTTGGTGGGTTTGCCCAACATTAATTTTAGCATTAACAACAATCAATCCGAGATCTATCACGATGTAAAATGCCAGATCTTTGGAATAGAACAAAGAACGAAAAACAAAAGAGGGAGTCCCGGAACCATAGAGATAATATCATCATATATTGGTTATAATTAATTTAATTAATTTATAAGAATTACCTTGATGGAATTCTTTCTTCATTGATGTCTCCAATCATGATCTGGTGTGATCCATCCTTGCGTTGTAGAATCCAAGTGTAGGATTCCTCTAGCGGTGATCCACACATGGTTCATGTATCTCTGGACGTCACCGAAGGGATCTCTGGGTTCTAGCGTAGAAGAACCTTCACTTGCAATGTCCATCTTCGATCGCCTTGATCCTATGGTGGTGGATCTCTCTCAGTCTTGAGAGCGTTCTCAGAAGAAAATAGTTTTTTCGGCCTTGAGAGAACTCTAAGAAATTGTTGTGCACAATGATTCTCCCTAGAAAAGTGTTGGGGTTGTGAGGATATTTATAATCAGGTTTGAGGTTATAGAGTTATGACAATAAATAAATGCATTATGCATTTTATTATTCCATTAACTCTTATTGAAAACCCTCATGCTGAATGATTAATTCCTTGACATGCGCCCACACTGATTACAATAAATATCATTTAATAAAACGATATTGTTTCCTCAAAATCTTGACTGGAAAAACTAAACGTTGTGTAATCATTAATACATAGCATGTAATCATTTTCCATAAAACTACCCGTCTTGTATATCCAATATACATGGCGTGTACTTTTATTTTCCATTTTTCTTTATTTCCTCCACCACATTTATTATTCCTTGAGTAATGGCTATTTATTTATTAAATAAATGTAACGGCATTAGTCGCTAATAAACATATAATATTTCATCCACAACATATTATCTCAAATAACTAGTGTCGAAATAAATGCGATCAGACATCCTTAAATAATTATTAAACCACAGTTGGTAATAATCTTTATTTAACTTGTTAAATTAATATTTAACTGAGATACATGGACACACTTTGTGTGTGACCCTCTAGGCCTCTTTCTCAGTGGCATTAGGTGGAGCCTGCCTAAAGTCCAAGGTTAGTGTCTAGAAACACGCCAAGGCACCCATAGAGAAAGAAGTTAATGTTGCAATGACGTGTCCCCTCATACGAACACTTATTGTGTAATATAATTCCTTTTTCACGGTATCTTGAAGCAAGCGCATTGCATGCTAGTGCCATCAACCCATGTGCTTGATTATTATTTCTTTGACTTTCCAAAATTGAACTTGACCATTCCTTACCATGTCCATGGATTTATTTAGGCTATATCAATTCCTTCAAAGGGCCTAAGATATCTATTTATGTTATGAAATAGATGGGGAAAATCCTTTCTATCACTATCTATTAATGTAGTATTACTCGTGACGCACCCAACGTATCCTACCTCGCTGCGAACAGTGTGTCATCACAGTTTTCATCAATACATCTAAGTGTGCTAGTTGTAATACTCATTAATAATAATCTTAAAGTCTAAGGACCAATACACACGTCCGAAGATAAGAACATCCAATGAAACTATGAAATGTGGATTTCCTACTGGAAGGTCTCGTTATCATAATATCATTATGGATATTACCAAGGGAGCACACCATTAGAAGGTTCCTCAAAGTTTTATGAGACCTCTCCCCTAATAGCTTATATTATTTGTGTCCCTCAAATAACATCATCTGGCCATATAACATATATTCAATAACAGTGTTATGGCAATTTTGGGTTCTCATCATAGTAGGGATCCGTTGTGACCCTTTAATGCAACAAATATCCTTAGGACATTATCACATGCATTGTCACACAAATGAATAATCAATATTAGATAAAGATTTTATTAATGAATAAAGTAAAAAGTAGTTGGTTCTAGGACACCAACTCCAAAAGACTCCCACTTGGACTAGAGCCAATTGCTAACAACCTTTATCCCGTTAGCTCTCACATGATATTCATGCTTCTGCTAAGATAGGCCTTTAGTCATGGGGTCCACCACGTTCTCTTCCATGGACACTCTGATCACTGTAACTTCACCCCTTTGATAGAAATACCTCAAGAGGTGATACTTTCAGAGTATGTTCTTTGTTCGTTGATGTGACCTTGGTTCTTTTGCAACCGCCACTACTATAGTATTATCACAATACAACGTGATAGGATCTTTACTGCTAGGCACCACATCAAGCTCATGGACAAAGTTCCGAATCTAGACGGCTTCCTTGGCAACATCAAAAGCCGCTATATATTTGGACTCCGCTGTAGAATCAGCGATAACTGGCTGCTTTGAACTCTTCTAGCTCACAGATCCTCCATTGAGACTGAAAAAATATCTAGATTGCAACTTCAGATCATTCTGATCTATCTGAAAACTAGAATCAGAATACCCTCTGATGACAAGCTCCTTATCTCATCCATACAGCAGAAACATATCCTTAGTTCTACTCAGATACTTAAGGATAGTCTTAACAGCAGTCCAATGTTGTTCTCCTGGATCTGCTTGATATCTTCCTACCATGCTCAATTCATAGGCAACATCAAGCCTAGTACATAAAATGGAATACATGATGGATCCTATAGACAAATCGTATGAGATCTTACTCATTATATCTCTCTTCTGTTGTGTCTGGGGACACATTTTCTTAGAAAGATGTAAGCCAGGTGACACTAAAACCAATCCCCTCTTGGATTGTTCCATACTAAATCTCTTTAGTATCTGGTCAATGTATGTACCCTGACTTAGTCCAAGCAACCTCTTGGATCTATCACGAATGATCTTGATCCCTAGAATGTAGGCTGCTTCACCCAAGTCCTTCATGGAGAAACACTTGTTCAGCTAGTCCTTAACTAACTGTAAGACTGGTACATCGTTTCCAATAAGAAATATGTCGTCAACATATACTACTAGGATAACGATTTAATTCCCATTAAACCACTTATAAACACATGGCTCACATTCGTTCTTAATGAAACCAAATTCCTTTATGACTTAATCAAATATAATGTTCCATGGAATAGATGATTGCTTTAATCCATAAATGAATTTCTACAACTTGAAAACCTGTTTGGCTTCACTTGGTGTCACAAACCCTTCTGGTTGTGTCATATAGACATCTTCCTGAAGTTTCACGTTAAGGAATTCCTTTTGACATCCATCTTCCAAATCTTGTAGTCATGGTAATCTATTATGGAAAGTATGATTCTTATGGATTTAAACATGGAAATTGGCGAGAATGATTCATCATATTCAATTCCTTGATGTTGTCTGAATCCTTTAGCCACTATCCTTGTTTTATAGGTGTTAACTTGACCTTCCATGTCTAGTTTTATATTGAATACCCATTTTCATCCAACGAGATTTACATCAATGAGCTCATAGACTAGAACCCAGAATTGGTTCTGATACATGGAATCCATCTCAGAATTCATAGATTCTATCCATCTTGTAGCTTTTGAGCTTTCTACTACTTCCTTGTAGGAGAGAGGTTCATCATTGTCCAACAATAATGATTCACCATCATTGGTGACTAGGAAACCAAATCTCTCTGGTTCCCTTACCTCTCTTGAGCTCCTACGTAGTACTTGTGTTTCTGGAACCTCTTCCACGGGGACTTGTGGAACTTGTTCCTATTCCAACTCATGTGTATATTGAGCATCAACTTCTTCGAAGTCAATATTTCTCCCACTATTTTTATTGATTATGTTCTCCCCCTCAAGAAAGATGGATTTTCTGGCGATAGTCACTTTTTTTCTGAAGAGTTATATAGGTAATATCCTTTCGTTTCCTTGGGGTATCCTATAAAGATACACCTCGTGCCCTGGTGTGCTAGTTTGTTGCCTGATAAGGCCTTAACAAACACCTCTCATCCCTATACATGTGTGTGAGACAAAGTTGGTTTCCTTCCATTCCATAACTCGGATGGAATTCCATTTTCCGCCTTAGTTGGTACTCGGTTTAATGTGTATGTTGTAGTTTGTAATGCATATCTCCAAAATGATAATGGAAGATCTGCATGACTAATCATCAACCTCAAAATGTCCAACAAGGTGTGGTTCCTCCTTTCACTAACACCATTTCACTGTGGTGTATAAAGAAGAGTGAGTTGAGATAGAATCCCAGACTCCTATAGAATATCGATGAACTCTTGGTTCAGATATTCTCCACCACGATCTGATTGAAGTTTCTTTATCTTCTTACCAAGATGATTCTCTATTTCATACTTGAATTCCTTAAATTTCTCTAAGGATTCTGACTTATACCTCATTAAGTAGACGTATCCTTGTCTACTCAAATCATCAGTAAAATTAATGAAGAAAGAATATCCACCTCTAGCTTCTACTAAAAATTGTCCACCCACATCCGTGTGCACCAATCCTAGAATCTCTGTGGCCTTTTCACCTTTTCCACCAAAGGGCGGCTTGGTCATTTTTTATTGTAAACAAGTGTGACATCTATCAAGTGGTTTTAGCTCAGTAGAGTCCAAATAACCATATTATCGGAGCTTAGTCAAGTGCTTCTCATTTACATGATCGAGACAGTGATTCCACAACTGGGTGATGTATTATTCATGTGAGTTTCTTTCGTTATCGATTTCCAACACTTGATTTTCGTAATTTAATACATAAAAACCATTATTTAAATGCGCCATACCATAACATATGTTGTTCTTATAAAAGATACAACCCTTATTTCCAAGCTTGAAAATAAATCCATATATATCCAAACAAGATACATAAATTATGTTCTTGGTAACACTAGGCACATAATAACAGTTATGTAAAACCAAAATCATCCCAGTTGGTAATGAGAGGTGGTAATCGCCAATAGCCAATGCATCCAGCCTTGCACCATCGGCAACTCAAAGATCCACCTCCCCTCTATGAATCTTTCTAAATCTACTTGGTTCTTGCATTGGAATACAAATGTGATCCCCAAAAGCTGTATCTAATACCCAATGAGTAGAAATAGAAATATTACACTCAATAACGAACACAACTTTAGCATCCCCATGCTTCTAGGTGCAGTTACTCTTCCAGTGGCCTTGCTTGCTACATAAAAAACACATCGCCTCTTGTTCCTTGACCTGCCTCTGGATCTTCCCCTTCTTGGAAGGATGGTGCTCAGAGGCTTCAGACCGTTTATAAGTCATTGGCCCCTTTGCCTTGTCCTTCCTTTTCTTATTCACCATAAGGACTATGGGTTTGTCACGCCCCATGTCCTTATCTACCTGGAGAATTAAGGTCAGAAGTTCCGGTATACTCTTATTATTGTTGTTCATGTTATAATTGACAATGAAGCTAGAGAAGGTCTTGGGAAGTGATGATAGGATGATATCTGTACACAACTCATCTAGTAACTTAATCCCTAATATGTCTAGGCATTCAATGTAGCCAATAATATTGACTACATGAGTCCCAGCTAGAATAGAATCTCCAAGCTTAGTTGTAAACAAAGCATTGGAGATCTCATATCTCTCTTGTCTCACCCTCTCTTGATAGAGATCCTTAAGGTGAGACATCATGCTATACGTGTCCATATTTTCACGTTGCTTCAAGAGATCATTATACATGGAAGATAGCATGAAACACTAGAAATATGTGGCATCATCCATGTGTTTCATGTAGAGAGATAGTTCATCATCACTGGCCTTCTTTCCAGGTGCAACTGGAATAGGCTCTTTCAGCACATACAATTTCCTTTCATGGTGAAGGATGACACGTAAACGCCACTGCCACTCTTGGAAATTGGTGTCGGTGAGAAGTTTTTAATTCTCGAGTATGGTTTGCAATGATATGTTTGAAGTCATTTTTCTTTTCATTTCTACAAATTAAGATGAGAAAAGTTTTAGTACTTTATTATAAAATTGAGAAAAATAAATAAATTAATACTTATTAGCCTCCCACTATTTTATCGAAATCCAATAGCCCTCATCATTGAGTTCAGAATATTCTGTTGCCTGAATATTCTAGTGGAAAGGATCCATATTTCCCTTTTCATTACCCCTAAGTAGAGTTGGTCAAGAAACTTGAAGGTTTTTAGGTAGGCATTCTAAATTTCAACTGCATTAACTCGCATCTCCTTGATCCACTGAGTGGACTCCCCAATCCTGAAATCCTTTTATTTTGGATTTCCTCAACCTTTGCCTCTTGGTCACACCAAGTCCTGTTGTGGAAGTCAACCCTTGATGTGAACCAAGTCAAGTCAACCCAATACCTTGAATTATAATTCCTCGATAATTGAAATCACCCCAACTAGGGTTGGTCAAGCACTTTGAACTATGGTTCGATTCTAACCAAGATTATGGAAGGCTATACCGACTTAATATTTCTTTGAGGGATTTTATCCTTATACGTAAATTTCCAATTTATTATCTTTTATTACATGATTTTTAATATTAAGTGAGATATACTTAAGTGATTAACCATGTCGAAGATAATATTTACGTATAATCCAGTTTTATTTTAGTTTCATCTTGCATGCTTGTTTAATTCATTAATTGTGTGATCATGAAAACACACCAACAATAAATAAACCATGCAACTGATAGAAATAAAATAAATGGCATGATCATGAGATTTTTCTGTTGGTTAGATTATCTAGAGGTTGATAAACTAACCCAAGACCTAGGGGAGAAACACCTTGAACCTTTCGGGTTCGTGTCTACAGCTTTCCACCTGTCCACCTTTGTATCTCCTTGGATTGGTTTTGCCTTGGCTCCTGACTTGAGCCACCTCTACCATCTTGGGAGTTCCATCCATTATATATGCATTTATCTCACATGAAAGTAAGGGGTAAAAAGGGGGTTTTACATAAAATAATCCTTGGGTGTGCAGGCCCTACATATTAATGAGGAGAAGGCTTGCAGGCCATAAAAATTTAATTTAAATAAATAAATTAAAAGAAACCATTCACATAGAAAGGTCTTGCTCTAGCTCGTGATCATCCAAACATGCAACGATATTTAAGCATAAATAAAACTAGAATTAAATTATTTAATCATTATTGTTTAAGATAAATCATGCTCGAATCACTTAATTATATTTAATTAATCAATACTTTTATCTTAAACCCTTTTCTGAATTTCCTTGAGATTCTCATCCATCATAATTTTAAAAAAATAAATTCATTTAAAATTATCCTTGTACATAACTTGTACCTTGGAGGCAACCCGTTGAATGTCCATTCATTATGCAGATTTTAAATTAAAAACATATATATAAAACACCTATCACATTTTGTGCCTCAACTTTATACCTGCACTATGGTACATGTCTCAAGGGATTGTATAATATAATAATTAATTTTAATAAATATTCATAATTTGGATGAGTACACTACGTGTAGTTTTGACTACATAGCATGTACTTTTTGTTCACTGTCCATCTGAAGTACACGCCAGGGGACATGGCGTGTTGATTTACTTTTGAAATTTTTGGAGTACACAGTGTGTTTTGTGGGACACATGCAGTGTAGTTTCCGCGTTACACGATTTCCAGTCGGTCAAGCCATGTATGGGGTACACGGTCCAACCCTAACCTAAAGGGACTACACACCGTGTTTAGTTGGACCACACGGCGTGTAATCTAGAAACCATGTGCCAACTATTCCTGGTCAACACACGGTGTCATAAATGACTTAGATATGATCCAATACACTGCCTGATTTGGCGGATCAGTCAATGCATTGAACCTGGACTATATGGAGTGTACTTCTGAATACATGCCATGTATTCTAGTGTTGTACGACTAGGATCATTTGTCACCTTCAGATGAGTTCCTCTATTTTATTTTAATCAAAATTAAAAGATTTATTTTTTTCTATAAGGTGAAAGAGAAACGATAGGGGAGGAACAGATCTCGAGATTTATATTTTTAAGAACGATTAACTTGAATTGAAACAACTAAATTATTAAATGCGTAAAACACAAACAAAAAGAAAAATAATTACAATAAATGATATTACCCCTCTGATACCACTTGTAGGTTTCGGGCACAGTGGAAGCATGTGGGTGGGTTTTCCCAACTTTAATTTTAGCATTAAGAATGATCAATCTGAGATCCGCCATGATGTAAAACGTCAGATCATTAGAATAGAATGAATAATGAAAAACAAAAGAGGGAGTCCCGGAACCATAAAGATAGGATCATCATATGTTGGTTATAATTAATTTAATTAATTAAAAATAATTACCTTGATAGAATCATTTCTTCATTGATGTGTCCGGTCACGATCCGTTTTGATCCTTCATTGCAATGTCGAATCCAAGTGTAGGATTCGTCTAGCGGTGATCCACATGTGCTTCACATATCTCTGGATGCCACTGAAGGGATCTTGGGGTGCTAGTGTGGAATAACCTGTGCTTGCAATGTCCACCTTCGATCACCTTGATCCAGTGGTGGTGGATCTCTCTCGGTATTGTGAGCATTCTTGGAGGAAAGGGTTCTTTCGACCTTGAGATAACTTTCCATAATTTTTGTGCACAATGATTCTCCCTGGAAAAGTTTTGGGGTTGTGAGGATATTTATAATTAGGTTTGAGATTATAGAGTTATGAAAATAAATAAACGCATTAAGTGTTTTATTTATTTCATTAACACTTATTGAAAACCCCCATGTCGAATGATTAATTCCTTGACATGCGCCCATGGTGATTATAATAAATATCATTTAATAAAATGATATTATTTCCTCAAAAATCCTACTGGAGAAACTAAATGCCATGTGATCATTAATACATGACGTGTACTCATATTATATAAAACTACACAGCGTGTATATCCAATATACACAGTGTGTACTTTTATTTTCCATTTTTCTTTATTTCTTCCACCACATTTATTAGTCCTTTAGTAATGGATATTTATTTCTTAAATAAATGTAACTACATTAGTCACTAATAAATATATATTATTTCGTCCACAATATATCTTCTTGAATAACTAGTGTCGAAATAAATGTGATCAGGTGTCCTTAAATAATTATTAAACCACAGTCAGGAATAATCTTTATTTAAATTGTTAAATTAATATTTAACTAAGATACATGGACACACTTAGTGTGTGACCCTCTAGGCCTATTTCTCAGTGGCATTAGGTGGAGCCTGCCTAAAGTCGAAGTTTAGCGTCTAGAAACATTCCAAGGAATCCATAGAGAAATAATTTAACGCTGCAATGACATGTCACCTCATACGAATTCTTACCGTGTAATATAATCCCTTTGTACTGATATCTCTAATTAAGCAGGTTTCATGCTAGTTCCATCAACCCATGTGCTTGATTATTCTTTCTTTGACTTTCCGGAATTGAACTTTCCCATTCCTTACCATGGACATGGATTGGTTTAGGCTATATCAATTCTATAAAAGGGCTTGAGATATCTACTTCTGTTATGAAACAGAAGGGACAAATCCTTTTTCGCATTATCTATTAATGCAATATTACTCGTGACACACCCAACATATCCTACCTCACTGCGAACAGTGTGTTGTCACAGTTTTCATCAATACATCTTAGTGTGTTAGTTTTAATACCCATTAATAATAATCTTAAAGTCTAAGGACCAATACACACGTCCGCAAATAGGAACATCCGATGACACTATGAAATGTGGATTTCTTACCGGCGGGTCTAGTTCTTATAATATCCTCCTGGATATTACCAAGGGCTCACACCATGAGAAGTCACCTCAAAGTTTTATGAGTCCTCACCCCTAATGGCCTGTATTATTTTTTTCCCTCAAATAACAACATCCGGCCATATAACATATATTAAAGAACAGTGTTATGGCAATTCTGGGTTCTCATCATAGCAGGGATCTACTATGACCCTTTACTGCAACAGTTATCCTTAAGACATTACCACTTTCATTGTCACGCAGAAGAAAAATCAATATTTGATAAGGCTTTTATTATTGAATAAAGTACAAAGTAGTTGTTTCTAGGCCACCAACTCCAATAGTATCTCCTTCCAATATGTTGAGGTTGTATGCACATATCTTGATATGGGTTTTGTATAACGTACTGCATATTTGTCCTCAGATGATGATGATGGATAATTTTTTCATCTTCCATGCTCCATTACTGAATATCTTGTCATAGAATTGTTGGTCAAAGGCTATTCCTGATAAAAGATTGAGCTGAAGGCTTGGAACATGCTGAAAATCCTTTAAAGTGATTGTGTATCCAACATTTATCTTGACTTGAAAATCACCCATTCCAACAATCTATGTCAAACTGGTATTTTTCATCTTAACTTCACCAAAGTCACCAGCTTGATAAGTTAAGAAACACTCACGATGCAGAGTGACCTGGTACGATGCCGCAGTATCGACCACCCATTATGTGTCTTGTCTTGATGTATGAAAGCATATCTCTTCTTTTATCTTTGGAGAAAATAAAAACATTATTGGTGATTCTCACATGTGAATCTCCATTTCTTCTTTTTCAGTTTATAATTTATCCCTTTTCTTATAGCAACTTTTGGAATTTCTTATTTATGAGTCCCTCTATACCACATTGGTAGCATTTGTATGTTGGTCTCATACTATCTGTTGACCATCCTCAACTCTTTTTTCAACCTTTACTTCCTACACCTCAACCTCCTCCTTGTTGTCTCCCTCCCTTCTCCAGGACTAGATCTTGTGTTTGGTTTTAACTCATATCCTTCCTTTGTGCCTCCGCGTTGAAAAATGCATCCTTTACCATTATCCAGGTAATTTTTCCTCCGGGTTTCGAGTTACTGAGTAATATTACAAGGGTATCCCCACTATCATGAAGTTTTAAGTAGGTGGTTCACCTAATCTTCATCATTCGGAGTCTTACCTTCACCCACCAATTGGTTCACCAGGCTTTGAAACTCATTGGTGTGCTCAACTATAGATCTTCCACTCTATAGTCAAAGATTCATCAAGTGATTCAATAATAGGATCTTGTTTCAAGTGGCCTTTGACTGGTACATATTTTCCAGCTACATCCAAAGTTTGTACATTCCAGTCTCTTATGAAACATGGTGTTAGACAGTTTGATCGATCCATTGATGAATTTGACTGATTGTATTCTTATTCAGCTTCGTCTACTCTGCTTCCTGGGTGGAATCAGTGTTGACTATTTTATTCTCAATGGGATTAAAAATATCTTTCACATTAAGAAGATATTCCATTGGAGACATCCAAATGGATTAGTTCTAATAATTTAACTTGATCGTCCCTCCCATGGATGTTCCCTCCATTTAATTTAAATTCTGTAAAAATTGGTGCAAAATCTAGTAAAATAGAGCTCACCTTGGCATCTGAAATTGTCTAAAATGATGGAATCAACTTCTGGATTTTCTAAATCAGACACCAATTGATAAAATGGTTTAATGAGGGAGATAAGAATATGGATTTTTTACATGAATGTATAAGGGATAGGTGGAATGTTTTCATATTGAACCTAGCTTTAGAAGATGGATCCTTCACTGATGACAGGGAAGTGGTTGGGGGCTTGGCGTTTCACATTTCAAGGACCTTCTTATAGGACCAAATCTAAATATGCTCCAAGGGTATCCTTTGGGGGTTGATGAGTTCTAGGAGGGGATTCCATATCTAGTTTCTCCCCAAGATAATGAGATGATGGAAGGTATTCCGGAGGAGGAGGAGATTCATGCAACTATGGTGAACCTCAATCATGAGAGTGTCGCAGGTCCCGATGGATTCCCCGGTTCTTTCTTTTGGAGCTCCTAGGAGGTGGTAAAGGGGGATATCATAAATATCATATAGAATTTATTCAGAGGGGGTATCCTCTATTAGATAGCATCTGTCAAGACTCTTTTCTTATTACCAAAGATCAAGGACCCATCATCCCTTCTTCACTATCATCCTGTGAGTATGTGTGATTTTACAAATAAAATTCTGGAAAGTATCATTTAAAGAAGGCTATCTGGGAATCTCCCTCAGTGGATCTCCAAGGAATAGTATGGTTTCATGAAATATTTCTCTATCTAGGGATCAATTGAATTGGCACAAGAGATGTAGAGAGATATTAATATCAAGGCTTGTGGTTCAAATATGGCCATCAAACTCGACATGAATAAGGCGTGTGACAGGATTAAGTGGGGTTTTATTAATAGGGTCCTAAAAAATATGGGTTTATCTATATGTAATTTTGATATCATGTTCAGGTGTTACAGTTTGGCCTAGATGGTTGTGACATTTATAGGGAGAACTCGCAGTTTCTTTAAGACAGTTCAAGGACATCATCAAGGTGACCCTTTATCTTCGAGTATCTTCATTATTATGTAGGATAACTTAAAAAGACTAATTAAAAGAGGTATCTCGAATAGGGACGTTATTCTTTACCGATAGAGGTTGAGCCTCCCACCCATATCCCATTTGATGTTTGAAGATGATAATATTATCTTCATTAATGTGGGAAGGAGGACTATTCAAGGGATTATCAAGATCCTTGAAGAAAACTATCACTAGAGTGGTCAAAAAATCAATAAGGAGAAGAGTGACTTCTATGTGGCATAAGCATGTACCTCGAACAGGTTGTCAGATATGGTTAGTAGCTTGGGTATGAGGCATGGATCATTTCCCATGGAATATCTCGATACCCCTGTGTGTCCAGGTAGAATATGAATTAGCGACTTTGACTGATTAGTGAGAAAGATTATGGGGCACATTCTCAACTAGAAGAACCATTTTTGATCCTTTGGTGGTCATATCACTCTTGTGAATAGTGTCCTCTCAGCCATACTGCTGCATGCTCTTTCATCTAACAATGTGTTGAATGGTGTTATAAGAGCCATTGACTGACTTTTGGCTCATTTCATTTGGTAATGTTCTTCAGAGGGGAAGAAACAATTTGTATCTTGGGGGAAGATGGCTCGAACCATTTTGGATAGAGGGGTCAATGTTAAAATCCTAGAGAACACTATTCATTGCATGCATGCGAAGTTGGCATGGGAGGTCATTGATGAAAGAACTTTGTGGGGGAATCTGATGTCCAGCGGGTACGAGGTCAATGCTGAATCTTCACTGGAGAGTGGTTCTCCGCTCAAGTCCTCAGTTTTCAGTATTATTCTGAACATCCTACATAACTCGCAGTAGCTTATTAGGGAGGGGAACATTCTATTTTGGTATCACAATTGGTAGGGAAGAGTCCCTGCCTATCTAGGGTGCCCAACCCCTACGATCACTTTTAGGGAGGTGAGCTAGTTCCCTCAATTTTTCAGATCAATCCTAGACGCAAACCAGAAAATGGCTTTTGACTCTGTTATCATGATCATGGAACCGGAACGGTACGTATTCACTCCCTCCCCCTTGATAAAGTTCAATGAAAATGATTTCTATAGGATATGATCGCCCCAAGTCCAGCAAGGGGGCCGGTATAGTCTAGCATGGTGTAAGAGGATCCATAATAAATTCAATTTCCTAACATGGAGGATCCAGAACCACACCCTAACAGTCGATGATAGCATCAAAAAGCGCAGAATCAGCATGGAATCCTACTGCCATTACTATGTGAACAAATGTGAAGAGAGTATGAATCATATATTCTTCTAAGGTGATTGGGCCTACCAGGTGTGGAATTTATTTAGGAATTTTACAGGGTACTCCTCCTCTACGTTGACCTTCGACTCCTTAATGAAGTATTGGTTCTAGAGATTGGATGGATTAGAGAGGTAAATAATTGCGAGATTCATCATCTTCAACACGGGTTGTTGGTGTTTATGGAAATCAATGAACTAGGCCTGGTTTAAGGGGATATCTTCTACGAAGAGATACATAATCTCCAAGGTAATTTGCATCCTGGTTGATTTGTGTGGAATTTATAGAAACTAGTCATAGATCCCCTCTCTCAGAAATATGTGTGTGCGTCAAGTTGTGGCCCAGTAGTCAGGTATCAGGCAACATGGGAAATGGGTTTGATGCGGCCCTCCTGAATTTGGGCTCAAACTTAATACAGATGGTTCCTACTTGATGGGTGAAATGCATGGTGGCGGCATGGTTCGGGACTCCCGGGGTAGTTTGGTTTTGGTGTTCACAACGTATTATCGAAATGGAAATTCATTGCAGGTGGAGGCAAAGGCGGTTCATATAGGTATTACCATCTACAGGAAGAGGGAGCTTTACATCTCCCAAGTGGACACTGATTCCATGATTATTCATGACGCCTTGCATGGGAAAGGTACCATACCCTGGTCTATTGTATACATAATCAGGCAATGAAAAACCCTAATTGATAATAACACCAGAGTCACCCACATGTGGAGAGAGGGAAACAAGGTGGCAGATTAATTGGCCTCTACGGCGACCCCTAGTACCCTATCCAATTATCTTTCTCATGTTTCTCATTTTAATCTTGAGGTGGTGAACTTGATTCGAGGCGATGCTCTTGGCCTTTATTATTTCCAGCCCCCTAGACATTGGTTTCTCCTTCATTGTAGCTCTTGTTGAATAAAAATGGTATTGTTAGTGATGATGATTGATTAGGAAATTACCAAATTAGTATCAAATACTGAGATCATCCAATGAAATTCTAATGACATGGCACCGATGTGGAACACCAAAGAAACTACCAGAATATCACCAAAAATGTAATCAGTTTTGGAAAAGTAACTTCTTCTTTAGTAAGGGGGTATTGAAGCACATGAAGTTTGAACAAATTTTACTGATCCTAGGGAGATCATTTTACCTCCGTTTGTGATTCCATTTTCACCATTGGAATTGGATCAACACAAGATTTAATAATCATCCTTCAAAACACGATTCCAGGAAACTTGAATTTTCCATTCATTGGAAAAACTCCACTGCTCACCATCATTTCACCAAAACCACCACTGATACCACTTGTCGTGATTCACTGATCACAAAGAGAAAATAATGGAAGAAAAATGGGAAGAAAAGTGCTTTATCTCACCAAGAAGAATGGTTACAATATACCCCTCTCACACCACCCTTTATTTCTATCACATGGAGCTCTCCTGACTCTCAAGTACAATGAAGATCTCTGACTTGGATCTGATGATGATAAATGAAGGAAGCTCCCTAGGACCTCCTTGTATAGGCATGGTGGGAGGTATCAAATTTGACACAACTCCCACCCATCCCACACCTACCATGGACTTCTCCCATGGCTTCCAAATGAATAGGGGTTGTACATGTAGAATTTGAGACATCCATGATGGAAGTCCTTGGTTGGTGAGGTAGGTGCACCGGCCACCTAATGGTAGTTGAACAAAACTCCATCAGGACAGTCACCCCTGCCACACTATGTCATGACCAACTCAACCCTACAGTATCGCGCTACACCTCCGGTGATACGAGTGAGCACCATTGGAGACATAATCACCCCCATCTCCGCCTGAAATACGTTCTCCTTTCCACTGTCTGATGCCCACTAAGCGGCCCCCTCTCCATGCTGAATGAACTACCACGATAAATTCCCTCAAATTGAGGATGTCTGAGATTGAACCGTGGACCTGATGTAATATAAATTTATAATTATATAATTATAAATATATTTATAAATATATTTATTAAAATATATTTATATATAAATTTAAAATATATTTATAATTATATATAAATATATAATTTCATAATTTTAAATATATATTTTAAATTTATATATATTTACATAGTTATAAATCTAAATTTATATTTATAAATATATCCATAATTTCATAGTTTAAAATATATATTTTTCCCCATTCCCATGACCCCAAAATTTATTATCATATATATATATATTTATATATTAACAATTATATATATATATATTTATATATTAACAATTATATATATAATATAATATATATATAATTACAATTATAAATATATTTTAAATGTATATATAAATATATTTATATTTATATAATTATAAATATTTATTTTATATATAGATTTATATTTTTTTTGAAAATATAGGGACAATGCACCTTTATTAAAGGACAGGAAAATAGAGAAAGAAAGGATGGGGTTCAATATGAAAATACCTCCCTTATCATAAAATGGTCAAAGGCCAAGGTTTTTTCTAATCTTTGCTCCAAATCTTCACTCATTACAAATTTCATTCCAATCAGTTCATCCACGACCATGACCACGACCTTTGGTGTGTCAGCCTCTTCTCCATGTCTTCACCTGTTGCAAGCAGCCTTCAGTGTCACTACTATCTGAATCTAATCCCCCGGTAACGGATTTAGACTCCATCGCCTTAGAAGGTTCATCAACCAAGGTGCCTTCAATGAATTTAACTATGGTGGTATGCACATCCATAATAAATCTTGTGATGATTTCATATTAGATGTCAAACCACGTTGCGTGTTACCTAACAAGTCATGTGTACTCTGCACATTTTTTGGATAAAGGGTGATCTGATGTTTCTGCCTCGACAGAATCAAACTACCCACATGTGGGGGAGCTTAATGGAAGCTCCATCTAAATAGGAATCACTGAATTATTTTTATATTTATAATTATATTTTTATATAATTGTAAATATATATATTTTTATAAATAAACTTATATTTATAAGTATTTATTTATAATTTATTATACGTTTAAAAATATTTTAAATTTATTTTTAAATAAATATATATTTATAACTATATAAATATTGATTTATAAATATTGATTTATAATTATATAATTATAAATATATCTATAAATATAATTATAAAAAAAATATAAATATATTTATATAAATATAATTCTTACAATATATTTATATATACATTTAAAATATATTTATGATTATATATAAATTTATTAAATATTTATAATTATATAATTCTTAAAATATATTTATATGTACATTTAAAATATATGTATAATTATATATTTATAAATCTAATATAATTATATATAAATTTAAAATATATTTATAATTATATTATTTAATATTCATTTAAACATCTAATTATTTTAAATTTAATTCTGTTATATATATATATATATATATGGATGGTGACGAATGTAAGTTGAGCACTTCTAGGAAGCAGAAGAATCCTCACCATGTGTTTAAGAAATTTAAAATTACTAAATCATGTGGACATGATCAGGTGATTATTGACTCTCATAAACAACCTCGGATAGTATGTAATGAGACAGATATTCAAGGTGAGCTTTCGCCTTGTCCTGCTCTTTCTTTGCAGGTTGTTTCTCCTGATCTCTGTACACCCTCTCTACAGGAGGGTACTATTTTTGCAGTAGTTGATTCTATTACTGGTGGCTCACTAGGAAGGTAGGTAGCAACTACAATGGATGTTATTGCTTTTCCAGCCTCTGATCCTGCACCAATTAATCTCACGTTGTTGGATATATTAAATAGATTGAATAGTAAATATATTTTTCATGAAAAATTTGGTATTATTCATGATGAAGTTCATGTCTCTAGCATTGACATATCTGATGCGAAGATTGCTTCTGACCATGATGCCACTGTCTTGAAAGATGACTACTCTATAGGGTCTCATGATGTAAGATTCCAAACTTTTGTGGCGAGGTACTATTTTTTGCCCTGTGTTGTGTAATTTTATTTTTGTATTTTACCTTGGGATGCGTTTGGGTAAAAATTGAGAAAAATGGATGAAAAAGGGTCAATGCATGGTTTGCGCATTGTTAGGGAAAACCGTTCACCCCAACCCAGCAAACCATGCAACCCTGTATAGTGGGTTTTTTCATGATTGGTGCATGGTTTTTCAGATTGTGCACCCTCTTAGGAGTAACTGTGCACCCCAATAAAAGAGGTGTATAGTTTAGGTTCACGGTTAGGGGAAACCATGTGGCCCTACAAAACAAGCCATTCATGAGAATTAAAGTCTCTCGGAAATTAGTTTTTAAATTACCCAAACACCCGTTGTAACTCCTATTTGACCTCCATCTGATCCTAGGCAGACTTTCAAAATTTTGGAGCCTCCCAGAAGGATTACAATCCTTACCAACCTATATTCTACACAATTCAATTCCCATATTGAATATTTTCACCCCTCCTGGTAAGAGTATTTCATCCCACTTTGTTCCACTTTCCTTCTTCGTTCTCCTATTCAATAAAGGGGTTTTTACTCCTATTTTGATTAGATATAAGATCTTTTTTTGTGGATCTAGATCTAGGATTATAAATATAGATCTTGATTTAAGGGATATTTATTTGTTTAATATTGATTATTTTAATCTTGATATAGGGTTTTAGATCTGGATCTCGTTCTACGTCGTTGTGCCGCTCAAATTTTGGGGATTTTTATAGAGTGATCATTCATCAATGAATTGATGTTGGTGGTCTATAATTAAAATCCCAAAGCCTTTATTTAATTTATGTGTATGTAATTGTAGTATTTCTATTAGATATTTAAAAATTGCATTATTTATTGAATTAATTAATTTTTGTGAATTAATTAATTGGGGGGGTGTGAAATTGGTGATTTCATGAATTTTGGATTTGGAGATAATTGATTATAGAATTAATTATGATATATAACTATTGTTTATTTGAGATAATTAATGGATGAATTAATTATTATATATTGAGATTTGAGAATTTCAGTAATTAATTGTGGAATTAATTATGGTATTTTGAGTTATGGATATTGATTAATTAGTTGATGAATTAATTAATGGGTTTGACTTACTTTATTAATTAAGGAATTAATTATGGGGGTTATGTTAATTGGTGAGTTAACTAATGGAATTATTATGTTTAACTAACTGTTGAATTAATATTGGAATTTATGTGGATAATTAATTGTTGAATTAATTATGTGTTGAATGGTAACAAGGTCATTTAGCTGTGAATCAAATAATGGGAACATGGTCATTCTATTGTTTAATGTGTGAATGGTAACATGGGCATTCAAGTATGAAATAAGTCATGGTAACAAGGGAATTTTTAAATAAGATATCACTTAGGAATACTTCGGGCTCCATCATGAACCAAAGCAGGTATTGAGATATGATATCACCTCAAACACATATTAAGATCTGTCATGAGACAAAGCAGGGATTGAGGTATGGGTGTTTATAAGAACCTATGGTTTTATGTGGTTAAATGAAGATTAATTACTAATGTGATAAATGTTTACTTATGCATTGTAATTATTTTTCCTTATACAACTGCATACAAAATTATTTGTCTGGATATTGTTTTAGATGTCATTGGTGGTGGCCTAATGAGTTGTACTCACACCCTACTTGGGCGGCATGATCGGTACCCGAATAGACTTTTTTGTTTTTTGGACACGTTAAGGGAAAAGTCCATGTGTTAGATGGATGAGTTAGGATGAAGCATGGATGAGGGAACCAGACATGTTTTGAGGCCCTTTTGGGAGTCATCAGTTTGTTTACTTTTGATTTTTCATTTTGAAACTTGGAACATACATTAGCATGACACATTTATTGTTCAATTTGATATTGTATCTTCAGTTTTGGTCATCACGAGATATTGACATCATTCTGATTTTGGTTTTATATTTGGTTATTGTTTATTAATTTTATGTTGGTGTTTTACTCTGAAAAAGAGGGTCTTGTCTCTCCATGACTGATAATAGACCCTTGCTGCAAGTCAGCAGCCTCTGGCATATAGGGAGGCATGGTTGAGGTTATGTGACCGACCAGTTTGGGACACTGGTGTGTAGCACCCGGGCTTGGATGTTACAAAGTGTCATAATATGAGTTTTATTTTCTTTTTATTTTTTATTACTATTTTAGAAAGGTAGGTTGGATACTAGGAAGAGTCAGTCCTTGTTTATGATCTTGTGCATGGGAGTGGCTAACCCATGCACAGGGGAGCACCCAAGTACCCGGGGTGGGGATTATTGTTATAGATGTTTTTTGTTATAGTTGAATATTATTTCACCTTGGGTGACACACTTGTTGTGTGCTGTGATTATTGATGTTTATATTTTCTGATATTTGACTCATGGGTCAGTATGAAATGAGATTTTATTTTACATGCATCATTCTAGAAACTCATAGTTATTGTGACATGCATCATTTTAGGCATTTATGGGAAAATGGGTTATGGGTAAGTTTTTGAACTTGAACATTTTTCCATTGATTGTGAATTTGAAATGAAAATGGTGCCTAAAATGAAATTGAGTAATATTGAAAAATTATGCTAGATGAGAATAAATTGGTACCTGAATAAGAAAATTGAATAACGAGAATGTGTTTACCCATGTCAATTAGGACCTAGGTGTGGGATGGTTTAGGGTAGTGATAGCACATCAGTTTTGACTGTGTGGCACGGTTTTGGGAAAAGACTTATTGTGGATTGTTGTGTTTCCTTCTTAAGTAAATGTGTTGATTTAGTAAATTTTTTCCTAAGGTGAATGTTTGGCATTGTAGAGAGTATGCCTCCATGATGAGGCTTGTTGAGAGGAAGACCAAAGGACATGGATTGGGATGATCCTCTAATAGTGGGACCATAGGCACCAATTCTTCCAAGTGAGAAAGACGAAGAGAAGTTCTAAGAGAACTCTTATTTCTTCATTCCATTCAGGGAAGAGACCCGAGTCAGGTTGTGAAGAGTATGTCTGATCTGACAAGGTAGTTTCAGCTGCAACACCCTCCAACTTTTATTGTGCTAGGTTGGAACTGAGGTAGATGAGTTTTGGGTTGATTCCATTGAGACTATACAGGAAAACAAGAAGACTCCTATTTAAAGGAGGGTCAATTTGGTTGATTACATGCTGCGAGGATCAATAAAGAACTGGTGGGACATTCAGGTGCGAACTTGACAAGATGATGGAATGTTATGGAATTTTTTTTTGAGAGGTGCTTGCAGAAATTCTATCTAGAGATGATGAGGTAGGAGAAAGATGCTGAGTTAATGATATTTACTCATGGGAGTATGTATGTAATAGACTATTCTAGATGTTTTACATATTTACGATACTTTTCTCTAGTGTTGGTAGAGTACAAGACAAATACAAAGACACAATTTTTAGGATGGGATTAAATGTGAGATTAATTTCTAGGTTAATATTTTTTGATTAAATAATTTTGTTGAGGTGATATATCATGGTCTCATAGATTAGGGGAACCTAAAGGAGGATTATAGTGGAAGAAAGATAGTTATTGCTGGATAATTAGGTGGTACGACTTCCAATTGTAGGAAGCGTCTCTACGACATCATCAGTCCAGGTAGTGGAAAATAGAGTACCCAGACAGAGGGATCGGTCACATAGGACCTTGCTCGTGTGATCTATCACCAGTGTGGTAGGTCAGGAAACTTCCAAAGATAGTACCCCCAATGAACAATAGAGTGTTTGTCTTGCAGCAATATGTGACATCTACAAAGATTCTATGGGACCCATAAACAAACAGGAAATGATGGTTTAGCTATGAAAAATCAGAGTGTGGGAAGGGGGTCTTATGCACTATATCAGTCTAGCAGTTGGAGTTCTACTGGCCAAGGAGGTAGAGGCATTGGATGAGGAGCTTCAGGGAAAGATCACCTGTATTAATAGAGTATCACATCACAAGGCAGTCAGATTGCATCACAAGGGAGAGGGGGAGGATAGTTTTATTATATACAGCCTACACTTGTGGATAGTGAGGGAGGACCATAAATAGTGATGTGTACAATTATTGTAGCTTCTACATTATCTAGTGCCTTATTTGATATTGGAACCCTCACCCCTTTATTTATTCATAACTTATTAATGGTTTGATCTTGGAGGTAGAGTTTGTGAGTGGGGTTTTGACTATAGATACACTCTTGGGAGTACGGTCTAGAGACATTTATTTATGAAAGGGGTGTTCTATAAAAGTTGGTAAGAATCACTTAAGGTGGGATGTCCATATCCTAGACATGTTGGAATTAAACCTAATTCTAGGTATGGAATGGATAATCACATACCAAGCCCACATTAATTATTACCAGAGGAGAGTAACTTTTATGTATCCCAAGGGTGACAAGTATATTCACTATGGAGAGTGGGATATCTAGGCAATTTGAGTCGATCCAATTACTCAGCAATTGGGAGATCTAGAAACCTAGGTTTCTAGTCTATTACTAGATAATGGTGGTGTAGATCATGATTTCTTTCCACATATAGTGGGCATATTTTAGGGTATTCTTCTTCAATATTTCTCAGGGATACCACCTAAGAGAGATGTGGAATTTATGACTGAGCTCATGCCTTGACCTGAGTCGGTTTCTATTCCACCATAAAGAATGATATCGACAAAGCTTCAAGAGCTCGAGACCCAACTAGAGGAATTGGAGGATAAGCGATTTATCTATCTGAGTGCACTGCCTTGGGGTTCACTAGTGTTGATTAATAAGAAGACTGACGGGAGTTTTCACTTATGTTTTTATTTGCAGAAGTTGAACTGGATGACTATGAAGAACCAGTATCCTCTTCTGCGTATCGATGATCTTTTTTAACCAGTTTAGAGGAGATTGTGTATTATCAAAGATTTATTTGAGATCGGGGTATCATTGGTTAAGTGTTCGGACTTCTGATATACTGAGGAATACATTCATAAGTAGCTAGGCCTTTTTGAGTTCTTCATAATGTCGTTTGGTTTGATGAATGCACCAGTAGTGTTTACAACCTTGATGAATAGAATCTTCCATTCGTACCTGGATCGGTTTGTGGTGGTGTTTGTGGATGACCTCTTGGTGTACTCCAAGACTCATGATGATCATTCCCAATATTGTGACATCGTCTTGAGTACACTGAGAGAGCATTGGATATACGCCAAGGTACCTAAGTTCCAGTTTTGGATCAATCTGGAACACTTCTTGAGTCATATCATCTCAGGGGAAGGTGTTTCAGTAGATCTGAATATTGTTCAGGTAGTGGTTTCTTTAGAGTATCCCAAGAATGTGTTCGATAACCAAAGCATTTTGGGATTAATAGTATATTATAGGGGGATCATCCAAGACTTTTCCCATTTAGAAGTGCCACTTTCAGGCTTGACCAAAAAGAGGATAAATTTTGAATGGTTAGAAGCTTGTGAGGATGCCTTCCATTGGTCGATGAAGTACATTACAACAACAAAAATATTGATCCTACCTGATCCAGTTGAGGAGTAAATAGTGTATTGTAATGCTTCTGGGATTGGAATTGGAGTTGTGTTGATGTAAGGAGATTGATTTATGGTGTATGGGTCTCGAAATTTGACGCCTCAAGAATGGAACTACCGTACGCATGACCTCGAGTTGGTAGTAGTGGTCTATACCTTGAAGTGTTGGTGGTATTATCTATTATGTGATAAGTTTAATATGTATACATATTATAATAGCTTAAAGTATATCTTCTCCCAAAGAGATTTAATCTTCGACAATAGTGATGGGTTGAGTATATGATGTCTTTTGATTTTGATCTAGAATATATACTTGGAAGTGGGAATTGTGTTTCTAAATATTTGAGAAGGAAAACATAGACTTAGATGGTATAGAAGTCTAGTACTGAGTGGAAGATGATGACTTTGCTGGTTGAGATGCATGTTGTGGTTTAGGAGAGTCAGGAGCATATGACATTGGTATCTATTTCAGTGTATTCTACACTTTTGAGAGGAATTAGAAATATGAAATATGAGGATCCAAAGTTATTGACCATGAGGGAAAGCCTTGAAGGTGGCGAGTCACCTTTAGATTGAAACATAGATGAGGATGAGATCATTTATGATAGGAATCAGGTTGTTGTGCCAATGAGCATGTGAGAGGAGCTTATGCATGAATTTAATTCCAAAAAGTGGTGGTACATCTAGGTGTGACAAAAATGTACCATGAACTATGATGACAGTTTTGGTGGTCAGGCATGAAAAAGGAGATAGTAGGGTTCGTGACACGATGCTACACCTGTGAGCAAGTGAAGGTTGAGCATCGATGACCTAGATGTTTTCTACAACCATTACACATTATGGAGTGAATGTGGATTGATTTGACCATGGAATTTATGGATGGTATCCCAAGGACGCCTCATAAAAATGACTCTATTAGGGTTATTGTGAACAAACTAACAAAGGTAGTGCATTTCTTACCTATACGGGAGACTTTCTCAGTGGAGCAGTTGGGAAATTATTAAGTTTGGGAGATAGTATGTTTGCATGGGGTTCCATGGAATATTGTTTCATACCGCATTTCACTCTTTAATTGGTGCTTCTGGAAAGGGTTATAGATGTCACTTGGTACAATGGCTTTACTGAATATAGCTTTCCACCCACAAACAGATGGGAAGTTGGAGTGTACTATACAGGTGCTTGAGGATATTTTTTGAGATTGTGTTCATAACTTCAGTGGGTCTTTGTAGAATTACCAAGATCTAGTGTTGTTTTCCAATAATAATAGTTATCAAGAGACTATTCATATGGCACCATACAATGGTCTTTATGGTAGTCCATTTAGATCACCACAATACTAGATGGAGGCAGGTGAGTCAGAGTTGTTAGGACTCAGTCTCGTGTAGGAGACATTAGATAATGTACAACTTATTCAGAAATGTATAGGTATGACTCACAGTTTCTAGAATTTTTATGCTGATAAAGGTCGAAGAACCCTAGAGTTTATAGTGAGTGATCATGTTTTCCTTTGGGTGTCACCTAGGTTAGGTCATCATAGGATATAGACACAGGGAAAGTTGGGGCCCGGGTTCATTGGAATATTTGAGGTTGTGGAAAGAATCAGGTCAGTGGCACACCAATTGACTCTTCCACATAGATATACTGTTATCCATGATGTTTTCTATGAGTCACAACTATGAAAGTATCACCAAGACCCTTCTCATGTGATCGATGTGGATGATGTTGAGCTAGGGGTAGATGCGTCCTTTAAGGAGAATATGATAAGTGTGTTGGGTCGTAGTGAGAAATTGTCAAGGGGAAATATTGTTCTGATAGTTCATGTATTGTGGAAACATGTAGATGTGTAGGAGGAGACATGAGAAAGGGAAGCAGATATATAGGATCACTGGTCTGATCTTTTGGACTCAGAATCTTAGAGATACTTGGGAGTGAAGCTTAAGGATAATTTGTCATATGGGAGATATTGTAAGATCCTGAACTTTTATAGAGATAAATCAGGCTTGATTTTAGGTACTCTTTTTCCTTGTGTTGAGTAAATTTCACTTGGGTTTTACCTTGGGGTATGTTTGGGTGAAAACTGAGAAAAATGGATGAAAAATGGGTAGTTCATAGTTGTTGCATGTCTTGTCAAACCATGTACCCTATTAGGAGTAATCGTGCACCCCTATAAAATAGGTTAATAGTTTAGGTGCACGGTTATGGGAAACTATGTGCCAATTCCCAACAAACTGTGCATGAAAATTAAAGTCTCCAAAAAAATAGTTTTTAAATTACCCAAACCCTCATTTTAACTCTTATTTGACCCCCATTAGACCCTAGGTGTTCTTTCATGATTTTAGAGCCTCCCAGATAGATTCTAATCCTTCCCAACCTCCATTATTCATGATTCAAAGCCCAGATCGAAGATCTGCACCCCTCCTGGTAAGAGGATTCCATCCCGTTTAGATTCTCATTTATTATTCCTTCTTCACCTATTCAAGAAAGGGGATATTACTCCTGTTTTTATTAGATATAGATATAGTTCTGTTGATCTAGATCTATGATTGTTGATATATATCTAGATTTAAGATATCTTGATTTTCTTAATCTTGATTTAGGGTTTTCGATTCGGATCTCATTCTACATCATTATGCCGCTCAAATTTTGGGGATTTCTGTTGGGTGATTGTTCATAAATGAATTAAGGTATGTGGTATATAATTCAAATACCAAAGTATTTATTTAATTTATGCTTATGAAATTATAGGATTTCTTTTAGATATTGAGCAGTTGTTTTCTTGATTGAATTAATTATTTTTTGTGAATTAATTAATTTTGGTGAATTAATTAATTGAGGAGATGTGATATTGGGGATTTCGATAATTTTGGAATTGGAGATAATTGATTGTATAATGAATTATGAGATATAGATATTATTGATTTGAGATAATTAATTGGTTAATTAATTACAATATATAAATATTTGAGAATTTATATAATTAACTGTGGAACTAATTATGGGATTTTTAGTTGTGGATATTGATTAATTAATTGATGACTTAATTTATGGGTTTGACGTACTTAATTAATGGAGGAATTAATTAAGTGGGATTATGTGATCAATTAATTGGTGGGTTAACTAATGGAATTATTTTGTTTAACTAATTATCGAATTAGTAATGGAATTGATGTGGATAATTAATTATTTAATTAATTATGTGTTGAATGGTGACATGGTCATTTAGTTTTGAATTAAAGAATGAAAACTTGGTCATTATAATGTGTAAGTTATGAATGGTAACATGTTAATTTAGTTATGAATTAAATAATGTAAACATGGTCATTCTAATGTGTAAGTTATGAATGGAAACATGGTCATTTAGTTGTGAATTAAAGAATGGGAACATGGTCATTCTATTGTGTAATGTGTGAATGGTAACATGGGAATTCAAGTATGAATTAAATAATGGTAACAATGAAATTTTGAAATATGATATCACCTAGGAATAAATTGGGCTTCAGCATTACCTGAAGTCGGTATTGAGATATGATATCACCTCAGACATATATCAGGCTTCGACATGAGCTGAAGCAGGGATTGAGTTATGGGTATTTATGGGTACCTAGGAGTTTATGTGGTTAAATAAAGATTAATTGATAATGTGATAACTATTTACTTATACATTGTAATTATTTTTCTTTATACAAATGCTTACAATATTATTTGAATGGATATTTTTTAGACATCATTGGTGTTGGCCTACTGAGTTGTACTCACACCCTACTTAGGATACCTGCTCGGTACTCAAATAAACATTGTGTTTTCTTGAAAGGTTAATGGAAAAGGCATCTTGTTAGATGGATGAGTTGGGATAAAGTATGGATGATGGAACTGGATGTGGGTTAGGTAACATTTGGGAGTCGTCAGTGTCTTTACTTTTGAGTTTGGATTTTGACACTTGGAACGTACCTTAACATGAAACATTTATTGTTCAGTTTGATATTGTATCCTTAGTTTTGGACATCATGTGATATTGAAATCTTTCTGATTATGTATATATATTTGGTTATTGTTTATTTATTTTCCATTGGTGTTTTACTCTAAAAAAAGTTTATAGTCCCCCCAAGACTGATAATAAACCCTCGCTGCTAGTCAGTAGCCTCTAGCGTATGGAGAGGTGCGCCTAAGGTCATGTGACTGACCAGTTTAGAGCGCCAATGTGTGGCACCATGGCCAGGATGTTACACATGATGGTGTTGAATCGTCGAGTAGGGGAGGTCAAAATGTTGAATGGTAAGCTCTTAAGCAATGTAAAATGGTCAGACACCTGAGAGCGTAGGGTGGATCCCGAGCAAGGGGTTGTAGACATAATAGATGGTGACTAATGTTTATTTTTTTGGTTTGATGGTACTGTTGAGGCTATATTGTTTTCATTTCATCCCCTACTCTCTTGGATGTTCTTTTTTATTTTCATTAATAAATTATTGGGACCATGGATATAATCCATGGTTTGCACCTTTTTTAGTATATATATATTTAACATTATGAAATTATTTATATTTGTATTTATAAATATATATACACGTAATTATATAATTAAAAATACATATTTTTTTATATTTTTTTAAAATATATAATAAATTATAAATATAGATATATATATATATATTTGGTGTTTGGGGGTACAATTACATTCAAACAAACACACATCGTACATGAAAAAGCTGGAAATGCAGGTTACAGCCCCTAGGGATAACCCACCCCTCCAACTTCTTTATTACATTGTAAATTTGGATCAAAATCTCAGTGGGAATGAATCCCATTACATGGACCAAAGGTACTTATTACATGGATCATAGGCCCACCATTAGATGGATCTAATGTCTTTCTTGCATCATGTCTATGTAACTGCCTGTACATGTCATGCATGCATCATAGACCCCTTGATAGCCCGAAGGCCCATTTAGGATGAATAGTACTAATGATATAATACCCAATATAGTACCTCCTATAGTATTTCTATAGTTCATATGAAAATTCTCTCTCACTCAGATTTGAACTCGAGTGTGATGCAGGATTACAGGGAGCCTTTACTACTTGGGTAAGCCCCCAACTATATTTATATAAATATATATTTATAATTATAAGTAAATATAATTATAAATATATATAATTATATATACATATTTATAAATATGAATTTATTTATAAAAACATTTAAATAAATATTAAAAATAATTGTAAATGATATGGAGTGATAGACGATAGAGGAAGGGGTGAGTCTCAGAAGCTCATAGCGACATTAGTGATTTTCCGGAGGAAATCGAGTTGATATCTATATTGTTTCTTCTAGAGACCGTGTTGTCTCTTTGAATGGATTATTTGTCCATCATCGGGTATCTGTGGTTGAAGCAGGTGAGTGCTCGCTCGCCTCTTTCATAGAATCAGCTACAGGTCGGATCATCAAAAAGGGTACATTGGATCTTGTCAAAGCGAGTTCAAAATCCATATCATAAAGGTTATATATGGGTATGAACTCACTTATAGAAAGACTTACTCCTAATTAAAGGTGAAAAATGCGGCGTCTTGATGATTTAGTACTTAGAGTTTCTCAAATTTGGGGATTTTTTGATTGGAGGTGTGTGTCAATCGGTTATGATTTCTTCTATTTTTTATTTCCCACAAATGATCTTAGGTGGCACACATGGAGTTATGGATCATTGTATCTTAAACCTGGTACTATTTGTTTCCATGAATGGAGTTTGTATTTTAACTTTTCAAACGTTAAGAATTATTTAGCGCAAGTATGGATTTGGATCCACGGGCTCAACCGGATCCTATGGCACCCAAAGATATTTTATAACGTTGCCATGAAAATTGGTATTCCAATCAGACTCAACGGGGAGACGGAGTAGGTTAGATTTGGACATTTTTTCAGAATGGTAGTTTAGGTGGATCTCAGTGCTACTCTCATCAAGAAGGTAATCCTCTCCACTGCTAGTTTTTATATTCACCTTTGTGTGGCATATAAGAGGTTCCCTTTTATTGTGATGAGTGTAATGTGGTTAGGCACTCTGATGAAATTTTCCTTAGGAAATCAATTTGTGGAATATGCATTTTGAAAGGAAACTTATCTAAGGATTGTATGAGAAAGATCATGGGCATGACTTTGATGGAAGGTAGATCAGAGCAGGACAATAAAATGGAATAGGAAATGCATGGGTGCTTCTTTTCTCCCCTTGTTGGTGTTCTTCCTATTGTAAGACTACCTCAGGGTGATTCCAAGGATGGCATGGTTAATCCTCATGCTAAAGAGACCCTTCCTCCAGGACCTTGAAACTTTGCAGGGGGTGAGGTAGGGATTAAGAATTCTCCTTTGAATATTTTTGCTAGATCATGGGATGACCTAGTTTCAGAGAAGGAAAACTCCAATATTGAAGTTATCAGGGATAGAATTGGTGAGGATGATGATGGATAGACTAATCATGAACTTGATGCACAAAGACGTGTTGACCTTCAATTATGACAAGAGTGAAAAATGATTTCTTCTAGGAATCAAAAAGGAAAATTAAAGTTGGATGTAAAAATGCCTCTAAAGGTGTGCAAAGGAAGGCCTCATATTGTCCCTTAACACCTTGATCCTAGTATTTTACTCTCCTTGAGGAATAAGGTGGGGGATTTCTATTTAGTATCTTCTATAGTAGGGGCACAGGTAGCTAGAACTTCAAGGTATTTTGGTCAGCGGATAGCTTGGTCTGGTGGAAATCTTACCATGCCTTCTGATATGATGCAGGTTGCCCCTCCCAAATCCACTACTCATAGTGATCAGATCTCTAAAGAAGTTTCAATGAATCCTAGAAATCATAAAGGTAAGGATAAAGGGATGGAATTAGTTTTTACTGGGTCTGGTTTTGTATCTCCTAGCAAGGAAGTGGTTGATATTGAATAAGTTGGGATGGGCTCTTTATATATAGATAAACCTACTGCATATAATATATGTTCAGTGGTTAAGGGATTTCTTATTGGAAACCATCCAGTTGTATAGGAGAAAGATTAAGTGGTGACACCCAACCTTCTGGTAACACCGCAAAAGCCTATTTTGGCTACCACTACTGAAATCAATTTGGACAATCCTTTAGTCAGGATGTCAGACAGGAGTCCTCAAAACCTTAGAATGAGCCAGGTTTTCTACACACAATCTGATGTTACAAGACCTTCTGAGGTAGTACATAACCAAGTCAAAGGTAATGTTCACACACATAATCCTTTTGATATGCTTGCCTCTGACAATAGTGAGGAGGATAGACATAGATCTGTTGTTGCTTCTAAAGTAGAATAATTCAATGTTGCTTCAAATTATAAATTTGTTGATGATGGTGGGGGACCATGATAGAGAGCTAAATCATGGAGAAGGGGTTATCACCTTTGTGGTCGTGGTGGACGATTTGCACATCACAGTAATGGCACTCACTCTCATGTGGTCTGATTTGTTTCACCAAATGTGGAGATGGGAGTTTTTCCCATGATCCACTGACCTTGAGGTTTGGTGACTTTTGTTGTGTGTTTTTTCTGTTTTCTTTGATGTTTTTTTCTTTCCTCTAGAGGACAGTTGGTTGTCTTACCCCATCCTCTCTTTTTTGTACTGTTTTTCTACTTTCAATAAAGGGGATTTTCTCCTAAACTTTAAAAAATATATTATAAATCTATCTCTATAAATAATTATTTATAATTATATATATATATATATATAATTAAAAATATATTATATATAAATTTATATAAATAAAATAATATTTATAATAATATTTATTTATAATTTTAAGCATATATTTATATAAATAGATTTATATATAATAATAAATATATTTTAAATGTATATATATATATAATATAAATAATACCAAGGTTAATGTGGTCTATCCTTGGGGGGCTATGGACTGAATTGACCTTGAGAGCATGTGTGTGTGTTTCATTGTACTTATACCCTCAACACACACTATATATATATATATATATATATTTATTTATAAATATGAATATATTTATAAAAACATTTATACAAATAATAAATATAATTTTAAATCTATCTCTATAAATAAATATTTACAATTATATAAATATTAAAATATATTTATAAATATATTTATTATATATATATATATAAATAAATTCATATTTATAAATATAGATTTATAATTATATATATATATGTTTATAATTATGCATATATTTATAATTACATTTATTTATAATTGTAAATATATATTTATATAAATATATTTATAATTATATAATTATATAAATCTATCCTCCTCACTATATATAAATCTATATTTATATAGTTATAAATATATGTTTATTTATAAATAAATTTGAAATATTTTTCAACATATATATAAATTTATAAATATATATTTACATTTATATATTAATATAATTATAAATATATATATACATATATATATAATTATAAATATTTATAACTGTAAAATATATATTTATAAATATTAATTTATTTATATAAATTTATTTATATATATTATATTAGGTGTTTGGGGGTATAATTACATCAAACACACACACACCACACACACACAAGCCTAAAAGGCAGGTCATAACCCCCCCAAAAGATAACCCACCCAACTACTTGCTTTATTACATCATATATATTTGGCTTGAAGGCTTAGTGGGAATGTATCCCATTACATGGTCTGTAGGCCCGATTTTTTTGGCTGAAGGCCCAATCTGTGAATAGTACTACCACAGTACCTGCCAATGCAACAATGCCTATCACCGCTCTAGTGTTTATGCTACTACAGTACCACCATAGTAATGCTCCACTAACCTGTGCCTAATACGTTTTGAACCCCCATTTTTCATGTAGGATTACAGGGGGCTTACCACTAAGCCAAACCCCAACTACAATATTTATATATATAAATAATAAATAGAATTACAAATCTATCTCTATAAATAAATATTAATAATTATATAATATATATATATATATAATTATTTATACACCGCTAAAAATTTGGTTTTTTGCGCATGTATCCATTAGAGCCCGCCAAAAGTGAACGCTAAAGGGAGTATTGGCTACCGATTTTGGCGGTTGCTAATACCAAAAATGAATCCGGAAAGATTTTTCTTGCTTTCAATTGTCTTCATCATTGTTTCCCACTATAACATGTTGTCACATCCCCCGAACACCTCTTCCGTCGCCCTTTCCACCATGGGTGAACCCCAACACACATTCCCCACCCTTGGCCTTCTGTGAAACACTTCAGGTGGCCCCCCATTCGTACCCTGTTATCATCCAACCACACCTCAAGCATCCTTGACGTACCTAAACTCCCTTCGGCCGTTGCGCAGCTGCCATGGCCGGTGAATGGAGCTCACGACATCCGCTCACCTTACCCCCACTTCCTCTCTTGTCGTTGATTGTGCACCACAAAGTTTTGGGTTTGGACCATTAGAAGCCACCAACGGTGGTCACTATTGGTCTTTACAAACCGAGATACTTCGAACACCAAAAGAGGTCTCTTAGCGGCTGCTAAAGGCCTTTAGTGGATGCTTTTGGTGATTTCTATTGGTTTTGATTCTATTAGTGTTATATATATTAGGTGTTTGAGGGTACGATTGTATTCAGACACACATACCCCACACACAGGTCAGAAAGACATATCATATCCTCCCAAGGGGATATACGATCCATCAAACATTATTTATTTAATACATGGTCCGTAGGTTCAGTAGGCATGAATTCCATAACATGGCCCGAGAGCCTATTGTAATGTCATTCTTGTATCATCCTTCCCGCGTCACCAGTCATGCATCATGTATGCATCACCGTCTTCCTACATCATCATCTCTGTCACCACCTACATAGTACTTCAATAGTACCTACCCAAACAAAGCTTGAACCCGGGACCTTAAATTGGGGCCTTTAACATTAATATATATATATATATATATATGGTGGGTTGGGGGGCATAAGATTGGGGGGAAAATCCCAAATCACCAATTGAGTTCCATTTGTATTGACCCTTTGGGATAAACCTAAAAACATCATTTCAGTTAGTACTCATCCAAACAGTATCCCTAAATAATAAAACATACACCCATTTAATTAAATTAAAAAAAATTACCCCTTATGTCCAAATTTGATAGATTTAAATGGTCTAAATACCTTTAATTGTTTTAGTAAAAATTGTATTGTTGCACATGCTTCATGGGTCATTTTTTGAACTATAATCCTCTCCATACCATGAGACTTTAAGTACACTATTTTTTTTGAAAAAGGAAGAAGATATATTAATTAAGAAGATCAGAAGAAATAGAGTCATACAACCATGAAGGAAAATGATCAATCCAAAGATGATTCGTTTCCAAAAGGCCACAATAATCCATATGATGGGCTGCTTCATTTCCTACCTTTTTGATGAAAGAGAAGGAGCAGGCTATGAAGATTTCCCTGAGAGACTAGATTTTCTTGATGAGGAAGCCAAAATATTAGAGGCCACCATCATTAATCCTGATAGCTTTGATGATGGTGAGACAATCCGATTCAAGGAAGATAGTTTCCCATCAACAATATTTTGCTAAGGTCAGCCCGACAAGGACAATAAAGGCTTCAGCAACAATGAGATCCCAAAGAGCATGATGTGACTCGTGTTTTGTAGAAATGATTTGTCCATGATGGTCCCAGGACACAAGTCCAATTCCAACAGAACCATCCTTGGAGAGAGATGAATCCACATTAATCTTAAGGATCCCTTCTGAGGGTGGGCACCATCTTGAGACAATTGTGAGTTACCAAGAGCCTCTACTGATCAGAGTTCTTCTTCCACCCCTCAATCCAAGAGGTAGCCCGTTCAATATAAAACCCAGTAGGCTTAGCTGTGTGATTAAATATAAAGTCATTCCATCGAACCTAGATAATCCAAGACACAATGCACAATAAAGAAACTTTATCAGCAGTAAATGAAGTAGACCACAACTTCGGCAGTGATGGAAGGTCCAGTGCTGCATCCATTAAAAGATCCATAGCAATGCCCTAAGTAAACCAGATCTCCTCCACCCCCGAGCACTGGATGATCACATGCATCGGGGATTCCATAACACCCAAGCAGAGGGGAAATTACTTGTCACTCGTAGCATGGCAGAAGGCGAGTAAGTCCATGGTGGGAAGGATACCAGTGCAGACCTGCCACCAGAAGTAGTGGCTTTTCAGTGGGGAATTGAGATGCCAAAGAGTTTTCCAAATCCCCTCTCTACCCTCGAACTAAGAATCAAGAGTGATCCTTTATCCTGAATTCACCATATAAAATCTAGAAACGTTGTTGCTCCAAAATAAGCAGTCATTCCCCACATCCATCAAATCGGGGATGCTAAGAATAATCATTTTTCCCAATCATTAAACCATGATTTGATTTTATCCATACAGCACCCAGTCCCATGATCATAGAACATGTAACGAACAGTGGAATTCTCATAGTTAGCAAGAGCTGGGGAAGTATCCTACATACCATCTTTATCAAGCAACCAGGGATCTGTTCAAATATTAACTTGTGTACCATCCCCAATACTCCAACCCAACCCTTTATTAAGTAAGTTTCATGGTCCCAAAATAATTCTCCAAAAAAATCTACGGTGGGGGCCAAGAGTGGAGTTCTGAAAATCTGAGTGGGGGAAGTATTTTGCATAAAGAATCTACAGGCATAGAGAATAAGGATGGATCATGAGGTGCCAGCCCTGTTTGGCCAAGAGGGAACCATTAAAGATATGGAGGTCCCAAAATCCAATTTCGCCACCTATTTTAGTGGTGTAGAGCGACTTATAAGAAATATAGTGTATTTTGTTCCTAATATTATTATGACCCCACTAGATGTTGGAAATGTAGGAGTGAGTTTGGTCAACAATCGCACCATGAAGCTTAAACAGGGACATGATATCGTTGGGTATAGCCTAAAGAGCGACCTTGATGAGAGTTTCCTTACCATATTTAGAAATTCTTTTGGGCATACAACCTTGGATATTTTTCTCGATTCTATCCACCATAGATGAGAAGATTTATTTTTCTGATCATCTGAACATCATGGGAATCCGAAGGTATTTTTTGTGATTATAAACCATTTGAATACCCAAAGTGAGACAAAGCTCTGCTCTCTTGGTCGGTGAGACACCAACACTGAATGAGATTTCCAACTTTCCTTGATTGATCACCTATCCAGAGGCCATATCATAAGGATGAATCATGTGGAAGATAGTGAGGAATTAATTATGAGTCGATCTAGAAAATAATAGGTAGTCTTCTGCAAAGAAAAGATGCAACATGGGTGCCCCATCCCGACAAACCTTCGCCCCATGAATCAAATTAGAGGAAGCTACCAAGTAAATGATGTTAGAAAAAACATCTTCCACCAAGATGAAGAGAAAGGGGGAGAGGGGATCTTCCTAGAGAAGGCCTTGGATGGGAGAAAATCCTTGGTTGATTCCACCATTGGCATTAATCTGAAAATAGACAGACGAGACACAATGCATGATCATATCTGTCCATTTAGAGCAGAACCCAATTTTTTCAAAACGAACCGGTGAAAGTGCCATTTCACTCTATCGTAAGAATTTTTCATATCCAGATTCCATGACATAGTACCTATTTTCGTATCGTATCATGTTTTAATATAATTAAACACTTCATGTGTCACAATTGAATTGTTTGTGATAAGCCTCTTTGCAACAAAGGCACTTTTATTTTCAGAGACAATGGAAGGTAGCCACGTACGCAAACAATTAACCGAGATCTTTGAGAAGATCTTGTAGGATACATCGCAAAGACCGATTGGCCAGAAATACGAATCCAATAGGGGTTTCTTAATTTTTGGGATGAGGGTAACAATTGTCTCATTAATAGTGAAGAGGTTGATTTCCCCAACACAAATACCTTTAATAAGCACGCAAATGTCGGGACCGAGAATGTGCCAGTATTGCTTAAAAAAGAGCATGAAAGCCATCCGGACTTGGAGATTTTGTGGAATGGATATGTTTAAGAGCCTAAATAATCTCATCATCTAAGTTTTTTTTTGGTGAGATGATGATTAATCACCTTGGTGATCATAGGTTTGATGCTACACTCAACCTCAGAGGAAATGGTGGAATATCCTGCAGTATAGAGGTTCTAAAAATGAAATGATATTATATCGTGGATACCTTTAATATTGGAAATAGTTACTCCATCAGGGTGAGAGAGGTATGAGATATTATTTTTACGATGCATAATAGAAGCCTTATGATGAATGTATCAGTTGTTTGCATCCCCATCTTTAATGCGGGTTTCACACGCACGCATTGTCTAGAATCATTCCTTAATCTGAAGAGCTGCTTCAATTTCACTTTGGATAACACCAATTCTGGAGAGAATACATTCATTTTGGGATCAAGAAAGAAGGGTTTTAATCTATATCTCTAATGAGTCACAGTGCTTGTCGGGTTGACAGAATTTTTTGTTACTTTCTGCCCAAAGGTTAGTAGCCATCTACTGGAGGTGGGAACAAATGTCTGCGTTTACACCCTTATAACATGATTTGATAACTTCTTCACACTAAGGGTATTTTTCCTACAAACTTTCAAATCTGAAGGGTTTCCCATATCTTGGGTTGTAGTCGTTGTGAGAGAAGTCGATAACAATAGGGTAGTGGTCTGAGCAATTTGGCACTAGGTGGGTGACATAAAACATCTTGAAAATGTTGGTCTAATCCTTCAATCCCAGAAATCTGTCCAGATGATCAGCAATGCATGTGAATTCTATGTTCCCTTGGTACCAGGTGAAAGGATTTCCTAAATAGCCTAGATCAGGAAAATATTCCATAGAGATCGCATCCCTAAAGCCTGACATAGACGAAAAGGCCTGATGACCTCCAATGTGTTTTTCATTCTGGAACAGAATCCCATTGAAATCACCACCAAAGAGGATAAGGTGAGGCAATCCTCATCATAGTGAATAGAGGAGATCCCAAGATCTCCATTTCTCATGTTTTGATGTCCATCCATAAAAACCCACAAATGTCTATGGTGGGGAGAGGTCATCATGGATAGATGAAGTCACATGATTCAAAGAGTACGATGTGATCCTAACTTCAATGGTATCCCTCCAAAGAAGGCACATTCCTCTAGTATGGCCTTGACAGGGAATGGGGAAACAACCCTGAAAGCCACATTTTTACACAATACTAGTAATGTACCTATTTTCCAATATGGTTTCGGATAGAAAAGACATATCAGGGAAACTTTGTGTGCCATGGAACTGGAGCATCCAAACGATTTGTGGGTTGCCAAGCCCCCTAAAGTTCCAATATAGGATTTTCATTTCTCTAGGTGGGGTTGGGCCATGCCCTACTCTGCCTCTGTAACATCAAGGAATAGTCCTTCACCTACTTCTTTGAATTTTTTTAAGGCTTTTGGTGATCTCACGAGTCTCCAATCATCGTTTATGCTCATCGGGCTTCACATTAATAGGATCACCACACCTATCTACATGATTTATCCTTCTCAACATCTGATGGTTTAAAGGACCAGATGATGTTATCCTAACTATATCAGTTTTTTCCTGGGAGGTGATACTTGGAGCATCGAATTCTAGACCCCGGGAAGGCTGTGGTGGTTCGATGCATAGTTGATGTGTCTTGGAACTTGGGTCTGGTGGTTCCTTGAAATTTGACAATGGTCCCAATGATGGTAGGACACTATCTTTCTTAGAAGTAGGAACCCTGTTTGAGATGACAGCCGAGTATATATTCTGACTCACATGCTTTTCCTGAGTTTTGACCACAACCATTGCACTATGAGAAGGCCTTCCTTCCACTCGCTGGTTCACTTGATTGTCCTTGGATAAATCCGGTGGTCCAAGCATGATGACATTAGTGTGTTCTGGTTCATCCCACTTAAAGAAAGTCTTTGCAAGTCGATCTCAATCCTTTTGTTTTTCCATTTCAACAATGAACACGGGTCCTATAGTTTTTGTGTGAAGCGAAGATCTGTATTGCAGAATAATGTTTCCTTGTTCATTATCCTTCTTTGAGTCACAAACTTTCTCTAGGTGTCCAATACACCCACAATAAAATAGAAAGTTGGAACCTTTTCAAACTCAAAGGATATCAAGGTTTTATATTCTTTAATTAATAAGAATATACCCCTCATTAGTGGATGGGTCACCTAGATAAAGTTTGTGACTCGATAATGAGATGGTTGTCAAACGACCATGACCTACCTTTCAGAACCTTCTATTTTTCTCTAACATTAAATAATTTGAAGGAAATAAATCCATCCAGTCTCCCTAAATTTTGTAGAGTGTTTTTAAGGGCTCCTTGAGTGACATGTGATGTGATAGGAAGGAATTTTCATATTTATGTATGGTAATCAATGTTTTTTCTTTATCACTCAATGAAAGATTCTTCCATAGATTCACCAAATATGATTCCACGATACAAAAACCAAGGTAATTCTTTTCTCCATTTTTTCAAGTGTTGAAGGATCGGCTCCCGTGCATATCTCTCCACAGGCAAACCCCATTCACATAACAAAAAAATTCCCGATGTGACCAGTACGTCCCTAGGAGAACTAGAAAAACCCCCCTTCACGGCCGAGATATCTGCGCTAGGAAAACCTTCCCACACGCGGGTGAAGCTCTACAGAGCGAACCAAGGTCCCTACAAGAACCAAAAACAACATGACCAAGAAGATCCTACTTTTCTAAAGAAATGGATCTCATGCAGACTAGACACTCCCTTCGCAAACCACACCCAGACACAAGAAGGCTATCGCGAACCACCAGGGACACCCACCGCAGATCACTGCACCGCAAATCCCACAGCCGTGAACCGTGTACGACCGCCAGCGACACCCACCACAAAAATATTTTGTTATAATTGTTATATAATTTCTTACATTTTTTATAAGTAAATTTATATAAATCTAACACCTGAAATTTCTATTATTTTAAACAAAATTTGGTAATACTTGCTAAATTAGTATTCGTATATTATAACTTCTTTTATAATTGAAAAATTATTAAATATTTTTTATCTAAATATAATTTTTTTATTATATAATCATAAATATAAATATTCTTTCATTGGACACATTATCACTATTTGTGGGTTATGAGGTAAAGTTTTTTATTAATGAGAATTAGTCAAATTGATTATCATGAAAGTTTAAGGATTATAAATATACACAAATTATAATTAAATTGTATTATTATTTGATTAACATAACTCAATTGAGTGATAATATATATGAAGGTTTTTCATTTGGATATCCTTAGTTGTGATTTTTAGGGTTATGTTAAAAAGATAATTGAGGTAATTTTTTTTATTTGTACCCTGACAATGTAATACAAATACAATGGTTGCGGATATCTTTCATAAATCAAGAAATAATAAATAACATTTTTATAATAAATAGTTATTGAATCAAAATCAGTTAATAAAATATACAAGAGTTAATTCAATTTAAATGGCCACAATTATGCAAAAAAAGAAAATAGATTAAAAAATACAAAAGTGATTTTGTTTTAAGGTTAATGAAAGAAAACAAAAACCATTTTAAGAACAAAAAGATTTTACATGTTTCGTTCAAACTTTTACCTATTTTCATAACATCACCATAATGGGTAAGTTTCTTTACCATGTAGGAAAACAAAAAAAACAGAAAAAAAATTCAGATAGACTCAAGAAAGTAGAAATAATAAACTATTAAAGATAAATATCTTGACAAAATGAATAACTAGTGATAAAACCTAACTTGATAAGACTATATACACTTCCAATCAGGAAGACTACACATTACACGCATGGTCTATATGAAAATATATATATGGTGAGGCACTGTTGGGACCAGGTTGACCTGAAACACCCCTAGGGGGTGAATCAGGGTGAGCACTGATTGGATCTTTGTCTTCTCAAAGTCTTTTAGGTCATACAGATCTTATTGCCTTTTTAGAAGGAACATGCTCAATCTCTCATTCTCCAACATTTTCGATCTCACCGAATAACATACATGAATGCATAAATGTAAAAAAATATAGGACACATATATTTTACTTAGTTCAACAAAAACGGCCATTCCAAGGAGCATACATTGATAGTGTGTCAACGTACTGAGATATGATACTACCCACTATAGGTATTACAATTTGTTTAGGAAATATGCATTGTTGATCTTAGGGACACCCACACTTATTCCCTCCACTAAACTGCTTCTGTGAAGACAATAATCATATTTTAGACTTGAGGACCTATTTAACAATTTAAGAACATGATGTCCTAACTCTGTTAAGCACGAGACTCCTCCTACATCATAGATCTTGGTAGATGCTCTATTAAGATCTAAATTTACTGCTCTTCTCCTTTATTTCCAGATGAGATCAAATCCATAATATAAGAGTTGAGTGTTTATTATCCACAATATCACAACAAAAATAATACTTATTCTCTATATAAAGATAGTTCCATTCTAAAATTATCTTATTGCACTATGTCCTCTTCTTCAACCAGGTATAATGATGGAACTTCCTCTCATTCCCTCTAATGAAATCATGTATGTATCTCCCCTCCTTGTTTTAAATTGGATATGGAAATATCAAACTCTAGATTCACATAGGTTTAGGTTCATACACAAGTCATGACTCCCACATAAGATTTAGGTTTTATACTATTCACCATGTAAGTTCTCTGTCGAAAAATTTGTTTCTTGGAATTTCATCACAAAACTATCCTTCGTGAAACACCCTTTCCAGAAATGCTTTATGGTCCACCCATCCACGAACTACTTCAAAATATTCCCTTTACAAACTATCCTTCACCCAACTTCTATAAGGTCTATACTATCAAAAAAAATTCATCAGGGATTCCCCTTCATGAAATCCCTCTACGAGAACTACTTCGCGGTACCATGCCTCGTCAAATCCTACTTTATAAGAAATACTACTTCTCGAACAACTCTGAATCACAAATGGTTCTACCTTCCATGCACAATACTCCAACCAGAAAACTGATATGCTTTCCATGAGATTCTTCTCTGCACAAATGATGTCCACTATTCCTTTAATTTTTCACCAATCCTTAATAAATCTTTCAATGGGAGTACTTATAGAAAATTTACTTAGAAAACTAGATTGGCATAGTATTACCATTTTCCATTCATAAAAATCACTTCACAAATTATTTTTCTATTCAAGGTCTGCATATGATCTCGTTCACAGTTTTCATGGTGCTTCCACTCTCTCCTTGTGATTGGAATTCTTTTTAGTTCTTGAAAATATTTATTTTTAAAAAAATATTTTGTTATTATCATCTATCATTTTTTATATTCCTTCCTTTACAAAATTTCATTTTCTCATTATTCTATGGATTTTCATAAAGCCTTCCTTCATGGTTAGAAAATCATTTCCACTGCCCCTTTAAAAAGGACTAGAGATGTTTGATTTTTCCATGTTTTTGTAACCTCTTCATGAAGAGACCATCACAAACATTCTTTGTAAACTATAAACTAGGTACTTACTTTGTAAACCAGCTGCCCTATAAATCCAATGTGGTCATGTAAGTTCCATATGAAAATAATTTCTTTACACCGAATCTTGTGCTAAACTCCAGCAATCCTTTACTTTTGATGGATCCAAACAATGCTTAACTTTTGGTTCTTTCAATGTAAAACAAGTGCTTCTCACATCTTCTGGATTAACTTTTGGATATCCATTAAACTCTTATTCTTTTAAAACTTTGAGACCTTCTAATTCTTACCCAGACTCCAAAACAACTCCATTAGAAAATTCTCTTAAAGAACTTGTGAATAGCTTAACACCATGTATGCCATTAATATACATCCTCAAAAAATATAATAATAATTTTCAATAAATCAAACACACAAATCTAAATCCAATACACAAATCTTTAGTTTCAATATTCCCACCTTTGTATTTTGTTGACAATACAACCATAAATCCCTAGTCACCTTTTAGCTCTAGATTCTTTATAAACGTTGTGGATTTATGATTCATAACGCTCATTCCAATTACACTGCTAACTCCCATTTTGTTCCCTCCAAACACTATATGAATATATGATGCATTATATAGGGAATTATTCTCCCTTACAATTTTTTAATAAAATGAAAGGGTCTCTCTCACTTCCAAATATAACTTTTCTTTATATCTACCTTTTTCAAAACAATATTGGAATCAAATATCCCTGATGTTCTCCATAATGGTCTTGTTGGGGCATGCTTAATCTCCTTTACTTCTAAAATCCAAATCGAGATAGATTGTTATCCCCTTTTTTCAAGCAATCCTTTCCCATCCCATTCGACAATAACCTCTTCCAACCTCTTCCAAAAGCTACAACCTCACCACAACTCACTTAATATCACTAGTTGACACTTAAAAACCTCTTGGATATTTTAACCATTTGAAATTATCTTTAAAAACATTGGTATATATTTACAATTCCCAAATTAGTCATATCCATTTAACTATTGGCTCTATTTACCACCCTCTAACATTTATGCTCTCCTAACCACTTATTGATTGAACCTTTTTCACTTATACCATTGGTGTGCCTCTAGACACAGAACATCAACCTTAATTCAACTTTTTAAATGAAATCAATTCCACATATTAATTTTTCAATCCAAGAACAAATTTATAATATTTAGTTGCACTCAAATCAAGTTTTTTTAGTGAGTGAATTTACCAGTTGGAAATAGTTCATCAACAAATTCTATAAACCTACTGAGTTGAAACTCAATATTGGAAATAATATTTTAATTCAGAAACATAAATTCTTTCCATGTCACTAACTTACATCCATAAACACTAACAACTCAAGATTTTACTCCTTCCAAAAACTCAACCCATGAACTCAATCGTACTTACAAAAAACTATCAGAAAATAAAAAAGATAGCTCCTGGTACCACTTAAAATAATAATTATATGTATTTAATTACATGAGGATAGGAGAAACTCTGATCATCCTTGGGAAGAGTAACATGGATGGTTATGATAAACCAACACTTTGCTATCTAATTTCCTCCAATCCTTTCTATTGGTTCTACTATGGGTGATACCAATCATATTAATTTCAATTTGGAAGTTTTATTTGGGATTATTTATCCTATTTGTCTTGGGATTCACTTTTTTTGAGATATTAATCCCACTTATGAAATCTTCTTCCAATGATGTTTTCCCCTTGTATCCTAAAACATGATTCCTCCACCATAGGATGACTCTTTCACCAACCTTCACCTCTTTTCTTGTGGTATGATATCTAAAATCACTAAGTAATACCTCATGTTTTTTCTCTTTAATTTCTATTAGAATAAATTCAGACTTATTTTTCCTTTGTGAGTCTTTCTGGACATGTTTACATTTTTTTCTCACATCTGGATCGGTTTCCTTCTTTCAGTTCTATATTTGTTTTCTTTCTATCCATGAGGACTATTGTGAGTGTACCATCATTTGTGTCACCCTAGACCCATACTTCAAAATTTGGTGTTAAAACAAAATCTTTACAAACTTGATTTGATACTAACTATAATTGACTCATGCTTAAACAATACATTTACAAAATAATAAATCATTATTGATCCAATATACACCCAATACCTTTTTAGGTTTAGATTTTTAAAAAATTAAGATAACCTTTTAATATCAAAACCCATATTTTCCTTTAAAATGTGCATTGTCTCACTAATGAAAACTCTCTAAATAATACACCTACAACACATAAAGATAGACCTAATAACAAGCATAAACAATCCCATTAATCTGTAACCTAGTGATTTTTTTTGAAAACATGGGGTGGGTAAAATAATCCCAGTAAGGGGTTATTAAATTTTGAGGACCTATTAAACCTTTGAAAAAAAGTAAGAAATACTCTTTGATCAAATGTTTTTTAATAAAAAATCCCTTTAACATGAAATCAACTTTATTTACTTAAAAGGGTTTATATAGTAGTTTCATAAACCAAAATAATTGAAATAAATTTCTTTTAAAATTTCTTTGAGGAGAAATGAATACATGGAACAAATCCTCTTTAATGAAGTGAACACCTTTAAGTTTCAAAAAAATCATGCATTTCCCTTTAAACACAAATTATTTATCCCTAGAAGGAATAAAACTCCCATTTTATTAAAATAAACCACTTTATATAAAATCTAAAGATTTTAAATAAAACTTATTGCAAGAATAGAAAATTCATAAAAAACTAGAACATTATAATTATAATCTTTCTAATAGAATAACTTAATCAACTATTTCCATCATCATTCATAATGAAATCACCAAATTGGATAATTCCAACATCATCATTCATAATGGGATCACCCAACCAAATAATCCCAACGTCATCATCAATAATGGAATCACCTAACCAGATAATTAAAAAATCATTAGGGAGTAACTTTTTAATGTCCCATCTTTAATCTGGTATGGACCGTTTTAAATTTTGTTGTCTAATTCTTTAAAGCGACCCAGGGTGCACACCTGTACACCCTGGTACAGGTCCCGGACAACATTTTTTGAAATTAATTAAATGACTGCATGAGATTTATGAAAAATGATACATCCTACTTTAGCACGATGTTTGAGATTAAAATAATTAATTTAGTATTAAAAAGAAATAAGAAGAGATTTAAAGAAAATTTAAAATAAAGAAAGAAGGGATAAAAAGAAATTAAAAAAAATAAAGAGGGGGTTACGGAAAAAGTAAAAATAATTAAAGTGGGAAACCAAAATTTTTATTATTTTTGTCTTCTTTATATTCCAACATTTTTATTTTATTTTATTTCCATTTTATTTCCCTTTTTCCTTTCCTTTTAGTTTTTTTCTATTTTTTTTATTTTCTTTTCTTTCCTTCCTTTTTTTCCTCTCTTCTATTCTCCTATCCCTCTCTCATGTCATGCCTCCCCCTCTCCTTAGGTGGTGCACCACCTTCCATCCATTTATTAAGATCACTACACCTCTGTTGTTTGATTATCCTTTGCACAGCCTACTATGGAAGGATTTTACCCTATTTTGGGGTTTTTCTAAAATCATCTATTTTCTTCAGTTATAGGCCAAATTAAAGCCTACTACGGATCATAAGATCATCTGCAACCATAAGGTAGGGAGTCTACATGTTTTCCCTCTATTTCGTAGAAATATAAAAAAAATGCAAGTTGTGTTGTTCATCGGTGCCTACTTACTTTGTTCGATTTCACCCAATATTTTCAATTTAATTGTTTTCCTTAATCACTGTAAACTTAATATCACAAATTAAATTTATTAAATTTTTGAAACATGGTTATAAACCCCCTAGGGTGTTCCAACATGGTTGGTATATATTCTATTAGCCTGAGTATTTAATTTATTTAACTGCATGTGTTGCACAACCCATTTTAATTGTGTTTAAATTAAATAATTATTTTAAATTAATTATGAACCTTGAATTGTTGTATTTTTGGTAGTTTTTTCTGATAATTTATTTATTAATTAAGAAATTCATTTATCTGTTTGTGCTGATATAGTATCCACCTTGTTAAGTTTTACACTGCAATATTAAAGTAATACCTTGTGTTGCACGAGTATATCTACTTAGATTTCAAGCTGCAATTACATATGCATACTATGTCACATCTATTAATATAAAATTTTAATTAAATTTAGGGCAAGAGGGAATGTGGGTTCCATATTAAGGACCCACACATAGACTCTCCATTTCTTATTGAGTACCTCTACGTGCCATGGGGTGGTGTCTTAGGCCTTTCTAGACTGAGACTTCCTCAGGCTTTCTAAATACTTATGAGTGATACCATTTCCAAAAGGTCCCATCAGGGATGGATCCATTAGAAATGTGGTTATTCCAAGCCTTAGATGATACTCGAACCATTTCCTTGCAAGATTGGGATGAACTCATGGTAAAGACATGCCCCAGGTGATACTTGGTCTATCAAGAGATTGCATTGAATGGGTTTGGTGGTATTAGGAAATTTGAAGGATGTGATGTAGCGATACCTTCGGGACGGGCTCATAATCCAACTATTAACATGAAAATATTAAAAATGATGCACTAAAGGTTTATGTTTATGCTTCTTGAGTGCCAGGAGAGTTGTGATCCTTTATAGTATGTTGAAGCATATATGGTTGACACATAATTTAGACCCAAAGTTAAGGCACAAGCTTAGGGGTATGCCTCTTCTTTGTTTTACCTTGAATTTCTAGGCTTATATATATGAATACATGAATCCTTCTTGTTACAGGTACATATTTCAGACTCCCGGCTTAGGTCGATGCAGGTGATTAGGGACGGGTACCGTTGGGAACTCGGGCTGAGTTATTTTATTTTGCTGCGCTTAATTGATTTTTTGTATTTGTTATATAATGACACATTTCATTTAATTACTGCACGAAATGGAATGTTTTAGAAATTGTGGGTACTGACCTACTGGGATTTTATCTCACACCCTGTTCGGGCATCATTGACACCCGAGAAAATTATATGCTTGCAGGTATTGAAAAAGGGAAGTGTGATGCTTCCGATGCTTGATTATTTCTTGCTACTAGGATGGATATTGGGGGCAGAGGACTGAGCCTTTCTCATGTTGTAGTTGTTTCACTTTGTTTCTTTCCTTTTTAGTAGATAGTATGATTATGTTTCTATTTTTCTTGATTTTAATTTATAAATATATCATAGCATGACATTATTTTGTGATCTTCCACACTTGATTCTTATTTAGTTGGATTATTCATATTGCTTATAGTACAATTTATTTATTTATATGCTTCTGCTATTTATTATTAATTGTGGTTTACTTCCACTGTGATAATACTTATTATCTACGAGGGCATAGTCTCCCTCGTAGACACATAAAAATTCCCTTACTTCTTGTTAGAAGCCTCTAGCATTTGGGGAGATTCACTTGAGGTTATGTGGACAACCTAGATCGGGGCACCCTTCAGGTGGATCCTGGGATGGGGACACTACAAAGTGGTATCAAATGGGGTTTTTTTGTTTTATTGTTTGAGTTAGACCGGATACAAGGATATATGGATTTGGAATGTCCCTGTGCTTGGACGTAACTAACCCATGTACAGGGGAAACCCAAATTTTTGGGTTGGGATTGCAATTATTGATTATGCCAGTTATTGTTGATATGATTTCACCATTGGGTGACTCACTTGTTTTTCATTGTTATTAGTATTGGTATTGTTGAAATAATGGGTTGTTACCATTACAACCCGATGATACGTGGGAAATACATTACATGCATCATATTAGACACCATAGAATTAAAATGACATGTATGTTTCCATGCCATATCTACTTTCAGCTTGCATTTTCTTATTGCATGTGAGTTATGTCGTGCTTAGTGGTAATTTTTTTTTGAAATGATGGTTTGTTAAATATAAATTTCTGATAGTCTATTAGATGTTAACTTGACTTAACTTGAAAATGGATAGTAGACCTTGTTTATTAATCCTTCTAATTTATCTCTTCCACATCGAAACCCGACTCTTGAAGCGGGTTATTTATTATGTAGTGCTCAGAGGAAATATATATACCTAAATTATTTTTTCAACTTACCTGTTTTCCTCATTTTATTTACTTTTTTTATAAAGGTGTGTTTGGATGTTATAGACTAATGTCGTCGCGACGTCTTTGTGCCATGCCTCTGGAGAGTAGAAATGAGCACATTCCAGAGATGGTGGGTCCCAAACAACCAGTGGTAACTCTTGTAGTTCCTCATGTGGTACTACCTCCTGATGATATTCTTAGGAACCTTGACCCTTATTTTAGGGATAGTCTCCTTAGTTTTATGCAGTCAGTTCAGAATATTCCCAGACCTTCCCCATCTATGGCAGACCTCACGTGGGACTTTCTGCAGGAGAACCCTCCCACCTTCTTAGGGAGTTTCAACCCTCATGCTGTAGAGTGATGGATAGAATACAAAAGTTCTATCTTTAACCAACTTGAGACTCTTACAGAGCGAAGGGTCAAAATTACAGTCTACATGCTTCATGACTCCTCAAATCGATGGTGGGATGTTGTTTCTTAGGATGAGAAGACTAATGACATAGTTTGTGATGACTTCCAAGAATATTTCTATGATCACTTTTTCCTGCATACTTTGAGAGATGGTCATTCATAAAAATTACTACATCTTCAGCTAGGCTCTATGCCTGTGTTTGAGTATTCTACTCATTTCATGGAGCTTCAGTGTTTTGTTCCATCACTGACTGGTGACACACAGACTACTGTGAGACATTTTGAGGATGCACTTGAGTATACTATCCTCTTGTAGGTGAACATATTCGTTTGAAAACCATCACAGATATCGTAAATCAAGATCTAATTTCAGAGCAAAATATTAGGGAAGCAAAACTAGTGATCTAGGATGGTTCATTTTCAAGATAGTGTGACAGCTCTTTTGGAAGAAAGAAACACCATTTTGAAAGTGCACGTGGGGGAAATCCTATCCAAATAGCACATTTTGATAGATCTGTCACATGTCATTAGTGCAACAGAGATGGTCACAAGAATCCACAGTGCATGAGAGACACGAAGGAGTGCTGAGCTTGCAGCAAGATGGGTCACCTTCAATGTTTCTTCAATTATTTCTCTTCAGTATCTGGTGGTAGAGGATCTACATATGCACCCCATCAGGTATGGGATATATGACTCTACAAAATGCTAAAATTTATTTTTCCACCGGTTGATCAGGCCAAGTTAATGGTGGATGTCGTGGCTGAGTAAATCATGTTCCAGATTATTAGCATCAACAGAGTCGACCTGCTCAGGCCAACCAGGCAGCATCTCAGGGCCGTCGTTCAGATCTCATGTACACAGTTCAATCAGAACCAAATGAGTAGAGTGTAGGAACATCTACTGTAAGAGGTACTATTCTAGTAGCCTCTACATTATTTTCTACTCTTTTTTATACCAGCTCATCACACTCATTTTTATCTGTTGTTGTTGTTGAAAGTCTTAGTTTTCCAATTGAGTACCATTGTGGTGTCATGTCTCTCGACACTCCATTAGAAGTTAGGAAATAGGGAATATGCAAGTGACAAGAGTTCCCCCTTTAGATAGGTGGGTACCTTTTTGTTTGGAATTTCTATATCCTCGATATTTCTAGAATAAAATTCATTATCAGTATGAACTGGATTTCTCTTTATCATGCTCAAGTGGATTGCTATCATCACCGAGTGTCCTTTACATCCCCTGAGGGAGACAAATATCTACACAAAGGAGAATGGGATATGCAGGAAAATCGGGCTAGGACTAAATATGCAAGGCTGGGTAGAGTGACAGCTCAGTTAGTAAGTCTATTCATGAGCGATCAGGGAATGCAGCTAGATGAATTTACTCTAGTTTTGGATTTTTCAGGGAAATATTTCCAGAAGTTTTCTCTTGCTTACCTCCTATGAGGGATGTGTTGTTCACTATCAAGATCAGGCTAGGTACATCACTAGTGTCTATTACTCCTCATAGGATGGCACCAACAAAGCTATAGGAACTCAAAAAGAATCATTAATACCTCTAGTATAAGGGTTTCATCAAACCTAGAACATTCCTATGGGGTTAAAATATTATTTTCTCCAAGAATGTATATGGTACCATCATGTTATGCGTGGATTTTCATCGACTCAACTGACTTATTATAAAGAATCAATATCCATTTCCTTTTATAGATGATCTATTCAACCAGCTCCAGGGAGAAACTATTTTCTCCAATATTGATCTAAGGTCGTGATATCACCAAGTGCATGTGCGGCCATCTGACATACTGCATATAGCATTTTGAAGTAGGTACAACTTACACGAGTATCTGGTTATTCCATTCGGCCTCACGAATGCATAGAAAGTCTTCATGGATTTGATGAATTGGGTTTTTTACCCATATCTTGATTCCTTTGTGGTAGTCTTTATCGACAACATCTTGGTGTATTCACGTTACAGACGTGACCATGCAAACCATCTTGAGATCATGCTGAGTACACTGAAAGAGAACCATCTATATGCTAACCTCGGCAAATGCCACTTCTGGATTGATAAATTTTACTTCTTGGTTCATATTATATATGAAGCAGGAGTGTCAATTAACCTAGAAAAGGTAAGCATCATAGTTTCATGGGAGCATCCTAAGAATGTCTTTGACGTCCACGGTTTCTTGGGGATTGCTGGATATTGCAGGAATTTTATCCAAGATTTCTCCAGCTTAGCATCGCCTCTTATGGCCTTGACTAAGAAAGGTGTACAGTTCATCTGGTCAGAAGCTTGTGAAAATTCTTTTCAGGAGTTGAAAGGAAGACTAACCTCAGCTCTGATCCTCATTCTTCCTAAGCCAGGTAAAATCTATATTTTTTACTATGATGTTTCAAGAATTTTACTGGGTGCAATTTTGATATAGGGTGATCGACTCAGGGATTATGGATCCTGCCAGTTGAGACCTCATGAGAAAAACTATCCTACACACAACCTTGATTTGTAAGCTATGGTTCATAATCCATGTTTTGGGAGACTCTACTTTTTGGGTGAAAGATTCCATGTTTACACAGATCATAAAAGTTTAAAATATATCTCCACTCAACGAGACTTGAACTTAAGGCAACACATATGGGCCGAATACTTGAAGTCAGTTGGATTTGAGCTTGCTTATACTCCTGGTAAGGGTAATTCCATGAAAGATGCTTTGATCCACAAGACACAAACATAAGCCATGCAGGTAGCCAGCATTGAGTTGTAGATGCTGGTTTTGTTTTCTGATATGCATCTGGAGGTTTAGGAACATCACAGGAAACCATTTCTAGTAGCTCTTATAGTGACTTCCCCTCTTCTAGAACAAGTCTGCATGTGACAGTTGACTGATCCTGAGGAGTTCGTTTTGAGGGAAAATGTTACAAGAGAGAACCCACCTCCCTGTTAGATTTTTGATGGAAGTGAAACTCTCCTTTACTGTGGCCATGTATGGGTAACTTCAGGTATACTAGAAGATATTATGAAAGAATATAACTCCTCTATTTGGTAAGTTTATCCTATGCTGACCAAGATGTGCAGAGACATGTGTCGATAGTACTGGTGTCCTGGTATGAAAAATAATATAGCTAGTTTCATCACTTGGTGCTCCACCTATCAATAGGTTAAGGTAGAGCACCAGTGACCTTCTAGATTCTTACAACCTCTATCCATTCCTTAATGGAAATGGAATGACATCACCATGTATTTCATTATAGGCTTGCCAAGATCTCATCAAGGTAGTGATGATTTATGGGTGATTTTTGATAGGTTGACCAAGGTTGTGCACTTCTTACCTATCTAGCTGACCTTTACAATTGATGAGTTTGGAAGGTTGTATATCCAGAAGATAGTGTGACTTCATGGTGCACCTCTTTCTTTTATCTCAGACTGATACGCCCACTATACTTCATTGTTCTGGAAAGGGTTGTAAAATGCACTTGGTTCACATGCACTTCTGAATACTGCATATCACCCTCAGACTGATGGGAAGTCTGAGACAACAATACAAGTATTATAGGATATGTTTTAGGCCTGTATCTTTGATTTTTCAATTTCCTAGGAGAAACATATACCTCTTGTTTTTTACCTATAATAACATATTCCAGGCGACAATTCAAATAGCTCCGTATGAGGCCATCTATGGTAGACTTTGATGTTCACCTTTATGCTGGATCGAAATAGGTGAGGTAGCTCTGTTGGGTCCTCATCTCGTTTAGGAGACTTTTGATAAAGTTTAGCTAATTCAGAATCATATGACTATAAGTCAATCCAGACATAAGTCTTATACTGATCTTCGTGATAGAACTCTAGAGTTCGAGGTGGGACATCGAGTCTTTCTGTGTGTTTCTATGAGGTTGGGTCACAGTTGGATTAGGAGACAGGAAAATTTATCACTGAGATACGTCAGGCCATTTGAGATAGTGGATAGATTGGTCCAGTTGCCTATCAATTACTATTACCCCAGAGGTATCATGCCATGTATGACGTTTTCCATGTATCTCAACTCCAACAGTATCATCCAAACCCATCTCATTCTCTTGACCCTGATGACATCAAGCTTGAGTCAGATGAATCCTTTGAGAAACATCTAATTTGTATCATTGACCGTAGAATGAAGGACCTCTAAGATAGTCCATCCCCTCTGGTCATGGTTTTATGGCAACACAGATGCGTTCTGGATGAGACCTGGGAGCGAGAGATGGATGTACGTGCACAGTGGCCAGAACATTTCTCTAACGACGTCCCACTACCCTAGGAAGGGAAACTCGGGGATGAGTTGTCTTAAGAAGGGGATGTTGTAACCTCCCACCTTTAATCAGGTATGGACCATTTTAAAATTTCTTGTATAATTATTTAAAGTGACCCAAGGCGCATGCCTGCACATCCCACTACAGGTCCTATGCATCTTTTTTTTACAATTAATTAAATGACTGCCTGAGATTTATAAAAAATGAAATATCGTGCTTTAGCATGGTGTTTGGGATTAAAATAATTAATTAAGGATTAAAAATAAATAAGAATATATTTAAAGAAAATTTAAAATAAAGTAACAAAGGATAAAAAAAATTTAAAAATAAAATAAATAGGGGGTTATGAAAGAAGTAAAAATAATTTAAGTGGGAAACCACCATTTTTAATATTTTTATCTTCTTTCTTTTACATCCTTTTTATTTTATTTTATTTCCATTTTATTTCCCCCTTTTAATTTCCTTTTATTTTTTTCATATTTTTTTCTTTTCTTTTCTTTCTTTCCTTTTTCTTTTTTCTCTCTCTTCTCTTCTCTTCTCCCCCTCTCACATCACGCCTCCCCCTCTCCCTAGGTGGCGCACCACCTTCCTTTCACTTCAGAAGATTTCTGCACTTCCATTTGTCATCTATTTTCTTTTCCATCAGGTGTGTTGTAGACCTTATGGCAAGGATAATCATACACAGTTGGAATCGTAGAGTTTTGTCGAGTATCCTTTGCAGAGTCTTCCATGGAAGGATTTTACCCAATTTTATGGTTTTTCTAAAATCATTTGTTTTCTTCCTTTCTAGGAAAAATCAAAGCCTACCATGGATCATAATATCATATTCGACCATAAGGTATGGAGTATTCTCACTTTACGTCTATTTCATTGTGATTTATAAAAAAATGCACGGTTGTTCCATTCGTCAGTGCCAACCAACTTTGTTCAATTTCACCCAATATTTTCAATTTAATTGTTTTTATTTATCATTGCTGCCTTATTTATCATAAATTAAACTATTTAAATTGTTGAAACATGGTTATACACCCCCTTGGGTGTGCCTATGTGGTCGGTATAAATTCCGTTTGCCCGAGCATTTAATTTATTTAACTGCATGTGTTGTGAAGCCAATTTTAGTTGTGTTTAAATTAAATAATTATTTTAGAATAATTATGAACCTTGAATTGTTGGATTCTTGGAAGTTGTTTGTGCCAATTTATTTATTAATTAAAAAGTGAATTTATCTAATTGTGACGATACTGTATTTACCTCATTAGGTTTTATGCTGCAATATTAAATTAATACCTTATGTTTCACAGGTGTATATGCTTAGATTTCAAGCTGCAATTATATATGCATACTTTGTCATATCTTCTGCTATGAAATTTTAATTAAATTCAAGGTGGGAAGGGAATATGGGTTTCATATTAAGGACCCACACATTGTCTCTACATTCCTTACGGAGTACCTCTACGCGCTGGGGCACGATGTCTTAGGCCTTTCCAGATTGAGACTTCCTCGGGATTTCTAAATACTTATGAGTGATACCATTTCTAAAAGGGACCATCAGGGAAGGATCCATTAGAAATGTGGCTACGCTAAGCCTCAGATGATACTCGGCCCCTTTCCTTGTGAGATAAGGGCAGACTCATGATAAATTCATGCCCCAAGTGATACTTGGTCTTTCGAGAGACTGCCTCGAACGAGCTCGGTGGTATTGGAAAATTTGAAGGATGTACCGTAGCGATAACATTGGGATGGGCTTGGACTCCAACTCTCAAATTGAACATATTAATAATGATGAACTAAATGATTATGTTAATGTCTCTTGATTCCCAGGATAGTTGTGATCCTTTTATGGTATGTTGAAGCACATATGGTTGATATATTATTTAGACCCCAAATTAAAGAACAATCTTGGGGGTATACCTCTTCTTTGTTTAACCATGAATTTCTAGTCTTATATATATATGCATATGTCCATCCTTCTTCTTACAGGTACTTATTTCAGACTCTCAGCTTAGGATAAAGTAGGTGATTAGGGATAGGTGTCGTTGGGAACCTGGGATGAGTTATTTTATTTTTCTGCGCTTAATTGATTGTCTGCATCTATTATATAATAACACATTTCATTTAATTACTACACAAAATGGAAAGGTTTAGACACCATGGGTTCTGGCCTACTGGGATTTTATCTCACACCCGGCTCAGGAGTCATTGACACCCGATTAGATTATATGCTTGTAGGTATTGAAAAAGGGAAGAATGCTACTTCTGGTGCTTGACTATTTCTTAGTGCTTAGGATAGAGACTAGGAGAAGAGGACTGACCCTTGCTCATGATGCAGTTGTCACACTTTGTGTCTTTCCTTTTTAGTTGACAGTATGCTTGTGTTTCTGTTTTCCATGCTTTTAGTTTAGACAGACATCATAGCATGACATTATTTTTTGAGCTTCTGCACTTTATTCTTATTTAGTTGTATTATTCATATTGCTTCTACTATAGTTTATTTATTTATATGCTTACTCTATTTATTATTAATTTTTGTTTACTTACACTGTGATAATACCTGTTACCTATGAGGGAATATTATCCCTCATAGACATGTAAAAAGGCCCTCACTGCTAGTCCACAACCTCTAGCATTCATGGACATGTTCTTGAGATTATGTGGTCAACCCAGCTCTAGGCACCCATCAGGTGGCTCCCAGGATAGGGACGCTACAAACTTATACCCATTTAACTCCACCTTCATTACCCAATACATTTAAAGGATATATAATTCCAAATCCACCTGTTACATTTTGTAAAATGTCCCATAATTGGTTTGGGTTTACTCCTCATCTGATATCATCATCTTTATGAGACCCAAAAATTCTATTTTCTTAAAAATGTTTATATGGATGATTTCTCCCTTGAATTTGGGGTGTACCAGGGAGAAATTTTCATGTTTTTGTAACTAGTATATGGGTGTATTAAATAGGTGCGTAGTTTGGTAAACCACGTAGTGGAAACCAATCATGACCTATATTTTTGGTTAGTGGCGATTGCATGAGCCGCTTCCCGTCTCATTTTCCTCTTTTTTTCCAATTTCCTCTAACACTAGTGGCCATGTGGGCCAATTTTCATGGTTATGGTTGTTATTCAACTAGTGTTTATGGTTTCAAAAGTTCGTAAGACATCTTAAGAGACCTAATACAATGGTTTCCATTGAAGGAGACTTGGTATCGTTTCTTGAGGTAGGTGTTTCCACTCAATTTCCTTTTATTAAAGTGCTCCAAGGATTTTTGGTGTTTAAAATGAATTCTTGAACTAAATTAAAGACATACATGATAACAAGTTTTTTTTTATAAAAGGTTATACATTCTTTGTTTCTTTTACATTTTTTTATTCTTATGTGCATGTGTTAATAGTTATATGAATTATGATTCATTATTATGTAGTTTGGGTTGGGGGCTCGTTGTTGGGGGTAAGTGTTGATGGTGGGATTTATATGATTAGTATGTAATATTTCTTTTAGGATTTGTGTTTTCATGTGATTAATGTTGGATTGATAGTGGAACATCTCTGTTAGAAATGTAATGAGGAAACCTAGGCTCATAAGTGGGGATGCAAGGGACATAGCTATGCTAGCTGAGATTTATGCACTAAGTAGTATCCCTAGTTGAATGTTATGACTTGTATAAGTTATTTCCACTAATTAGACTCGTAAGAGTAATTTGGGTGATGGGTTATGTGACCATTAAATTTCCTATAGTTGGTTCAACTTTTTCACATCAAACACTTGTCCCATTTTTCCCTAATAATTTTTTCTATTATATGTATCATATGTTATGCCAGTTTTTTAATGCATTGGAATGTGAGTTTCTTATCTTTTACTTTGAGGATATTTTGATGTATTTGTTTTTTAGTTTTTGAGAAATATCATAAAATGTATTTCCTTGTGCTATATTTTTCATTTTTTATGAATCTTCATGTAATTTCATTTTATTATGTTTTTCCATTGATTATACTCATACTGAGTGTCTGTTACGTTTTAAAAAGGAAAAATATGTTGTTGATTTAAATACAAGCCTTGTGAAATGTTTATCTTGAAAAAATTTTAAACCATGTGATGTTTTTTTCAAAAGGGATGTTTAAAATATAAAGATAAGGTTTAAATTGTTTTTAAATGAAAGTTATTTTAAAAGGAACTGATTGGTTTTTTGAAATGAAACCACCTTGGTAAGTCCTCCTTAAGGAATTTTTTTACAAAAGGTATATTTAAAGAAATCATATAAGGAATTGTTTTTTATTTCAGATTTTGTGGAAAAAGAAATGAAAACATGTTTTTCTATTACTTTCAAACTAGTGGACTTGATTTCATTATAAAAAGAATGTAATAGATTCATGGTGGTATCCTACTGGACTTTTTCCCACACCCTACATAGTTCTGTTTTTGGGTATATAGTCTTCATGTTTTTTATAGGTTCTTAGGTTATAGATTGTAGGTTGGTTTTCTACCTCTCTCTATTGGGAAGTGGGTGATTTTGGTTATGGTAGTGACTCTAGAGTCACTTGGTGGTATTGGGGGGTTTCTACTAAGTTCGTTTCACTAGTTGGGTCATGTGGTGTATCGACATTTCAAGTTTCCATTTTTTTGTTTTATTTCTTTATTATGGATTGTACAAACTTTGTAAAAAATGGTTTCTTTGAGTGGAAATAAATTTTTTTGGAAAACTTTTTTGGTGACTTATATTTTATCTATTATTACATGTTTGGATGTTATTGTTTTATAATTACTTATTTATTATGGAACGGTTGTATAATTCATAGAAACCTCATGCCAAGTTCTAAATTATAACCATTGTTGATCTTGGTTTTATTGAGGGTGAAATATTTCCCATGTGCTCACTTGTGATAGCTTGGTGCTTTTCACTAGCCTGAGGTGATCAAGAACATGCCTTAGTCCTTGTGAAAGAAAAACTTGGGTGTTGAGTCGAGTTGAACCAGACCAGTTTTCTACAAAAATGGTACCAAATAGATGTTTTCCTTTTTATTTTGGTGTTAATGGTAGATAAGAGTTAGGACAATTTGAGATTGAGTGGTGGGTGTATAGAAGTTATTGGCTAACTCTTTCTCACACTAGACCTCAAGTTTCCATAGGTATTTGGGAGTTTTATTTTTGAATTTAGTATTTATGATGGTTTAATTTTTTGATATTTTGATGTGTTTTTATGATACATTGAGTTTTAGGAAAATCGTAGGAGACAACTTGGGAGATTTCTCATTACATAGTGAAACTAGAGGCAATATAGAGGGAAGATAGGCAATTCCATAGTCTATCAAACCATGAATAGGCTATTTAGACCATTTTAAAAAACTTCCAGTGGCACTTACATGGTTGTTGAATGGTCTAAAAGACCAAGTTTCCAAATCATGTACAGTGTAGAAAGTTGGGAATTTATGTTTTCTCCCTATCCTTTGATTCTTTTATCCACTGTTATGTTTCATATGTATTATTTTTTAATACTAAAGTGGTTTTTTGGGGTTTTAATGATCTTTTGATAAAATATAAAGCAATGTATTATTATTTGGAATTTAAGAATGTTTTTGAAACCTTGTTTTGGGTGCTTGAGTTGTGATTTTGAGAATTTTTTGAACTCCAGAACAATTGATGTAATTAGATGAAATAAATTTTTGGTTACATTTCTTTTCATGGGTTTTAATATTTGTGGAATTCATGAAATGGTTTTAGAAAGGTGTTAATTTCCAAATAATGGGTTGTTTTATGAAAAAGTGAATGACTTTCATCTGTGAGGTTCAAAGGGGAAGTTGGTTTTCATGAAAAATGATCCTTTTTATTGTGGTATTGAAATTTTTTAAGGGTTTTGAAATGGATCCTTAAATGATATTTTTATAAACCCTTATAGCGATTTTAAATATAAAGGAGGCCTTATTAGGTTCTTTTAAAATGGGTTTATAAAGGGAGATATATGATGTACCATTGTGTGATTTTTGATTTTGTATCCCTTGTTTTGAAACTTGGGATGATTTGATTAAATATTGTGTTTTTGATATGTTTTAGAATATAAATCCTAGAAAGGAATTTAAAAGTTATGAAGGAAATATCTCAAGAAGTCATTCTAGTGATCTTGATGTTGTCTTCTTGGTACTAGTAGGGCCTTTTTTTCTTGGCTCATCAACCAAGAATGATAGTTTTTGAATCGACAAACTCTAATTTCCTCTAGTGATCGAAGATCCCATGAGGTGACATAATGGATAACTAAGGTTAAAGAGATCTATAGGTTTCTATAAACTCTATTATCCTCAAGGGTGAGGTGTACCACTCCTTTATTTGAAGGTTTATGTTTGCATTGGTGTAAGAACACTATCCATAATCAATAGTTTTTGACACAGTCTTGTGGATATCTCAAGTCCACATTCATCAAGTAGATTTATCCCAAATATGTATGAATTTCAAAGGTAATAAAATTATTTAGTGTCCATTAGGGAGATCATCCATTAAAGGATTATCTTGAACATTTCATTGAACTTTCCCCTCTCTCTCCTGAGTTAGAAGCCGATGATTCAAATAAGGCTTGGTTCTTTTCTAGAGGCCTTCATTCAGATCATAAATAAGTTTTATTTAAGTCTAGCCTAACTATCTTTATGGTGGTTATTATAAGGCTATTTTCACAGAGTATTTTTCAGTAGGTAATCCTATGAAAAGAGATCATTTGATCTGAGAATTGGTTTGGATTGTTGTTTCTATAGGAGAGTTGAAAATTATTTTGTGGTTTTGGGAGTTCTCTCTTCTATAACCTAAGTTTTTTTTAGACTCTGTTCTGTATCTTTTATACACCCCATATTTTTTTTTGAAAAGGATGATAGATATTTTTGGTTTGTGTTATTTTAATTTATGATGTCTATGCATCATTATTTTTTGGTTCTTTCTATCATTATTCATGGTGTAGGCTATGGTTTGAGGTTTTATGGATGGATTACATGGGAATGGATTAGGTGTGGGATGAAGAAACAAGGATAATATTTTGGTTATTGTATAGACCATGAGATCTACAAAGTTTAGGTTTTATTTCAAGATCTTCGAGAGTAGGTATTTCAGGAGTTTGTCCTTGGGTTCTTAAAGTTTGGTTGTAGGGATGACCTTGTGTTGCTGGGATGTGCCAGGATGAGAAAAATGTTCTAGTTGGAAATGTTGTTGGGTGTGGCACTTGGGTGGTCTCCCAGTGCAACACGGGTAGTAGGAAATGCACCGTGAAGGGCGTGGTGATGGGCATGGTGTTTTGGGGACAACCTGTGTAACATGGGGATATAGAAATCACCATACCATGGATATGGATATGGTGAGGAGAAAACATATAAGCATTCTGCACCACACTATGGTGGCTAGCCATGGTGGGTGTTTGAGGATCCTACACACCTTATACCATGCTATGATGATGGTCAAAATAGTTTTTAAAATATATAGAAAGGTGGAAAATATCCACAGGAGATTCAAATCTCCATTGATTGACAGACAACATGGCATATAGAGATATATCCACACCATGGAGATGCCATTTAGAATTGACCTATAAATAGAGGGTTCAAAATCCCTTATTTTTATCTCTTTTCCTCCCCTCCAAAACTTGTCTGATTTCAGACCCTTTGGTTCCCTTTGATCATCTCTCTTTAGGGTTCTAACCTCTTGGATTTTGGATAATTGACTGCCCTTGATTCAAGGTACCTTCTTCTCCCCTTTATCCCTGTTTTTCTTTCTTCATGTCTAGATGGTCATTATAACACCTTGAGATCTTAATATATGATTACCTTTAAATAATTTAATGTGTATTATAGCTTTATGAACATGAAATACCAAACATAAACTGAAACTCGATATATTTACACGATATGTATGCTAAATTTTAAATTAACATTTAAAAACCTTAGAAATTTTATTTGATAAAATTGCCTGCAAATTAAAAAATTATAAGGTTAAAAATTAGTTAAAGGGGTCATTGTTAATTTTTTTAATTAATATTAATTACTAAGGCTAAAAATTAATTACCAAGGTAGAATTAAATTGGGGTAAAAGTTAAAAAAGTTAAAATAAATGGCCTTAAAATTATAATTTTTTTTCAAAATGAGATTTTTTAAAGTGTCATTTTCTTCACTTATAAAAGGTTAACACTTACTTCACTTAAAGACTACACTAAACTTAGAATTTATACTTCAAACTATGCCAAAATATGTCCTTATATATCACTATCATATTCACAAAATCATCTGGTCACTATTAGTTAGAGTAATCCCTTCATTTCAAAGGTTAAAATCTAGTGAAAATTCAAGTCTCGGGCATGAGTATCCACTTCTTCTTAGTGTTTTCTTATTAATTTTTATAATCATAACATTATATAACCTTATGAATATAATTAAATCAGTACCATTAGTATACTTAAATGTAATTATATTAATTAAACAATAATTATTCATTTCATTCCATCCGCAAAGAAACACCAAAACACTGATTGTGTTCACATGCGGGCTACCGCCTCCAAGATGTGATGTGGTTCATTTTTCATCAAAGACTATCAAGGATGGTATAAAGAATGTATTTAATGAATAAATGTGTTTTCAATTTCACAAATACAATTCTTAAATGGCCATTTTTTTATATACCATATTTCCATCTATTCACCAAGAAATGAGATCGTTAATTGTGCTAACGTGCGGACTACCGACTCCACAAACAAAAATTTTAATTTTCCATCACCAACCATATTAGATGGTTATAATAATGGATTTTATGAGTATATATGATAATTATTAATTGTTTTATCTTCTAAATATTTCATATTATCATTATATAAATGCATCCCCTTACTCACAAAAACATTATAATATGTTACCTTTTTGATTGGTCTTACCACCTACGTGAACGATGATTTAATGTTTTTATCATAAATGATTATGGAATGTAATATAATGGTAATATTATGAAATAATGATATATTTAAAAAATTTAATTTTTCTATAAATGTTTTACTAATATTTAAAATATTTATTAATATATCTCATTTCAATCATTAAACATGTCAAAAACTAGTTCATCATGATTTCAATTTTACATGATGTATTAATGTATTTCACCAAATTAAAATGGTACCTAAATAATTTATAAAAAAATTATTCTATCTTGAATTATTTTTTAAAATTAACTTGAAAACACTTTGTGAGATTCAGTCCTTTCTTCATGAAGTTTATACAAAACAAGCAATCGAAAGTTCTAACACCCAATAATGAAAATAAACTATAATTGGTTAATATATTTGTTATATATGGTTATAAAATAACTATAAAATGGTATTATTTTTATATTAAGTTTATTATATAAGTGATTAAGATATTTTTTTTCATTATAAAGTAGTTTATAGCATGGTCAAGTAAGCGATAATACAAGGTAAAGGTTTCTTGTCTAAAAATTTTAATCCTTGAGACATATTTATTATTATACAACATGTTTTCCTTAGTGTATATAATACCAATTAAATATTTTATATCATGATCATATAATTTTTCATGATATTTAATTTTTTATTTGAAATAATATCCTTCAATGGGTTTTTGACTCGAACGTTTCTAAGGCTGTAAGGGTTTTCATCTCAAATTATTTTCTTTGAGACATGATTGGTATCATGCCCCAAATTTCATTTATGTGATGTATATAATTAATATTTGAGATATCATATCATGAATTATATTTTAATCATGTCATTTTAAGTTCAATTACAATCCCTATCTTCCAATGGGGTTTGATTAAAATGTTACTCAAGCCACATTGGTTTTCTTTATCTCAATTCTGATTCATTTAAAAATGTTACATGTTATGCACCATGTTCACTTTGTATGGTGTTATATTTATTTACTATCCTAGTAATGTTATATAATTTATTTCCTTGTATTTTTTGGGATTTATTATCCAAATCATTTTTACTTGTCCAAATGTCTATTGATTTATTTTTTTCCCCAGTAGTGAAGATTTTTGGTAACTCAACTTCTTTTCATTGAGTTATAACCATTATATTGAACTTATTTCATATAAGTTGGGTTAATTCTACCATTTTTTGTATTATTTGGTATTATCTCATTGTTTTATGGGGACATACATTCACACCACATAAACCCTTTTACAATTTCTCACTTATTGGGTTATATTATTTTGCAACCATCCACCTTATTCCTCTGGATGGGTTATGATCATGTTACACATTTTGTTTACATGGGGAAAATCATTAGAATTCAGTATGTTTTTATTAAAATATGGATTATTATTAGTAAGTTGACTATGTATTTTTTAACCATCCACCTTCTTCCTTTGAATGGGTTTTGATCATGTTATCCCTTTTATTGACATGTGGAAAATTATTGGCATTTCATATGTTGTTATTCCAATACAGATGATTATTGGAAAGTTAACTATGTATTGTTAAACCAGCCAAATTATTTCTCTATATTGGTTGTGATCATGATATCCATTTTATTTACATGGGTAAAAAAAATTCATTTCGTATGTTGTTATTTCAATACAAATTATTGTTGGTAAGTTGAATATGTATTGTTTAACCATCCACCTTCTTCCTTCAGATGGGTTATGATCATGTAATCCCTTTTATTAACATAGAGAAAAGTATTGGTGTTCCATATATTATTATACAAATATTAATGATTATTTGAAAATTTTATTTTCAATTATTTATTTGTTTTTTCACACGATGAATGCATTGGACTCAAAAAATGATGGGTGGGGCCTGACTTTATATAGTACCTCTATGTATTGATAGGTCTCATGAGACAAACATGTTTGGGTATTTTGGGGCATGCCTACCCAAAACAGGATATTTCCTTGATGATAATATCATAGTGGTGAATATCATGATGTCTTATCTTATATTATGGAATTAGCTACCCGACATTATGAATTTCATCATGAGGGAACTAAGAATTGTTATCCATGTGATATTTTTAATTCCATTATTATCCATGAATATATTATGATTTTATTTTAATTTTATTATTGAAATATTTTTGATTATCTATTACTTCCATAATATTTATTCTCATATTATACTCACTTATGATCTTTTATTTTCAAAACTTATGTTTACCTTTAATGATCATTTGAGCACACAACTTCCTATGTTTACATTTCCTATGGTCTTGAAGAAATGTATTACACATGATATATCTAACAGTATAGTTGTTTGGATAATTTGAGGTAGATGCTGAAGTCTTATTATAGATTAATTGGTTTATCATATAGTGGAACAAATAAATTATTTGATAAATACATTGGTTTTGTTAGTTTATGTTTTTTGGTAATTCTCTATGGCTCTAAAACTAAAAGATCTTGGGAATGTATATAATGAAATATTGTTTTATGTAATGTAATTATGGGGTAGATATGTCTAAGAATATATAGTTGGTATCAAAGATAGTACATAAATTATGCGTTTATAACACTGGGCTTGGGAGTGTGGGTCAGAGCATCACTGTTGGTATCAGAGAAAAATTTAGATAACTTTGTATATTTGGATGATTATTGAGGGTAATTTAAGGTTTGATAAGTTAATATTGATAAAAATTTAAATGGTATATATAACCCTTTGGGAAAATATATGATTTAATATTAAGGTAGTAATGCATATTTTATTTGGGTATTAGGATAATAGAACCCTAGTGGAGGCCCTAGGGATAAGTTTAAAAGATAATTAAAAGTATAGGATAACTTATTAATGATTTTGTAAAGAAAAAATTATGTGGTTCTCATAGAAATTAAATCCCTGTTTTGATACTAAAATTGGATGTATACTCTGGAGAAGATATACTTAGGTGTAATAACCTCAAAAATGTTAGACTGGGTATTAACTCAATCATTATCAGGTGTATGAAAAAGTGGCCTAACCGCACACCTGTTTTGACACTCCTAAGATATATTCTATTGTTTATTCAAATTCTCTCTAATAAATCATTATAAAGTATTTGAATATAGTGTCAACTAATTTGGTTATAGAACCAACGAGAAAAATTTCCATGGATAACCATGGATTGAATAAAGAGAATCAAAGGTTGAAACGAAAATATCATATTCGAAAAATAAAGGTATCACAGGGGATGAAATATTTAGGTTGGTGTTTTAATATTCATATTTTGGATACTATAACAACTATTTTTTTAGTATTTGGTTGGATAGGATCAAAAAATTTAAACCGAGATAGATATGTATAAAGAAACCACTATGTATTATAACTGAATAAGGGAGAACACTTAAATGGTGTAGAATTTAATTATATTCTTATTATGATAGGAAAAGGTGAGTTTCCTTATCTTACCTAAGGTAGTGAGGTTGATATTAGTATAAAAATTAAATCTTGATACTCTTATCTATTTCCATTAGTGATTGATATTTATCAATAATATTCTGGTATATTCTAAAAGTTTTGAGGATTATATAAAACATATAAGTATTATCCTCAAGTTGTTCTGCTTTAAAGGTTTAGAGACATATATTAAATAGTATCAAAAACCTTGAAAAGTGATTTTATAAAAAGGTTATATTTTTCTTTGAAAACTGTTTTATAAAACATGATTGAGGTATAGATAACTAGAAGGTTTAAAATATTCTTTATTTTGAGGTAATAAAGGGTTGAATGATTTTTAGAAAAGTGAGTTAGATAGTATTATCAAACTTCGAATTTAATATTTATTTAATAAAAAAGTGATCCATGAGTTTTTTGATAATTTTTATCTCATTTTTAGTATTATGATATATATTGAATAGTGTGCGGCCTTATAAACTACTAGTTAATACCATTTTAGAGTTAAAGATGTAGTTAATTTCTAGAGGGAATATATAACTTCATTGTGGTTTATTAAATTATATATTCAAAAAGATTTGGGAATGGTATGTTATAAAGAATATATGATTATGGTGCACAAATACTTTGGAATATGATTGTATGAATGTATAAAGTTTTTTGAGTAAATATTAGTAATATTATATAGCCTAAGAGAGTATGGTAGATGTCATATTATAGGTTATACCCCAAATGATGAATTTGTTAAAAATACCCTCACTTACTTTATTCAATGAGTAATAATTAAAATTATGATAAACAAATTTTATTTCGGGGGTGGGGATGTAACACCCCGAGATCTTAATATATTTTTACTATTAAATAACTCAATGTGTTCAATAACTTTCACTACATGCAACACCAAAATTAAATGAAACTATGATATATTTAGATAAAATGTAAATATTTATGTATGACTATTAAAACCTAGCCATTTAATTAGAGATATTGAATATGATACATTTATTTATTAAATATAGGTATAAATAAAATAAATTACACTTTTAATATGAATTAATCTTAATTAGTTTTCCTAGAATGACTAATAAGATCATATATTATTTAGAAAAGTATTTTTCTAAAAAATTATCTTTTATGTGATATGAAACTTTATTTAAATAAACACATGATTAATGATGATAAATTATGCATGATATTGAAATTTTGTTAATACAAATTTAGTTGGTAAATGATGTGAAATAATAATTATAACACATAATATTTGAAAATGCAATTTTCTAATAAAAATGGTTTTGCATTATATTTTATGATTTTATTCAAAATTTGAATTTTTAAATTTTATATTTTTAGTTTTAAAACATGAAAATAATTTTTTAATTTTGAATAAAAATATTATATTAAGATGAAATTTTGTTTTTTTCCAAAAAAGATGGACTTTTAGTCAAAAAATAAGTTTTTTTGAATATTATAATTTTTATGATATTATCATTATATATGTGTATCATAGAAGTTTAAAAAACATTTTCAGTAAAAAAAATATGTATTTAATAAATAAAATTATGCATTTTAATATATTATTTGAGTTATAAATCATATTTCTAAATTTTTTAGAACCAAATCAAAATGTTAGTTTAATAAAAAAATTTTTTCGGTCCTTTCATTAAATAGAGTATTTTCAAGGTGATGTTTGGTTTTGGCTTGAAATTAAATCCTAATAACTCGTATTTTATTTATATTAAAAAAAAAATTCATGATAGTTGACAATTTTAATAACTATGTCTTACACATACATATTATTCATAAAAAATGCACTTTTTTCTAAAAACTGTTTTTATGTGTCATGTGTGATAATATTAAAATTAACTTTTCAAAAGCATAGAAATTTTATTTAATAAAATGATTTAAAAATTAAAAAATATTAAGGCTCAAATTAGTAAAAAGGGTCATTTTTTATTTTTTTCATTAATATTAATTGCTAAGGTTAAAAATTAATTACCAAGGTAAAAGTAAATTGGGGTAAAAGTCAATAAAGCTAAAGAAAAAAAGCCTTAAAACACTCAAGTTATATCCAAAATGAGTGTTAAAGGTGATTTTCAACCTAAAATAACTCTACCATCCTCTTTTTTCCATTTTTTATCCACTAACCTTGGAATAATAACATCACATTATTGAATGTCTGGGGTGCTTCTAAAAGTTTCTTTCTCTTCACTTATATAAACGTAGAACTTACTCTACTTCAAGGCTCACAATAACTTCATGTTTATCCTTGAAAATATTTAAAATTAATCTTACTATAACCTTGTCCCATGTCTAAAATCTTCTATTCACTATTAGTTCGAATAATTCCTTCACTTTAAAGGAGAATCGCTTGCAAAAATCCAAGTCCCCTACGTGAGTATCCACTTATTCTTAGTGTTTCCTTCTTAATTTTTACTGTACTTACCATAACTAACATTATTAATATAATTAAATAAGTATAGTTAGTATAATTAATTATCATTATATTAATTAAACAAAAATTATTTATTCCAATCCAACCAAAAAGAATAACCAAAACAACGATTGTGCGTACATGCATACTACTACTTCCATGACCCAATGTGGGTTTTTTCATCACTGCCTCTCAATAGTGGTATCAAAAATAGATTTAATGAATAAAAATATTTTATATGTAGAAAATAAAATTATTAAATTATCATTTTTACATATACCATCTTTCTATCCATTCATTGAGAAATGAGACTGTTAATCGTGCACACATACGGACTACCACCTCCATGAACAACACATTTCATTTGTCATCACCAACCATCTTGGATGATTTAAGAATTAATATAAAAATGATATATAATAATTATGAAATTATTTAGATTTTTAATATTCCATATTATCATTATCTAAATACATCCCCTTATTCATGAAAACATTATAACACATTGCCATTTGAGTTGGTTTACCACCTACGTGAACGATTTTATAATGTTTAATTCATAAATGATTACGAGATTTAATATAATGGAAATATTATGTAATAATGATATATTTATTATTTTTTAATGGTTATATAAAGTTTTTTTAATATTTAAAGTATTTATTAATATATCACTTTTCAATCAGTAAACAAGCCGAAAACTAGTTCATCATGATTTCCATTTTTACAAGTCATATACATGTCTTTGGCCAAATGAAAATGGGACCTAGGTAATCTTAAAGAAACTATTATTATATATTTAATTATTTAGGAATTATTAACTTGAAACCACTTAGTGATATTCAATCTCGTCTTTGTAAAGTTTATACAAAATAAGAAACTGGAAGCTCTAACACCCAATAATGAAAATCAACTATAATTGGTTAATATATTTGTAATATATGGTTGTAAAATAATTATAAATAATTATATTATGTTTTAATTAAGGTTTTAAGATAAGTTATTAATATATTTATGTACATTATATAGGAGGTTAGAGTAAGTTCGAGTAAGCGGGAATAGAAAGTAAGGATTTCTTATCTCAATTTTTCACTCCTTGAGACATATTGATATTATGCGGCTAATTTCATTTATGTCTTGTATATACTTCCTATTTTAGATATAATATCATGAATTATATTTTAATCATGGTATTTTAAGTTCCATTAACATACCTCTCTTTCAAAGGATTTTGATTAAAATTTTACTAAAGCCATATGGGTTTTCTTTGGCTCAATTATGATTCTTTGAGACATGTTACTTGTTATACACCATGTTCCCTTTGTATGATGTTATATTGATTTACTATCCCATGAATGTTCAATAATTTATTTCCTTTTATTTCGTGGGATTTAATATCCAAATCATATTCCCTTATTCAAATGGGTATTGATTTAAGTTTTTCCCCAATAGTAAATATTTTTGATAACTCAACTTTCATTCATTGAGTTATGATCATTCTCTTGAACTTATTTCATTGAATTTGGGTAGATTATGAACTTTGATTATATTATATGGCATTATCTCAACATTTTCTAGGGGCATAAATTCTTACCACATAAACCCTTTGACAAATACTTCTCACTTTTTAGGTAATGTTATTTTGAAACCATCCACATTTTTCATCTAGATGTGTTATGATCATGTAATCCCTTTTATTGACATAAGGAAAATATTAGAATTTCATATGTTTTTATTCTAATATTGATAATTATTTTCAATTTTAATATATATTATTTAATCATTCACCTTATTCTTATTTATTTATTATGATCATGTTTTCCCTTTTATTTGCATGGGGAAATGTTTTGGCATTCTGTATATTTTTATTCAAATACCGATGATTATTGGAAAGTCAACTATGTATTTTTTAGCCATATATATTCATTCTTCGGATGGGTTATGATCATTTTAACCAATTTTTAATATAGGGAAAAGTATTATAATTTCGTATATTGTTATTCTAATACATATGATTATTGGAAAGTTGACTATGTATTGTTTAACTATGTACCTTCTTCTTCCAGATGGATTATGATCATGTTATCCCTTTTATTTACATGAGAAAAATTATTGGTGTTCCATATGTTATTATAACAATATAGATTGTTATTTTAAAATATCATTATGTATTTTTTCTTCATTTTCTCACATGTTGAATGCATTAGACTTAAATAAGTGATGAGTGGGGCCCAACATTATATAGCCCATCGATGCATCAGTATGTCTCATGAGACAAGCATGTTTGGAACATTTGGTGTATTACTACCTAGAGAAGGAAATTTTTTTATGGTAAGATCAATATATCTAAGATAATTATATGTTGGCTTTTGTTGTGGTATTAGTTTTCCAAAATTATGTATTTCACCACAAAGGAACCATTTATTTTTATTCATGTGATATTTTCATTTTCATTATTATCCATGGATATATCATGGTTTTAGTTTCATTCTATTATGGAATTATTTTTCATTATATATTCCTACCATGATATTTATTCTTATATTATGTTCACTTATGATCTTTTATTATCAACTCTTATATTTACCCTCACTGAGTATTTGAGATGACCCCTTCTTATGTTTTCATTTCCTCAAATCATGAAGAAAATTATTAAAAAGGTTATTTCTAATAGGATAGATCAATGGATAATTTCTAAGATATATTGAAGACTTATTATGGATTAAGTGGTTTCTATTATAGTATAAAAAATATCCATTAGTTAAGAAATACTTGGGTATTGTTAGTTTATGTTTTGTCCTAATTATTTGAAGCAATAAACCTAAAAGGACTTGGGAATGTGTGTAATGAAATATTTGTTTTACGTCATGTAACTATGGGATAGTTATGTATGAGAATCTACATTTGGTATTAAATCCATTATGTAAATATTGTGTTTATGGAACAAAGCTTGAGAGTGAGTATTTGGGGCATTATGTGGAAAACCCTTCTATTTTAGACCGAGTTATAATAATGGTTCGGAAATGGATTTATGTAGATAGGTTTTAGTGGGTTTCCCTTTGAGATCGGTGAAGTTCGATCCTTTAATTCTCCCATAATGATTTTGGTTCACTTTTAAGCTCCAATCGAGGATGGGGATCTGAATTCACTCTTCATTTTTGTACATATGTGATCATATAATACTTTTTTTTCCTTTTGTTTGAATGGTAAGAGTTAACCTAATGAATATAATTAGTCAAACATAATGAAATTTAAGTGAAATAGGGTGATATATCATGTTATTTACTTGTTTTAATAATATTTATTTTCAATGAACGTGTACCGGTTATTCTTGGCTATGAAATATGTTTTTTTCTTGATATCCTTGTTTCTTTCCAAGATATGTTTGTGTAAAATTTTTCACATAAAAATAGAAAATCCCTTAATGACGGTAAGTGATTTGTTTGTGTGTAAATGAGAAATTTATTGTGTTATCCCTTTTCTTGTGAAGTTGATTTGATGTGATAGTTTATGATATGGATAGAATTATGAGTATAGTTTCTTTCTAAGATTGTATTGGTGTTTTGGTGATTATGTTTGATGTTGAAGGTGTGGGGTTGATGTCTTAGAAGTTTTTGGCATTGTGTGTTGGATTCGTGGTTTCTCGATAGATGTAATTCTTAAAATAGAGGTTTTGTAAATAAAATTGGGTTAGATTAAATAATTATGCGAAGGAAATAAATGAATGATGAATGGTAAATGAGATAATGATGGTTAAATTGAATGAGAATAGATAGGAATAGGTTTTCTCTATATATGGAATGATGGTAAATAAATATGTAAGTGGTTAGTAATTTATAAGGTTAAATGGGATCTATAAAATTGATGTGTGGTTGTGCACATGGTAAGTGAAACTAAATGGGTGGTTAGTATCATGGTAGAAATGTTAACATGAAATATTGGTGATATAAAGGTTGTTGTAGTGGGTGATTTTTGTTATGTGAACCCATAGGTTGGGCTTGTGTGTAACTATTATAAATTTTATTTTCCTTGTGATTTCTATAAGCACCAAATCGAGTTGGGTGTTTACACCAATTCCTAAAGGTTTTTGTTTCTTGGTGTCTTCCCCAAATATCTAGGTTGGTAGAAATAGATGACCTACTACCTCCCTCTCCCACAGTCTCTCTTCCTAGTGAGGTTTTTACGGATAAACCATGATGTTTTGTAGATATAGTGAACTTTCGGTGATGATTGATAATAGGATGAGGTATTTTATGGTGGGGGTATTTCATGGTAGGAGGAGGGAACATGGTTTTTGTACTTTGTGTTTACGATACCCTATTATGCTTGTTGTGTGGAAGTGGGTATGCAATGATAAGGATATAATGGTTGTGGCACGAGTTGAGAGATGAGGCTTTCCCATTATGATGAAGATTGTGATTTTATGAGGTTTATGAATATATAATGGATGAGAGAAACATGACGTACAATGTTGGGGTGTAAGAGTGAAAATTTAGCTGGGAATCAGGGTATAGTACACTCTCTTGATCTGATTCTTCTTATATTATTATACTTGTATGTGTTATTTGGTGAGTAGACCATGGTGAGGTCGGGTACTAGTTGATCTCATAGATTCTTATTGATTCTGATGTTTGCTAACGAGGGAATTAATATGCTCTTCTCACATTTTCCTGAGAAACCATGGGTATGATCTTACTAAGTAAACATTTTATGATCACACTATGTGTATATAAACTATTTTACTTCTTTCTAAGAGGACTTCAATAACCGATCTGAATATTAATAGCTTAGGATTTGGAGCTATTGATGAGTTTCTATCATAGGATTGTCTTTTGGTACCTTACTTGGAGACTCTTATTTGAATTCATCGGGTTTTGTTTATGTATTATGGCATGGTTTTCTACCTCTTATATTTAATGTGGAAGATTTTTTTGTTGGTTGATATCCTATCTCTGAATCCTACATTTCTATTGAGTGAATACCTCTCATATTTGTGACTTTCGTTATACCCTTGGTTCTATTTGAAAATTTAAGGCCTATTGGAGGTGGCACTCATGGGTCATTATTAATCTTCCTTAATTACGGGATCAAATGGGTAACTATGAAGGGAGGGGTTATGATAGAGTGGTATTAGAGTCAAGGTTGAGAGATAGGATGGATCTTATAGTTTGGTACTATAAGGATTTTATGGGTTTGGTAAGAAAATAATTTCAGTGAACCAATCATGTGATGTAATCAAGGTAAACTGATTAGTACACATGATTTTGGATCCCCTTGTGATCTAATAAAAGGGCCTTAATCTTACCAAATATTTGAGGAGAAGTGACGCTACTTTCAGGGTGGAGACAGAGGAAAGGTACATGAACTATATTGTTTACTCTTGTAATTTAATAGGGGTGAGTTTCGGAATTTAAAATGAATTTAATAAAATGAACATAATATTCTATACTAACAAGCTCAGGAAATAATTATTTTTATTTCATTTATGGATCATGGTCATCATCTACATGTAGTATAGTAAGTATATTTTCATTAGTCTAATCTAGTTTATTATCAAAGGTTGAACCCAAATGTGGAGGATGAGCAGTGTCAGAAGTCATTGCATGCCTTTCAGAAATAAGATCTGGAAAATTATAATAGAAGTGTCTCTAATTTGAAGATGGAGTGTTGATTGGAGGATCTTGAGATCACCTTCAGTTTGATTACGTCTCAAGCAGGGTACTGGGTTCCATTAGTAGTTATTCAGATGAGGGGTACAACAAGTTTTTGGTGGACATTGTATCTTGGGGAGTGGAAAGAGGCTAAAATTTCATGAGAAGATTTCTAGAAGGTGTTTTAGGAAGAATTACTATCATTGACTATGAATGAATTAAAGATGTAGAATCTTTATTCTCTTCAACAAGGTATCATGATGATGTGAGATCTTGGAATCATTTTTACGAACATTTTTCTTTTCTCCCATGATATTTTTCTTGATGAGGAGTTCTATGTGTGACATCTTGAGGAGGCGCTCCTCTCATATATCCACTGTGTAGTTCCCTAATTTATATTTCCAACATATTTGGAGGTGAAAAATAATTAAAATGGTAGTATGATGGTATTTATAGAATACCTAAGGCTAAACTAGGTGAAGATTAAGAATCAATACCCTCTTACAAGGATGGATATTATTTTTGACTATTGATAGGATCTAGCTAGTTTTCTAAGATTGATCTATGATCTGAATATCATCAATTTAAGGGAAAAGATGAATATATCATGAAGACTAACTTACACTACTATTATATCCACATCAAGTTTTTAATAATGTCGTTCAGTGTCACAAATGTATAGTTGCGTTCATAGGACTCATTAACTTTGTATTTCCTAAGTTCCAGGAATAATTCATAGCCATGTTCATTGAAAATATCATTATCTAAATGAGATCAGAGAAGGAGCATGTCAATCATCTCATAGTTTTCCCACAGAATCTTCAACACCACTAACTATATGAAAAATTTTCATATTTTAAGTTTTGTACATGAGTGGTGTATTTACTTAGACATGTGGTGTGTCAATAGGGAGTGGCAGTGGATCCCTCAATGGTTGATGCACTTTTTTCTTGGGTGACACCCAAGAATGTGGTAGAGTTTAAAATATTTCTTATCCTTTTAGGTTATTATTAGTGGTTTGTTTCTAACTTTTATTAGATTCAGTACAATTTGAAAACTCTAACTAGGAAATACTAGACTTTTATTCGGACCTATCAGTGTTAGTAATCATTTGAATACTTGAAAGTGTGGTTAGTTAGTGTGACATTTCTCTATTTACCTAAGGAAACAATATTTTATGAGGTCTTATGTGAAAATTATTATTTATTCTTGGGATGTGTCTTGATTTAAAAGTGGGTAGTGATCTCTTATTGTTTTATTCATTTGTGTCCCTTTGAGTGTAACTATTCCACACCTGATCTAGAGTTAGTAGCAATGATGTTTTCACTAAATTTGTGAAATAATTACTTCATCAGAGAGCACTTAATTTTCTTCAACGATCACAAGAGACCAAGGTATTTCTTCTATCTATGTGATCAAAATCTTCAACAGTGGAGATTTATGAAGTTTCTCTAGGATTATGATTTGGATATCTCACACACCCCATGGAAGGGAAACATTATGGCCGATGTGTTGACTAGGATTTCACAAGGATATTTTTTTGGGAGTTAGGTGATTATTAGAAAGGGGTGAAAGGGCTTTCGGTAATGAATCTTAATATAGAGGAAGTCAGGGGTATAGGTTTTATTTATTAGATGATTATAGAATCTTCTTTGATGTGGCAGGTGGACGAGTCTGCGTGGGGAGACTCAAAGGTGATGGTGATGCGAGACAATTTTGGCTATAGAGATGATCTATAGGGGTGGTCAGAGGATGGTCAAAAATCAATATTATTTTGGTGGAGGATTTTCATTCCATTAACTATACAATATGGAGTCCTCCATGAGTTTTGCAGCTCACCCTTAGTGGTTTATCCAAAAATGTCTCAGATGTATCATGGATTCCATAGGCAACTTTAATGTCCTGAGATGAAATGGGTAGTGGAAGAGTTCATGCAACGTAGGTCTCATTTATTAGTAGGTGAAAGCCAAGCATAATCTTCCTTGAGGTTTTTTAATCCCTTGAATGTCTCTAAGTGTAAGTGGGAGGAATTTTTGGGGGATTTCATCATTGGGTTACCCTGGGCCTAGGGAGGACCTGATGTTTTTTGGGTTATTGTGAACTATTTGATAAACTTGGCTCAATTTACGGAGGCCATGGATTTAATTGCTATATATTCTCAAGAAAGGCAGTATATTGAAGAAGTTGTGAAGATCCATGAGGTACTAAAGACTATCATTTATGACCAGTGATCTCATTTCACCTCATGAGTATAGAGGGTATTGAAGCATGACTTTGGATCCCAATTACGCCTTATCACCACTTTTTACCCCCAAATATACAGGCGGAAAGAATGAACCATTCAAAAGATAAAGGATATTCTATAGGATTTCATCTTGGATTTCAAGGGTTCATGGGGAAAACACTTACCATTGGTTGAGTTTTCTTATAATAATAGCTATCAATCATCTTGTATCATGGAACCATTTGAGAAATTTTATAGACAACCATGTTGTTATCTATTTTGTTGGATCGAGGATGGGGAGTTGGTATTTCACGGTGATGATGCGGTATAAAGAAAAAAAGAAGAAGATATAAATGGTTTGACAGTGGATGATGGTGGCACAATACCACCATAAGACCTATGATAATCATAGGTAGAGGCTCATGGAGCTTGATGTTGGAGACCATGTTTTCTTGAGGTTTTCCCCTCATTGGGTGTAGTGATAGTTTTTCCAGTAGAGTAAGCTTTCTCCCTAGTTCATCAGGTCTTTCAAGGTGTTGGAGTATGTTGGGAAGGTGTTTTATCAGTTGGAAATCCCACCATGGCTAGATATAATCCATGAAATCTTCCACATATACCATATTCATCAATATCTTCACGATGAATCACATGTAATTTACTAGGGAGAGTTGGATATTGAGGATGACACAAAATTCATGGAGTGACCAGTTGAGATCTAGGACCATCAATATAAGGTTCTACATGGGAGATTTATTCCTTTGGTTTTCATGCTGTGAAGGCATGGTGTCTTCGAGGAGAGTACCTACTAACATGAGACACATATGTGTACTCGGTATACTATGTTTTTTTAGTTTAGTTTTTTTTCCTTGGGTGATGTAATGCTTAGTTCACTGTTGGTGTATGAGATGTACATTTTTTCATCTTTTTTGTCATTCTTATCAAGTGGTTATGGTTGGGTTGTAACAAGATCCTTGAGAAACATCTCATGGGGTGGTTATTCATATGTCTCTATCTATCCTATTCCTTTTTGGGTTTTGTTTTTATTCTTTAGGATGATAATTTTCTGAGAGGTATTTAATGTGAGGGACCAGATTCCTAAAACCCCTCCTTAATGTTTTTATAGGGCTTGATAGTGCTGAGAGAGAGTTTTTATGTGTTCTAGAGTCTTGGGAAGAGTTCAATCCATTCATAGGGTTATTACTCCATGGTGGTGGGAGTTGTTATAGCCATTTTCTCCTTGGGTTCTTGGAGGTTTTCCAAGGGGTAGGCTGAGTAGTGATGAGATATTACATAATGATAGAAATATCCTAATTGGCCATGTTGTTGGGCATGACACTTGGGTGGTCACCCTATGTAGCATGAGTATTAGAAAATTCTAAGTAAAGGGAATGGTATTTTGGGGACCACCTTTGTAAAATTAGGATCTCGAGATCAGCATTCCATGGTACTAGGCTTGGTGAGGAGAAAAAAACCAAGCATTTTATTCTATTCCATAGTGGATATCTGTGAAGGAAATCAAAGTAGACAACAATCCTTAGAACACACCATGTATTAGACTATGATGATGGTCCAAATATTTTTTTAAACTGGTGAAAAAGGATGGAAATGACTACAAGAGATTAGAATCTCTTTTGACTGAGAGAGACCATGGCATAGAGGGTTGTCTCCATGTCATGACCTATCCATTTTGGTTAAATCTATAAATAGTTGTCCTAGAATCCCTTATCCTAATATTGTATCTTATTCTCTTAACCATGTTTGGCTCAAGAACCCATTGGTGACCTTGATCACCACTCTTGAGGGTTACAACCTCTTATATTGTGGACAATTGAATGCCCTTGATTCAAGTTACCATATTCTCTTATTTCTCCCTTTCATTCTTTCCTTGTGTTTGGATGTTTTTTTGAATAAATCCCCTCTATTTTGGACTAAGTTCTTAGTGTGGTTTGGTGATGGATTTATATAGATAGGTTTTAGTGGGTTTCCCTTCTATATTGATCAAGTTTGATCCCGTGATTCTCCCATTGTGAGCAAGGTTATCTTTAAAGCTCCAATCAAGATCGATGATCCAATTTATTTCTTTATTTTTATTCATATCAAATATTAGCATGATTTTTTCCCATTTAAGTGAATATAAATATATTTCCTAAGGAATATCATTAATTTAACATAATGAAATAAAAGGGAAAGGGGGCTATATCACATGTAATTTACTTGTATTCATGATATTGTTTTCTATGAATGCATGCCAATTGTTGTTAGCTATAAAATATGTTTTTTGTTGTGATATCCTTATTTATTAATGAGATATTTTTGTGGAAATCACCTCACATGAAAATGGAAAATCCATTAAATATAGTTAATAAACCAATTTTGTGTTAACTATAAATTTATTATGTTTCCCCATTTCCTGTGAAGTTGACTTGAAGTGATGGTTTACATGATGGCTATAATTATGGGTATGGTTTCATTCTGAGTTTTGATTGGGGATATAGTGATGATGTATGATGTGGAAGGTATGGGGTTCATTCATGAAAAGTTATTGGTATTCTGGGTTGGCTTGGTAGTTTAGAAGTAGTTATGGAATACTTAAAATGATAATTTTGGTAAATCAACTTAGATTAGATTAACATATTATGGGAAGGAAACAAATTAATTATGGATAGTTAATGGGATAATGATGCTTAAATTTAATGGGAAATGGATGTAAATGGATAGTCAATAAATTTTTAAATATGGTAAATGAATATTTATGTGGTTATTAATTGACGCGGTTAAGTGGGAACTATGAAACTGATGTGTGGTTGTGTTCTTAATAAGTGGGATTGGATGGGTGGTTAGTATCATGGTAGTGATGTTGAAATGTGATAATGGTGATGAAAAGTTTATAGTAGTTAAGTGGGTTTGGTTGTGTGAACCCATAGGTTGGGAGTGTTTGTAACTATTATACATTGAATTTTCCTTGTGATTTCTATATGCAACCCACCTAAGTCGTGTGTTTACACATATTTCAAAAGGGTTTGGATTTTGAGTGTAATCCCCAAGTATACAGGTTACTGAGGGGAGATGGATGGCTCACCCTCTCCCTTATTCTCTCTTCCAGGTGAGGTTGTTACACATGAGTTGTGATAAATTGTATATATAGTGTACTTGTTGTGATAGTTGATGAGAGGATGATGTGGTTAAAGGTGAGGGTCATGCATGGTAGGAGGATGGTATGGGGTTTCTATCATTCATGTTCAAGATACCCTATTATCTTGGTTGTGTGGTAGTGGTTATGGGATGGTGAGGATGTGATGGTTATGGAATGAGTTGAGAGATGGTGATTTACCATTATGATGAGGCTTATAATGTAATGAGGATAATAGATATGAAGGGTAAGTGAGTTCAAGGATTTATGATATTGGGGTGTGAGAGTTGAAAATTAGCAAGGAAGAATTTTGGGGTACACTATTTTGTTATGATTCTTTTTATATTAGTATAATTAGATTCATTATTTGGTGATTGGACCATGGTGAGGTAGTGAACTTATTTATCCCATAGGTTCTCATTGATTCTACTATTTTTCACTAGGGAATTTGTATGATCTTCTAACATTTTCATGTGATACCTTGGGTAAGATCCTAATGAGAATACATGTTATGATCACTCTATGTATAGACAAACTATTTTAAAAATTTATTGGATGTATTTTTGGATGGATCTAGACACTACTAGATTGGGTATTGGATCTATTATTAAGTTTCTATCATATAATTTCCTATTGGTACCTTACTTGGAGACTCTTATTTGTATTCATCTGGTTTGTTTCATGCATCGTGTCATAGTTTACTACCTCTTTTATTTTATATGATGGATTTTTTTGTGGTTGATATCATATATCTCAATCCAACTTTTCTATTTAAGGTAATGCCTCCCATATGTGTCACATTCTTTATACTCGTAGTTATAGTCTCAAACTCTAGTCCTACAGGAGGTGGGACTCAAGGGTCATTATCTCTCTTCCTTTTTTACCAGTCTAGGAGGGGAACCTTTATAGGTTGGTGGTTGTGACAATAATCATGACAAATCAAAATTATATTTTCTTACTTAGGTTTTGATGGTTGATTTCTCCCTTGAGTTTGGGGTGTACCAGGGAGAAATTTTCATGTTTTTGAAACTTATCCAGGGGTTCAAGACTTAGGAACATGGATTGGGAAAGTATGTAGTGGAAACCATGAAACACCTATAGTTTTAGGAAGTTGTGATCACACATTCACCACATTGTTTTCTATATTGTGCATGGAAACCATGCATCTTGGTAATTTTTGGATAGCGGTGACTACCCTATCACTGCATGGTTTGGTAAGCTGTGTGACTAACCATTTTACCTACGTATTTTTTTTTTCATTTTGGGTTCTTTTTATTTGGGAATTCTCTTATAAGATTCCCTATTTCATTTCTCCCATCCATTTTTCTACCTAATGTTTTATATCCCTCTTCCAATCCCATCAAAGGTGGATCTTTGGTGATCTCTTACTTGTATTTTTTCCGAATCAAAAGGTTAGGGCTCCTCATCCATCCCCTTATTGTATTTTTTTTGTTTTCAATTTCCTATAACCTTAATGGCCATGTGGGAAAATTTTAATATCTAGGGTTGTTCTTAAATCTAGGTTTTTTGTTTCTAAAGGTTATAAGCTATCTTAAGAGACCTAATTTGGTGGTTTCCATTATAGGTTTCAGTATTTCATCTCTTGAATTCGGTGTTTTCATTCCATTACCTTTTATTAAAGAGTTACATGGATGCTTGGAGTTTAAAATTAATTCTTGAACTAAATTAAATATGTATATGATACCTAGTTTTGTGTTATCTAAAATTCTCCATGATTTTTTAGTTTTTTACATTGAAAAATGGGTGAATTATTTAGTTCGATGGAAATATATTTCAAAATGGTGGTTTATGAATTCTTAGTGTTTGATAAAATTTCATTGGTTGTTTTTGATAAAAAAAATGATTGGTTCATAGTTATTTAGTCCAATTTGAATTTATAAAGTGGATTATTCTTTTTCTAAATATGGTTTCCTAATTTTAAAAGGTGTTACCTTGTTTTTAGAAGAATATTCCTTATTTTATTAATGGTTTTACTTTCTTTTATAAATGGGTTCTCTTATTTTAAAATATTCACCTTGTTTTAAAAATGGTTGTGTTGATTAATGGGATTCTTTAGTGATTTCCTTGTACTAATTTAGGCATTATGCCTTGGTGATAGTGGTAATTTCCCTTGGAATTATTTTTAAAAAAAATTAGTTTAAAAGGGGTTTAAAATGATATAATTCTTGACTTTAAAAGTTAAATATTAGTTCTAGCCTTGAGAGAAGGTGATTTATGGTTTGATGTTCACACCCTACTTAAGACTCATTATTATTATTAGTTTATGCTTGTGTGTATGTGTTAATAATCATATGAATTTTGATTCATGGTTGTGTGGTCTGGGTTGTGGCTTGTAATTTAAAGGATGGGTGATGGTAGTGGGATGCATATGATTATTATGTTATATTTCCATTGGGAACTATGTTTTTCCTATTATTTGCATTGGAATGATAGTGGTCCACCTCTGTTAGCTATGATATGAATAACCTTAGTCTACTAAGTGGGGAGTTAAGGGATATAGCTATTCTAGTTAAGATTTACACATTATAATGTAGCATGTAGTTGAATGTAATGACTTTCATAGGGGTTTTTCATCGATTAGACTAGTGAGAGTGATTCAGGTGATGAGTTATGTGACCATTAACTCATCGATGGTTGGTTTCACTTTTTCATGTCTATTTATTGTACCATTAGTCCCTAAGGATTTGTCTCATGATACGTATCCTATATTGTTCCTATTTATTATGTATTATAATTTAATTTTCTTATCTCTTACTTTAAACCTATTTTTATTTATTGGTTTTTTATCTTTGAACATTATCATATTAAGGATTGAGTTGTGTTATCATTGTAATTTGTTTATTACACTTAATGTACTTGAATTTTATTATGTTTTCCTTTTCTTATACTCATGTTTAGTGAGTGAGTGTGTGTGTTAAGTTAAAAAAAAGAAAAATATGGCTGATTTAAATAGAATCCCGTTGAAATGTTTATCTTGAAAATGTTTTAAACTGTGTGATGGTTTGTTTTTAGAAGATATGTTTAAAATAAAAAGAGAATGTTTAACTTGTTTATTTCTTAAATGAATTTTGTTTTAAAATGAAATGGTTATTTTTAAAATGACATTACCTTGGAAGGTCCTCTTTATAACGTGTTTTTAAATAGTGTATTTAAAGAAATGATATATGACATTGTTTGTTTGTTTTCATTTTTATGGACAAAGAGAATTTTACTTTTAATCTAGTGGAATTGGATTCTTTACAAAAGGAATTAAATGGAATCATAGAGGTATCATACTGGATTTTTTTATCACACCCTACATACTCATGTTGGTGAGTACTCAATGTTCATGTTTTCTGCAAGTTCTAAGTTTTTGACTTGAAAGTTAGTCTATTTTTGCTCTATGTTGGGATGGGGGTGATGTGGTTTATGGTGGTGACTTGAGAGTAACATTGTTGTAATGGGGTTTTATACCAACTTCATTTGACTAGTTGGGTCCTGTAGTGTATCAACCTTTCTAGCCTCCAATTTTTTTAGTCTTGTTTCCTTGGTATGTATTTTGAAATCCTTATATAAAAATAGTTTCATTGAGTAGAAAGAAAAATATTTTATAAAAAGCTTCTAGTATCATCTATTTTATCTATTGCGACATGCTTGGATATTATTGTTTTAGAACTTCTTATTTATTATGTAATGGTTATCCAATTCATGGAAAACTTATGTTGGATTTCTATTTGGAACTATCCTTTATCCTTGTTTTATTGAGGGTGAAATCATTCCCACATGTTCACTTGTGATACCCTAACACTTGTCGGCAACCCAGGAATATCAAGAATGTGCCTCAGGTCTTATGGCAGAATAACTTAGGTGATGGGTTAGGTTGACCTAGGCTAATTCATTATAATATTAGGATTTCCAAGGGACACATTTGAAAAACACGCAGTAGATTGTGATTCTTATCATAAAATATATACAAATTTTCTTTTAAGACTTAAACATCATTATTTAAAAATTAGTTCTCAAAAGAGAAATTATTTTACTAAATGTATATCTTACTTGATGTAAACTCTGGAAAAGAAAAATTATAATAAATAATTACATTTAGACATGAAATAAAGGTTTTTGAATATAATAACATGATGGTTTATAGAATCCTCATTTAAAACCAACTTTGATGAACTCATGAAGAAAATGTATTTACATTGTAAATATAGTTTTTTGATGAAATATAGAGGAGGAAAACTCTTTGAAATTAAAATTTTAAATCATAAAATTATGATTTTAGAATGTAAATAACCCCCTTTATATCACTTATAGAAGTATTTTCTAACTGAACCCTATGGAACCCTCCTTGCAGAACACCATCCCAGAGATTACTCCCAAACACACTCCCTCCCTCACACTATTTTTCTAAGAACTATAACCTCAGGAAGAAATTGATAACAAAAAGATAAGGATGGAACCTAAACTATATATGTTTCTTTAAAAACAAGTCCTTAATTTTATAAATAGACTTTGGTGATACCACCTAAGTAGGAAAAATATATAAGCTTTTAATATAACTGGGTTACATGTAGAGTCAACACACAAACACACAGATATATTTTTATTGTCCTAGAATAACAAATACTTATTTAAATTATCCCAAATCATTTCAATAATTTTATTAATTAATTTCTTAATTTTTTTTAAAAAATGGTTTTTTGTAAAATATTTCAAAAATTACTAATTCTATAACTTACCATGACAACCTACTGCATGAGTAATGTAACTTCCATGTAAAGAATTTGAACTAACTATGAAGGTTAAGTGACAATGTAGAACCTACAAAACATTTTAATCCGACTAACTGCATGAACAAACTACATACCATGTGTCAAATGAGAAAATTCTATCCAATTCATTAACTAATCATGCATTGATGATGAACCAACCATCATTTTATAATCAACTTACCGCAATAATAACAAACCTGTCATGTGGCTGGTAAGATATATTTATTTAAGTATTGTATTGATCATGTGTCTCTATATTTTTAGTAACCATAAGAATAATTACATATCGCATAAAGAGATGTACCTACTGTGTGTACAAAATAACTAACTGTGTGAATTCATGAACCGACTGTATGAACACATGTACTAACACCATGAAGAAATGAATTAACTATGAAAAGTTACCATGCCAACTGACCATGAGCTAAAGTAACCTTGTTTTAAGTGAATAAACCCTAACGTGTCTAACATTGTGGTGAATTATTTTCAAATCTCCAACAGCTAGTTTATAAAGCACTAATTGATGCTTCGGTGCAATTAATTCTGCATTGATTGTTCTCCAATTACGATTTTTGGATAGAGTTATTTTTAATAAGAAGAACCATTCATGTGAAAAATTAAGTGTGACACACATTTTCTTATAGAGAATAAAAAAGAAACTCATTCATGAACATGTGTTAAACAGAGGATTCATCCTGAACTCTTCATGACACTGTTTTCCTGAACTTGTTTTGAAACTTGTTTGAGATCCTTTTAAAGAAAAATTCAAGGACTCTAGAACAACTGAAGCTATTTGGATATATTTACACCATGTATTCTCATCTCTCGCGTATTTCAACTTTTATTTATTATTATCATTTGAGATATGTTTTATTATACTCTATTTAACTATAAAAATAGTCTCATGTACTAAATTAGAGAGTTCTTGATACTCTCTTTAAATTATTTTCAACTAAATACCATGTATAACTGTGGAAGAGGTCATGTGTGACATGAAATTTTTCTCCAATGTAGAACTATGAAAGAAGATTTTTTATTGGACTTTCATAGTACAGTTGTTTGTAAAACTCATTCCAGGTTGTGGATTAGTTTGTTTAATGATAAACTACTTGAAAGTGGGTGATTTCTAAGTGGAGGTGATTTGGTCTTAGATTAATACTAAACCAATTTTTTAAATTTCTGTTGTGTGATTTATATTTTTTTTTCTCTGTTTCAAATAAAAAACAGTACCTATTTAAAAGCTAAAAACTAAAATTTAATATGATGGTTAACTTTAATAAGTGTGTTGTATACTATGTTTGATACTAGGATATTAGTTTCAAAATTTGGAAAGAGTTTTTCAAACTTGTTTTTAACCAAGTTCTAATAAAAATATTGAGAAACCTTTAGAAAAATAATAATAATATAATTCTACTATTTAGTTAACTGGGATTATTTTATAAATTGATGGATTTATTTTATAACCTTTTTAATATATTTTTTATTGGAAACTCAATTCAAACCTTTATTCACTTGTCCTTAGAGACCAAAATTTGGTATCAGGGATCATTTATACTATCTTTGATCATGATCAAGCTTTATTTAAAGATATTAAATTTATTTTATTTCTAAATTTATATATTTATGGATAATCATACATAAGAAAGAACTTTCACTAACCATCCTCATTATTTTAATGAAACAAACTATTCTCAATAGAAAATAAAGATGAAAATTCATTTTGAAAGTATGATATTAGATATATGGGTTGTTATTGAAGAATGAAAAACCCAAAGATGATAGATATAATTGAAGTGATTACATTGAGGCCAATTATGATTGAGACTATAAATCTATGGATTCATTATATTTTTCTTTAGGGGAATATTAATTTAGTAGAATATTTTTCAATTCAACGAGTTTTGAGATTTTGGATAGTCTTGCTATATATCACTAGGGAACATAAAAAGTCAAATAAATGCTTTAAAATACTTATACTATTAAATTTAATACATTCAAAATTAAGTCTGGTGAATCCATTTATGATATGTATCTCATCTGCAATGAAATATTCTATACTATGCATTCACTAGGAAATAAAATTGCCGAAAAAGATCAAGTGATGTGATTAAAAAGTTTTCTACCAAATAAATGGAGAGGAACATTAGTTTCCATAAGAGAATCACATGAAATTAGTGAACTAGTAGTAAATGAAATCATTGTAAAGCTCAGGATATATGATAAGGAATTACAATTAAACAAAGAAGATGATGAACCCAAGAGGATGTAAGTAGCCTTCAAGAATTATGATTCAAAACTAAGAGAAAATATGAGAGATTAAAGTTCGAGGGATGATGAATCACCTACTATCAGTAATTAGGAAATGAATCATCTAGCCAAATGATTTAAGAAATTATATAGAAAAAATAAATTCTTCAAGAAATCTAATTATATAGGTAAGTATAAAAATTAATGAATTTGGAGAAATGATTATAAAAATAAATATTCCACAAATTAAATGACCTTTTATGATTGTAAAATAAAATGACACATTAAAGTAGACTATACCAAGTTAAAATATAAGAAAAAATACAAGGAAAAAGTTAAAATGTATAAAATGGATATGAAATCCACATGGAGTTCCTCAAAGGATAGCTCAAGTGATTCATACTATAATAGAGAATATAAAAATGATAAATCTAATATGTGTTTCATAGAAAACACATTCAAGTTATAAAATACTTTTCATGTATATCTTATACATATTTCTATTCTTTATGAGAATGAAAATGATGAAGAAAATATTTCCAGTGATGATTTATTTTAATATTGTAGTATAATGGAAGAAATATTTATTTAACTTAAAGACAAATACTTATGTTTAAATAAGCTGCATACCATGTGTGAACACTTCAAATATGATTTTCTATATAAAAGGACCATAATTCTCAACTGTTAAAAGAAATAAATTAACTTAAATTATATAATGAGAAATTGAAGAAGTATCTGGAAATATTTACTAATAGTAGAAAAAATATAACCCAGAATCATGTTAAAATAACTACTCCTAAATATACTACAAGAATTGGTTACCAACCAGGATATAGAAAAATTTATAAGAATAAATTTTCACCTAGTTATATTTTTCCTAGTTATGTAAATAATTATTATTCTTCTAGACATAATAAAGCCTTTATTACTAAAATATTAAAATATGATTATAAGAAACTAGTTAAACAATTTTTGATTCCCAAATATCTTTTAACTGGCATATCTAGAACTAAGAAAATATGGGTACCAAAATCATTTCTTGTATAAAACGTTTTCTGTATTAAACCTTTTTGAAGAGTACCATTATGAACCTATGGTATTGGGACCATAGATGTTCCAGACACATGAATGTGGACTACTCAATCTTCAATAACTTTATCATAGTTGATGGTGGTCATGTCTGTTTTGGTGAAAATACCAAAGTAAAAATAATTGGACTCAAAAAATTGATAACTCTATTACTATTTTAATTTCTAAAGTATTATTTGTATATGTATTAAAATATAGTCTTATTATCATCTCAAAATTATGTGATGATGTTTTACATGTTATATTTGATAATAATTTCTATAAATTTTATTATTCTAAACATGTTTTAGTCTTTACTACTATGTGAGATTATAATGTTTATTCAATTGATTTAAATTCATTGTTTTCTCAAAATATTTCTTTTTTAAGTGCCTTTAATAAAGAGTCTTGTATTTAGAATATAATAATATCCTATTTAAACCAACACTCACTTAGAAAGCTAAATAGAAAAGGATTACTCAGGGATACTCCTAAACTAGAATCCATGAAATATAAAGTCCTTAATACATGTTCAAAATGGAAATAAAATAAAATACCTTTAAAACCAAAGAAATAAGTTTCAAATTATCAACACCTAGATTTGGTTCACATGGACTTTATTTAACCTCTTAAACTTTATAGTTTAAATGGTAATCATTATGCTTATGTTCTAATACATGAATTTTCTAGTAACACTTGGGTATTATTTTTATCTCAAAAAAGTGAAAATTGTTCTTATTTTTTCAAGTATAAAAAATATGTAGAAAATATTAATAGACTTTGAATTAAGATCTTAAGAAGTGATCATGCCCATGAGTTTGAAAATAAAGAGTCTAAATCTCTTTTCTCACAACATGGATATAGTCACAACTTTTTTCTCTTATAAACCTATAATAGAATGTTGTAGTAAAAGGAGAAAGGGAACCCTTCAAGAAATTTTCTAGGCTATGATAAATGAGTATAATTTACCTATTTATTTTTGGGAAGAAACCATGAATACATATTTCTATATAATTAATAGAGTTATAATTAGACCTCTTTTAAATAAAACCCTTTTTTAATTATGTAATGATAGTAAACCAAATGTTAATTACTTTATAGTATTTGGTTTTAAATTCTTTATACTAAATATGAAATATAATTTAGAAAAAATTTCAACCAAAATTAATGAATTAATTTTCCTTGGACATTCTACATACAGTAAATCCTACAGGGTATTTAATAAAAGAACCAACATTGTGTAAGAATATGTACATGTAAAATTTGATGAGACAGATCTACATGAACCTAAGACCTCTTTAGAAAATATTGAGGATGACCTTTAAAAATTTATACATTAATGTTAAATATATTGATATTTTTTTCACACCTATTATAGAAAAATATCCCGGTTTCAATGAACTATTTTATCCTAAACTTATAGATGAGAATGAAGTACCAAATACTCCTATTCCTATATCTATTAGGACTCATAGATACCATCCTTTAAATGTTGTTGTAGGAGACCTAAATAGAAGAAAAAAACTACATATTATCTTATAAAGTATATTGAACATCAAAATTTCTTATCATATATTGAATTTAAGAACATCACAAAAGAAATTGATAATGAGTTTTGGGAAATATTTATACATAAATAGAAATTTTAGTTTGAAAGATAGAGTTTGGGAACTAGTTTAAAGACCCATGGACTACAAGACTATTGGCACTAAATGGTTATTTAGGAACAAGGTTGATGAGTCAGGCACTATAATTATAATGAAATCAATATTGGTTGTACAAGGATGTGGAAAAGAGGAAGGAATTGATTATGAGGAAAACATTACACTAGTACCTAAACATGAATCCATAAAAATAATACTTTACTATACAACACATTTAGATTTTAAATTATATCAAATGGATGTTAAGAGTGAATTCTAAAATGGTTATATAGTTTAGGATGATTTTTTGGAACAACCCCTAGGATTTCAAAACCCTCTCTTTCCAAATCATGTCTAAAAAAAATTATATGTTTCTAAAAAACTCATAGAGTTTGTTATAATAGGTTCAGCTCATTTTTTTATTTCTAATATTTTTAAAAATATATAACTAAAAATACTTTATTTATTAAAATAATTTAAAAAGTTGTTTTAGTTGTAAAAATATATGTTGATGATTTTATCTTTGGATCTTAAAGAAATAATTTGTGCATTGAATTTTCAAAAATGATGCAAAATGAATTTGAAATGAGTTTGATGAGTGGGTGAAAATTCTCCCTTGATTTTTAGATTTTTCAAAATAAGTAATGAATTATTTTAAATAAAAGAAAGTACACTAAATATCTATTTTTTTGTATGGATAACACTAAAGGTAGTGATACTCCCATGAGTACAAGCTATAAACTAGATCTTGATGAAACTAGGAAATCAGCTGACCAGACCACATATACAGACATGATTGGAAGTCTACTATACTTAGTTTCTAGTCAACCAGATATTATGTTTAGTGTGTGTATATGTTCCCTTTTTCAATCAAATACAAAAGAATCAAATGTACTTGATATGAAAAGAATTTTAAAATACATCCAAATTACAACCAACTTGGGACTATTTTATTCTAGAGGAAATACATTTAATTTAGTTAGTTATTCAGATGTGGATTTTGGTGCTTGGAAGTTAGATAGAAAAAGCACTTCGGAAACATGTTAATTTTTGGGAAAGTCTCTATTTTCTGGGTGTAGTAATAAGAAGAACTCTATTGAATTATCCACTACTAAAGATGAATACATAGCTATAGGAAATTACTATGCACAAATTATATAAATGAAGCATACATAAATTGACTATGGATATCAATTAAAACATGTCCCTGTAAATTTTGATAATACAAGTGTGATAAATACTTTTAAGAATTCTATATCTCATTCTATAACAAATCATATTGATATGAGGCATCATTTTTTGAGATATAATTCTCAAAAAGGTGATATAACTCTTGAATTTAGTGGAATTTAACATAATCTTGATAATATATTTACAAATACTTAGAACATTGAGAGAATAAATTATAACAGATGTGAATTGGGTATGATAAATTATGCATAGTTGTTTCAATATAGTTTTAGCATTTGTAATTATTCTAAATTATAGTTATAATTTCTTAACCTCTATAGGTAACTTATTTTCTATAATTAACCATGATGTACAGATCACATGGTCAGTATAATGACCATGATTTCTTGTTTATATGGTCATTATACCAATGATGACCAGTTGGAAAAGCAGTTAGTATATCTACCATATTATTTAACGCACACAATCTGTAACACCCCGAGCTTCCACGATACGCTTCTCATTCAATAATGCAATAGCTTGCATTGAACGCAACTTCGAGTTCTAAAACACCGCGACTAATCAAAGTAGCCGTTATGAATAGTAATACCTACTTTTTGAAATATTATAAATTTTATTTATCAAAATGGACTTCATTTTTGGATTCGGAATATTGAAATTAGCCTATGTTGAATTTTTGGTATTTTTCTGAGAACTTCTAAATTTTTATGAATAGTGAAAAATACTTAAAACAACTTTTTTAATCAAAATAATTCATAGTGATAAATTATACTATTGAGTGGTTTTAGAGTATAATTAGAATATATTTTTACCATTTTATCCAATGGTGGTCATTAGAATTAATTTAACATTGAAATTGGACATAAACAATTGCCAATCTTTTGATATAAATTGTTTCTTAAAAACACGCTATTTGTTGTAACAGCGGGAATTAATTATAAAATTAATTAATGCAACTTATATGTTTTGAATTTTTTTAAAATAGGCATCATTTTTGAATTCGAAATATCAATTATAGCTTAGGGTGAAATTTTGGCATTGTTCTGAAAAACTTCAATTTTTGATGAATAGTGAAACCACTAAGTGGTAGTTAAATAACTGATTTTTCGTTTAAATGAAATATTACCACTTCTGTGATTTTATTTTCAAAAATCCGACATACATGGTTGTCATTAAGAAGTAAAATGTGGTTCAATGAGATCAAAATAATTTTTTGGTGAATAGTAACTTTTAAGTTCTTAATCGCGATTAGAGGTAATTAGTGTAGTTTAAGGTAAAAACAATGTTTTAATAATATTATATGAGCTTGACACTTGTCCTACTCCTATTGGATGAGTCATGGCCGACCAAGACAACCCATGGGTCAACTTGGGGACCCCATGGAGCCACTTTAGTTGGAAAATGACATTAATATATATTTATTTAATGTTAAAATTAAATTGACACAAACATGAGTTGTTTTACTAAAATAGTTTTTAAGTAGGGTTAAACAAGTCCAAATTTTGACTATAAATATTCATTAGAAAGATAAAAAGATTTCCTACATCATAGTATTTCTTTTATAATTTTTAGACATTAAATAAATTAAATTATTTATGACATCATTATGATGTGGCGATGACCTCATTATTTAACGATTTAAATAAAATGAGAAGATAATGCAAAATCCAAGGCTTACACTTGTCCAAAGCCTATTGGATGAAGATATTTCGAAACCGTATCACCTTAGCCTCGAATTATATAAATGTGGGACCTTTAGAATCCGAAAAGCATTGTGAAATAATGTAACATTTCAATCTTTCCAAAAGTGCCCCTCCTCTCCACTTATAAAAGGCCCCCACCTCTCCCACCTCATTTACACATTCAAGCCATTTGGCTCGGCCAACCTCTGCCCAAATACTCTCCCAACATTACTCCCTTACTCCTAGAAACCTCACTTTGGGCAGAACTCTTCCCAAGGAAGCCTTTAGCTCAAATCAAAAAGAGTTACCCGATTTTGAGGTAATGTCTTTTATAATGTTGTTTTGTTTTATTTTTCTTCTCCAACCCCCTAAACTCTTTTTATTCATTTCTTTTGTAACAACACCAGTATCCTCAATATACTAGGATGTTGTTATAAGAAGGATTCGAGCTACACTTACACACACCTACATCTAATGGTTAAAGAACATACAGTTTCTGTGGATGGCGAATTTCTGCATCACGAAACGATGATTGTTCAACACTCATATAACACCTTCAAAGGTGGCCATTAAGATGTAACTATTTTTATATATGATATATAATATGTTTTTTTTTTACTTATTCTTCTGTATTTCTCATTTATGGCATACTTTATGATTTCCATTATGGGTAAAACGCGATAATTTCATTTTAGGAAGTGCGGACTACCGCCCCCTCAAAGTGATTTGAATCGTAAATGCCATATGTGGGATGTATAAAGGATGGAGTAAATGGTATTATACACTATATTATACTGGAATTATATTATACATTTATATCATTATGATTTAGTTCCATTAAATATGAAATTGAAATGAAAGTAGCGTTCATGCGTACGTACGGCTTACCGTCTCCATGAACGGTGCATTTCATTTCTTACCTCTAAATGTTACGTGACATTATGAATGAATGTATATACTGTATATATGATATATATGATATCTACATCATGAATATAATTCCGGATATAATGGATATTTCACCACATGAACAACTTGTAATTATAAGAAGTTTATTTTTGACTCAAGTACCAAAGATCGACAAAACGACCGTTATTAACTTAAACAATTACATAATGTTCATAACATTGTAATAAGTGATATAAAAAGGATAATGAAATTGAAAATGGTTCTTAATAAGGTAGATATTAACTCTAGTTTATTATTCAGGAGGTTAAAGAACGGTTGAGTCAAGTCGGACACAAGGTAAGGGAATTTCTTAACCCAACTTCCATTCTTTGGGTTAATCTTTTACTTTCAAATTATGTCATGATATTATTATGTCCTATTTTGTATTTTTACTTTCTTTATGTGTACCTATAGTGAATACACATAATAGATCTATTTTATTTTAAAAATGATCTTTTAAGAATTTCGTCTCAATCCCCTTTCATTGAGGCATATTTGGTTTTATACACAACTTTATTTTATACGGTGTATAAACCCCTTTGACTTTTACATTTATTCAAAAGGAATCTTTTTTATACGAAGCGTTTTGCTAAACGACAAAAGGGAATGTTTTTCTTTCCGTACTTATGCGGCGACAATGACTTCTCCGCCACCGTGACCATTATTTGAGTTTCGGCTTCCTATACAAGCTATTTTTTTTAATGAAAAATAAATACAAAGTTTTAACTTTCTTTTATTTTGGTATTGAAAATGGTTTTGAAATCGTTTTTATTATATCAATGTGTTGTATTGATATCTTGTGATTGAAATGTGGAAATGTTATGTTTCCTTTATGCATGTTTTATGTGATACGATTATGTTATGGTTTATGATATGTTTAAACCTATTCATATGAGGAATGTATTGGACTTAATAAGTGACGGGTGGAGCCCGCTATAGCTCCTCGATGCATCGGTAGGTATCATGAGACATCTAGACGTGGAATTGGCCGAGGCCCTTTCCCAATTTGATTTATGGTTTTGGCCGAGGCCTTAATCATTTTAGATGTCTTGGCCGAGGCCTTGACAAAATGTTTCAGAATGTCCGGCATTATACATTCCCTCATTATGAAAGTGGTTATTGATATTGCATGTGATTATTCGACCAGTAGAATATCCATGTGAAGAAGTAAATGGCATTATTTCATTTTACTTTTGCCATATTATGTTGAAGTTCATGTTTAAAAGGCTTTTGTTTTAGTTATACATTGCCTTAAATGTTAATGTTTATTTATGAAAGCTTCCGCATTATTGTTATCCTTACTGAGCATCTGAGCTCACCCCTTTCAATGTTTTAATATTTTCCAGGATGTGAAGAAGTATTTTATGAATGACCTGCAGGGATAGTCAGAAGAGGATATGAGTGTGGACTATGGAGACTTTGTTATTGTAGTTTTTCACTTTATGATGTAATGTAACGTTTACGAATGTATCTAGTGTTTCCAAGGCTACTAAACTAATCGGTCTTTCGAGACTTGATCTTTTGTGATCATGCAAATGTTACGAAGTAACACACCGGCTCCGGGTAGCTGGGGTCGGGGCGTTACAGTTGGTATCAGAGGCAGTTTAGTACTAACCTTGGAAGCTAGATTTAGATAAACTCTGATTAGAGCACATAGAACAAAGATAGACTTTGAGGATTAGTATAGAAGAACATCCTAGAATTTTGGTATTATAGAGATGTTATGAGTTTTCCGAGCAATACATCCCTGTCTGGATACGAGCAGGTAGAGGCGGCTCTGGAACAGATGTACCTAGGGGTAAAACCCGAAAACACCGCTTTGAGCTAGACTCGAACAGGAACTGGTGCACGACAACGGGCCTTGCTGCACTCTTGGTTACGACACTCCCGGGGGATATGCTTAGGATAATTCTCATTTTATTTACAAACCACTATGAAGGGTTATGAGTATATACTTCCTCAAAGAAAACATTTCTTTTTATGATTATGGATTATATCCATAAATAGTTCAATTTATGTAAAGTGTTTTACAAGTATGGAATTATGTATTTTGATTCATAAACTAACCTAGTTTATGCCGTTGTATAGAAATGGCGCCCAGTAGAAGGAATGTGAACTCCAGCAGTACGTATGATCCAAAGAGTAAGAAGGATAGTATCTTTCACGGTATTAAGCCAACATTTCGAAGGGAAATAGTCTCCCATGTGTTCTCAACATATGAAGAAATAGTATCATGTGTTAATAAGATAAGTAAAGAATTCTCTGAGTCCTATGGCTTTGAAGCGAAGCAAGAGACGAAAGGGATGGAAGAGAGAATGATGGACAAAGGGATGAGGGGAAAGAAGAATTTTCCAATATGTGGTAATTGTGGGAAGAAACATCATGGAACTTGCCTAAAGGGAATGGGAGTTTGTTATAAGTGTAGAGAAAAAGGACACAAAGTGCGTGACTGCAAGGGTAAGAAAATGGTTTCAAATGTACAATGCTTCTTCTGCAAGGATTGGGGACACTACGCAAACCAATGTCCAAATCATCAGAGCATGCCCCAAATGATGTTATTGGATAATAATCAAGTTATGATACTACCACAGATGAGGAGTAATGATTAGAGTTCTTATGTTGTTATTAAAGATTTTTTTTTAATTTGAGTGTTGTATCAATGATGTACTGGTTATAATAATTATGGAGTATATAAGGATTGTAATGCAGTACTATTTCATCAAGGACTTGAGATTGTGTGGAACCAAGAAAAGTGACTCCACAGTAGGTTAAATTTTTGGAAAATATATGGTTGAGAGAAAGATAAACCATAATATGGTTTTGATACTGAGATTGTGATTTTGGAATAAGACGTGATTGATTTGGATAAATTATATTGGATATACTTAACTTCCTTGAAACTGATTGATGTTTTGTATACATTTTTGGATAGAAGGAGTATATCTAGTATTCTATAAGGAATAAGGGATCATGGTAATTCAGTATGTTGAAAAAGAATACATGATGAAGGTGTTCACATGTTGTTACGTGGGATAAAGGATCTTCATTATGTTTACCTTCCTTATAAAATTTGGACTGTGAGTTGGACAGAAGTATTTTGGATAACTATTAAGGTTGGAATGGATTAAGTTGAACTTTGGATAGTATTGTTTAAGGTTAAAACATTTATGAAGATTATTTTTGGAATAGTATAGTACTATATTTTTAGGAAAAGGACAACCTGCAGGGTGGGGAATAACCCGTCGCGTCGGACAAAGCTGCAGGAATCGAACCCACAATCATAGTGCGACAGGCCTTTATTTCCTACCACTAGCCTACAGGAAGTCCCTGGTTATTACAAAATAGTTTTACTAATCTAAATGGTATGTGTTAATATTTGGAACCTTATACAATTAGGATAAAAAGAATATTTTTGAGTTCCGTTACCATTTGGAGTAAAAGATGGGTTTGTAGCAAAAATTTATTAACGAATGAAAGTATACATAACAAGTATGTAAATTCCATTACGTTCTTAGTAAATCTCCTAAATAAATTCCTCAACATAATAAAAGGTAACTTAAAACAAAAATGTTGTCGGTTAACTTTTCCAACTGGGGATTCAATGACCGTTTAACCAATCACAAGTTTGTGATTTTCTTATGGTTAAACTTTCTCCTAATCCTGTTCTCTATAACTCTCCATCAGACCTTGATGGTTTGTTTCTCCTCCATATCCATATTTTTATATAATCCTAGAATGGGCTATATCGGGTGACCTTTGTAATTATCCTGCTTTCTTTTAATGTTATATATTTATTAACCTTATTTCCGATGTGGGTTTTCCACAAAGGTATTTTCTATTTTCAACCTTTTATTATCAAAGAAAAATTTCAAATTGCGAGGATGCAATTTATTGAAGGAGGGGAGAATGTAACACCCCGAGCTTCCACGATACGCTTCTCATTCAATAATGCAATAGCTTGCATTGAACGCAACTTCGAGTTCTAAAACACCGCGACTAATCAAAGTAGCCGTTATGAATAGTAATACCTACTTTTTGAAATATTATAAATTTTATTTATCAAAATGGACTTCATTTTTGGATTCGGAATATTGAAATTAGCCTATGTTGAATTTTTGGTATTTTTCTGAGAACTTCTAAATTTTTATGAATAGTGAAAAATACTTAAAACAACTTTTTTAATCAAAATAATTCATAGTGATAAATTATACTATTGAGTGGTTTTAGAGTATAATTAGAATATATTTTTACCATTTTATCCAATGGTGGTCATTAGAATTAATTTAACATTGAAATTGGACATAAACAATTGCCAATCTTTTGATATAAATTGTTTCTTAAAAACACGCTATTTGTTGTAACAGCGGGAATTAATTATAAAATTAATTAATGCAACTTATATGTTTGGAATTTTTTTAAAATAGGCATCATTTTTGAATTCGGAATATCAATTATAGCTTAGGGTGAAATTTTGGCATTGTTCTGAAAAACTTCAATTTTTGATGAATAGTGAAACCACTAAGTGGTAGTTAAATAACTGATTTTTCGTTTAAATGAAATATTACCACTTCTGTGATTTGATTTTCAAAAATCCGACATACATGGTTGTCATTAAGAAGTAAAATGTGGTTCAATGAGATCAAAATAATTTTTTGGTGAATAGTAACTTTTAAGTTCTTAATCGCGATTAGAGGTAATTAGTGTAGTTTAAGGTAAAAACAATGTTTTAATAATATTATATGAGCTTGACACTTGTCCTACTCCTATTGGATGAGTCATGGCCGACCAAGACAACCCATGGGTCAACTTGGGGACCCCATGGAGCCACTTTAGTTGGAAAATGACATTAATATATATTTATTTAATGTTAAAATTAAATTGACACAAACATGAGTTGTTTTACCAAAACAGTTTTTAAGTAGGGTTACACAAGTCAACATTTTGACTATAAATATTCATTAGAAAGATAAAAAGATTTCCTACATCATAGTATTTTTTTTATAATTTTTAGACATTAAATAAATTAAATTATTTATGACATCATTATGATGTGGCGATGACCTCATTATTTAACGATTTAAATAAAATTAGAAGATAATGCAAAATCCAAGGCTTACACTTGTCCAAAGCCTATTGGATGAAGAGATTTCGAAACCTTATCACCTTAGCCTCGAATTATATAAATGTGGGACCTTTAGAATCCGAAAAGCATTGTGAAATAATGTAACATTTCAATCTTTCCAAAAGTGCCCCTCCTCTCCACTTATAAAAGGCCCCCACCTATCCCACCTCATTTACACTTTCAAGCCATTTGGCTCGGCCAACCTCTGCCCAAATACTCTCCCAACATTCCTCCCTTACTCCTAGAAACCTCACTTTGGGCAGAACTCTTCCCAAGGAAGCCTTTAGCTCAAATCAAAAAGAGTTACCCGATTTTGAGGTAATGTCTTTTATAATGTTGTTTTGTTTTATTTTTCTTCTCCAACCCCTTAAACTCTTTTTATTCATTTCTTTTGTAACAACACCAGTATCCTCAATATACTAGGATGTTGTTATAAGAAGTATTCGAGCTACACTTACACACACCTACATCTAATGGTTAAAGAACATACAGTTTCTGTGGATGGCAAATTTCTGCATCACGAAACGATGATTGTTCAACACTCATATAACACCTTCAAAGGTGGCCATTAAGATGTCACTATTTTTATATATGATATATAATATGTTTTTGTTTTACTTATTCTTCTGTATTTCTCATTTATGGCATACTTTATGATTTCCATTATGGGTAAAACGCGATAATTTCATTTTAGGAAGTGCGGACTACCGCCCCCTCAAAGTGATTTGAATCGTAAATGCCATATGTGGGATGTATAAAGGATGGAGTAAATGGTATTATACACTATATTATACTGGAATTATATTATACATTTATATCATTATGATTTAGTTCCATTAAATATGAAATTGAAATGAAAGTAGCGTTCATGCGTACGTACGGCTTACCGTCTCCATGAACGGTGCATTTCATTTCTTACCTCTAAATGTTACGTGACATTATGAATGAATGTATATACTGTATATATGATATATATGATATCTACATCATGAATATAATTCCGGATATAATGGATATTTCACCACATGAACAACTTGTAATTATAAGAAGTTTATTTTTGACTCAAGTACCAAAGATCGACAAAACGACCGTTATTAACTTAAATAATTACATAATGTTCATAACATTGTAATAAGTGATATAAAAAGGATAATGAAATTGAAAATGGTTCTTAATAAGGTAGATATTAACTCTAGTTTATTATTCAGGAGGTTAAAGAACGGTTGAGTCAAGTCGGACACAAGGTAAGGGAATTTCTTAACCCAACTTCCATTCTTTGGGTTAATCTTTTACTTTCAAATTATGTCATGATATTATTATGTCCTATTTTGTATTTTTACTTTCTTTATGTGTACCTATAGTGAATACACATAATAGATCTATTTTATTTTAAAAATGATCTTTTAAGGACTTCGTCTCAATCCCCTTTCATTGAGGCATATTTGGTTTTATACACAACTTTATTTTATACGGTGTATAAACCCCTTTGACTTTTACATTTATTCAAAAGGAATCTTTTTTATACGAAGCGTTTTGCTAAACGACAAAAGGGAATGTTTTTCTTTCCGTACTTATGCGGCGACAATGACTTCTCCGCCACCGTGACCATTATTTGAGTTTCGGCTTTCTATACAAGCTATTTTTTTTAATGAAAAATAAATACAAAGTTTTAACTTTCTTTTATTTTGGTATTGAAAATGGTTTTGAAATCGTTTTTATTATATCAATGTGTTGTATTGATATCTTGTGATTGAAATGTGGAAATGTTATGTTTCCTTTATGCATGTTTTATGTGATACGATTATGTTATGGTTTATGATATGTTTAAACCTATTCATATGAGGAATGTATTGGACTTAATAAGTGACGGGTGGAGCCCGCTATAGCTCCTCGATGCATCGGTAGGTCTCATGAGACAACTAGACGTGGAATTGGCCGAGGCCCTTTCCCAATTTGATTTATGGTTTTGGCCGAGGCCTTAATCATTTTAGATGTCTTGGCCGAGGCCTTGACAAAATGTTTCAGAATGTCTGGCATTATACATTCCCTCATTATGAAAGTGGTTATTGATATTGCATGTGATTATTCGACCAGTAGAATATCCATGTGAAGAAGTAAATGGCATTATTTCATTTTACTTTTGCCATATTATGTTGAAGTTCATGTTTAAAAGGCTTTTGTTTTAGTTATACATTGCCTTAAATGTTAATGTTTATTTATGAAAGCTTCCGCATTATTGTTATCCTTACTGAGCATCTGAGCTCACCCCTTTCAATGTTTTAATATTTTCCAGGATGTGAAGAAGTATTTTATGAATGACCTGCAGGGATAGTCAGAAGAGGATATGAGTGTGGACTATGGAGACTTTGTTATTGTAGTTTTTCACTTTATGATGTAATGTAACGTTTACGAATGTATCTAGTGTTTCCAAGGATACTAAACTAATCGGTCTTTCGAGACTTGATCTTTTGTGATCATGCCAATGTTACGAAGTAACGCACCGGCTCCGGGTAGCTGGGGTCGGGGCGTTACACAATCACTATAATTTTCATGAGGGTTTAATCAAATTTTCATGACATACCTACCATGAATGTTTTATTCATGTGGGTGGTATACTTGTCGCACCTTTTCAATCATAGATCCACGGTTAGTCTACCTACCATGTCCATTCTATACTTAGATTTTTTTCATAAAAATATTTTGGCAGGATTTCTCTTAAGTTTAGTATAATTTTAATACCTAAATGATTTAATTATAAAAATAAATTTTTAAGTTGAATAGATGTATGTATCAATATAAAAATATTTTCTCTTTATTTTTATGCCTCACTTTCCACCTCAACCCTCTCACAAGTGACCTATTTCTAACCCAAACCTTCCAATTTCAAGCCTCTCTCACAAATATGAATCTTCTGAGATCAAATCAAATACAAAATTCCAAGGATTAAGTGGCCTATCAATGTTTCACTTCCTATAAAATCTCATATTACTAAGAAATCAAAGAAAAGAAAATCCAGATTAATTCTTATAGTAAAGTTAAGTAATACACATCTCATAGATTTTTTAGTTTTTACTAAAATAGAATTCAATTCATAGATGTTTAATTGATAAAATCATTGATTTGGAATGAGAATTAAAATTAGGGATAGAATGATTGGTTTGAGGACATTGGTAATACATTATTATTTAAATCCATTAAGAAATTTTACACACACCCATAATTCCTTCATAGAAAGAAAATAGATATCATTAATATGATGATCAGTGGTGAAGTTTTAGAGTTTTGTTCGATGTGTTGATCAAATTGATTGGGTGTTCCACATAAAGGTGAATTTTGGTATTACCAAAGGTCTTACCCAATTAATCATGCACATTTTGAGTTTCCAAATTCATTACAATATATAATTGGGAATGGAATACCTATAATACCAACTATTGTTGAGAAAGTGGAGAATATAGGCTACTGGTCAAATTTATCCCACACATAATCTTTCAAAGAAAAGGGTATTTTGGAATATTGAGACACGTGGATCTATTTTTATTATATATAATGAAAAACTGATTTCAAATTAATCTATATAGCTATGTCATGATACATATGTTTCAGTTTTTGAAGCCTACTTCTAAGTTCAATTCTTTACCCTACCCAAAGATTATTTCTTCCTTGTTCGAGTAAAAATAATTATTTCCTCAGGGGGAGGAAAGAATCACTTCATTAGATGATCTTTATCTTACTCAAAAGATTTTAAAAAAAATGAAAGTTAAATGGAACCCATGAAAAATGGAATGGGTGGTTGACCCAAAAAATTTATATGAAAAGTTTGATCTATTAAGGTACCTAGTTTGAGAAAGGGATATTTTGGATCCTAGTATTGAACCTAATGAAGTGGTTTAGTATTTTGATGATGAAGTGGAAGTTAAGGGATCTCAGGAGGAGGAATATGGAGAAGAAGAGGATGAAATGGTGGATATTAATTATGAAACTAGGGTCACTCATGAGGATGAAATTCCAGTCACACCCATTATAAATTATAGTTCATCTGACTCTCCTTTTCATTTACCATCACATGAGGAAGAGATTCAATATGAGGACCGAGTTGAAACTGATGTGTCTTTTAGTGGTTATGTGGATTAACCAGAGTGGGATGAGTGTGAAGGCTTTGAAGAATCTAAATGTTGTTTAGATGGATCTCCTATCATTGGTAGCACTCCTAGATAACCTATACCTGGTACACTTTCTAAGGGGGATAAGTCCCATGGGACTATTATTTTGGGCCTAGAGTATTTAGAATAAAATGATTATAATGGGGGAAATTAACCTATAAATAGTGAACTTTCCATCCATTCTACTTAGATAGATTTAGAGGTATCTTTTATTACTGCCATAGATTCTCAAGAAAGGCTTAAGGTATCTCCTATGAGACCTTCAGTGGACCAAAATCTTGAAGATATCTTTGGACCTAATCCTACCAAATAATGTGAATAAAGTAATAAAGTTGATTCTCTTCATGAAGATGTTGAGGTCATCGAACCTACTGTTCAGGAGAAATAAGTTGATGTTGATGTCAGATTTGAAGATCAGGTTGATAGAGAAAGATCAATGGAAGATTTAGATGATTTATATGGTAGGACTCAGAATTAGATCCTTCTACCTCTATTCCTTCAACATAATATGTTACTAAGTATGATTATAATGATTTCAAATCAGATTCGATGGGTGTATTTATGAAATCATTTCATGGTTTTGGAAACTCTTTGATGTCAACTTCAGAAAACGATATTGTAAATATAGTGATTTTAGTGATTGATCATATTTAACTCATAATTTATCATGAGGTGAATTTAATGATAAATGACATTGAATGTATGAAGGAAAAATTCAATTCATTAAAAATAGATTTATCTGATATGGTGTTGTAGTTATATCATAGGTTCATGAATGCAATGTTTTAGACTATTCTTGTTTCTATACCTATAACTCCTCATACTTTCAATGTTCATACAATTTTTGAAGAAGATTATATTATAAATATCTTAATATATGCGTAGAAGGTTAGTTTTTATGAGTTCACACAAACTAGGGAAGTTGTATTTGATGGTATGGTGCATGCTTCCAAAACTATGGCAATGGTGAGGGAATATGTAAAGCATGCTTGGAAAGACAGAGAAAACATAAAGAAGGTTATTGTGTACTACCTAAATAGAATATTTAACAAGTTATATTTAATGTTTATGTTTATAAAACTTTACATGGATCTTAAGATGCATCTTTTAACTTAAGATCTTAAGTCACAAGTTGAGAAACTCAAGGTGCTGAATACAGTTTCGGAATCTTTTATGAAAACCAGAGAGGATGTCCTCTTGGATTTGGAGCATGATTCAAGGGATGCGAGTGACTTTAACAGGTTGATGGAACCTTATTATACACTTTTCATACTGTTGGGTTAGCCCCTCCAACTATCCCAATGTCCTTATCTCCAACCACTACCTCTTCTACCATAAATCCCATTGGATTAACTCCTTGGGAATCCATCCAGAATATTATTCCCATGTCCAAGTGAGTTCTCGTTAGAGACCCTTCCTCCACCTCTGCACCTTAGACAACCTCCACCCATGACTCTATGTCCAAACTAAAGGATCTTATTCTTTATTTAGATGTCATTGATGTGCCAGATTCAGATTCTAACTAGAATTCATGATAAGTATTCCTTGTATAACTTTTTGTAATCTCTTTTGAAATATAAATATATAAATTATTTTATTCTATTATTTATTTATATTTTTCCTATTTTTTGTTTACTTACACTATAATTGAATTTTTTATAATCAAAAAATGGTGAGTAAATGTGTTAAATAAAATTAAATTCACTGGAAACATTTGGAAATATTTGAATAACTTAAGGGACTTGAAAAATATTTTAGATATTGATCTATATTTTTTTTATTTATTGTCAATATTTTTTTTGTTTTATTCAATTCATTTCATTTTAAATGTAATTATTTGTGATCATCATAAAGGGGGTATTGTTGGATTAGACCAGAACCTACTTATTTTAATGATCCTAAATCATGTTTATAATTTTATAAATGAATTTTATATTTTCTGTTAGTAAATGGTTTTTTGGAAAAACAAGAAAAAATGGATAAGTTTATAACTTACCATGAAAACCTACCACATGTGTAATGTAACTACTGTGTGAAGAATTTGAAATTATTGTAAAGGTCAAGTGACTATGTGGAACCTATCCCACATTATACTCCAACTGAACACATGACCAACCATGTGTCAGATGAGAAACTTCTACCCAATTCATCAACTGACCATGCATTGAATATGAACCAACCCTACATTGAGAATTAACTTTCCGAATGAGCAACCAACCTACCATGTGATAGGTAAGACAATTTTCTTTAATTATTATACTAATCAAGTGTATCTATTTTTTTAGTAACAGTGAGAACACCTATTCTAAAAAATGAAATGGTGTCACATGGTTGTGCGCCCCCTCCTACATAGTTTGAAAAACCATGAACTAACCACCTATAGGGCCACACAGTTTTTCCAAACAGTGCGCCCTAATATGCATACCCTATAAAGTTGTGTGTTTTCCATCTGACACACTCAAAACTTATCCTAATCCCTGAGGAAATTTCTAAGCATTAAGACTCATTTAAAAGCAAGCCCTTGGTTCAAGGAAACTTCCATAACTAGGTTTCACTAATCAAGAAAAGATTTGGTATATCCACCAAACTCTGAAAATTCAAAACGGGTGAGGAATTTGACCTATTCCATAAACCTGGGATGTTACAATCTCCACACCTTAATATAGCTCCTCCCCAAGCTATAAATCATAAATTTGATATAGTATCAAACATACCCATATTTTAAAAATGTCATGGTCTACCCCGGTCTTAGAGTTACAGGTAAACTCTCTCAAGGTGATCCCCACCTTAGAAGTTACCTACCCTGGTCGCTTCCTAACCCAAAACTCAAATAAAACTATTAGTACAACAACCATCCCTAGACTCAAGGTCCTACCACGATGAATTTTCACTCCTGCACCTCATCTGGTGCTCACATCATACCCATGTCACATCAGACACCCATCCAATACCATATCTCCTCATATTCTCACTTAATGACCATTTCTCACATGGCACCTATGAGTTTCTTCTTCTTAAAAAATATCAAAGAAGTCTCAGTGTTTCACACCTTAGATTAAATCCACATCACATTGATGCCTAGATTCCAATGCACCTCACCAAGACACACATCCATCGATTCTCATATATAAATCTGGGTTCCACGCACCACACACACACACACACACACACACATATATATATATATACAATGCATTTTAGATAACGAAAACCTAATAACTAGTGTCTGTTTAGTCCCTAAACACATCATGTGTACCTCATGCACCAAAAAATGGACATTCCTACATAAGGTACACTCAAAAATAAAACAAAACCCAATCACACCCATTGTATACCTCTAACTGTAACTAGCTCCCTAGACTGCTCTACACCTAGAAGCTCCACTATGTGCACCTGTCCTAAAGCTCGACTACCTAAGGTCTTGTTGGAGTTGGTGTCCTAGTACTAACTATTTTTACTTTTATTACACGTATATTCGATCTATTTAATATAAATAAAAATTATTATTATATATTGTTTGTTGTTCTGTATGACTATAATGTAATAATTTCCTAGAGTATATGACACATTGATAAGGTCATATAAGTTTCCCACTATGATAAAAACCTTGATGTGATATGAAAATATTCTAAAACAATTTTATGTGGTTGGATAACATACTATGATGAGACACATAGTATATTGACTGTTAGGTGTGTGTACTTGTAATCATATGAGGCTTCTTCTCATCAAGTTCGCACTTGGTAATCTCCAAGATGAAAGATTATGATAACAGACCCACAAATAGAAATTATTCATGTTATTTTGTCATCAAATATTCCTATCTTTGAGTATATATGATAGTTCTTAGAATTTAAAATTATAAACAATGCATGTTTAAACTCACATAATTAGATGTATTTTCTAAACCATGACAATAATAGTTCATGGTGAATTTGGATACATTGGGAGTGTCATGAATGAAAAGTCATTATTGAATAAGTTGAGGAAGGATTTTCCATTCCATATTTGTGGAAGCTGATATCACGGACCTTCTATTGTAATAGAATTGTTGCATTAAATTCCATGGTGGTGGTGTAACGACGTGTTTATTTCATATTTTCACAAAAAACATATCAAGCATGTAGGTTGGTGACACAAATGTGTAACCTGCTAAATATTGTGACAAAGAGATTATATTATACAATTAGGTTTCATATGTAGTTATTGACATTGTGACATTAAGTTCTTTCTCTTGGGTTCCTTAGCCCATTTCTAGATAGTAATTTCGGACTTTAGGAAAGACCACCTAATGAAATTGAGAAATAATCCCAGGGGATCACACACTAAGTGTTTCCATTGATCTTGATTAAATTATAATTGAGTTTAATTAAAGGAATAAATATCATTCTCAAGTATAATGAATAATTTTATTCAATTTATATTGATAGCATAAATTCAATAAATATTTATTCATCAGCTTGTGAATAAAACATTTATTTTATTTATTTTATATTTTAATAAATATTTATTTGCTAGATTGTGACTAAAATATCTATTTATGAATAAATTTTTTATTTGGTTGTTTAATAAATGCTAGAAGATTTCAAACAGACCAAGACCAAGTTCAGTGACAAATATTAATTAACAAGACCGTTACAAAAGATTTGTTATTGTGTAAGTTGGCACACACAAAAATATAATTATTATTATGTGGCATGGGGTTTTTTAATGGTGATAAATGTTATTTAATGTAAAAAATTAAATTAAATAATATTTTAACTTAAATCCTAACTATATAAATATATGGATATTTTTATTGTGTAGAGTATCAAAAAATTTAGAATAGATAATTTTTGCACACATTGAATTATCTCTCAACTCATCCTTCCCTCTCCCTATCAAAAATGATCTATGTAAGATAAATTTCTCTAAGACTAAAGAATGATTGATGAAGAAAAAACAACAAAATACATTCAAACTACCATTATATTACCTTGAGATCAAGTGATGTTGTTGAGAGATCATAGGAGCACATGTGGATCACCACTAGAGGGATTTTATCCTTGGTTCCTCACAGTGCAATGAAGGTAATACAAAAGGGTATTTTCGGATGATCGACACTCACCAATGAATAAATTTCCTAAGATGAGGTATTTATTTCATCAAATATTAAATAAATAAATTATAAATTTGTTGTGCAAGATCCTAGAGACATCATGTGTACCTCATGCACCAAAAAATGGACATTCCTACATAAGGTATATTCCAAAATAAAACAAAACCCAATCACACCCACTGTATACCTCTAACCGCAACCAACTCCCTGGACTACTCTAAACTTAGAAGCTACACTGTGTGCACCTGTCCTAAAGTTCAAGTACCTAAGGTCTTGTTGGAGTTGGTGTCGTAGGACTAACTATTTTTACTTTTATTACACGTATATTTGATCTATGGAATATAAATAAAAATTATTATTATATATTGTTTGTTGTTCTGTATAACTATAAAGTAATAATTTCCAAGAGTATATGTCACATTGATAAGGTCATAGAAGTTTCCCACTATGATAAAAACCTTGATGTGCTATTATAATATTCTAAAATAATTTTATTTGGTTGGATAACATACTATGATGAGACACATAGTATATTGACTGTTACTTGTGAGTACTTGTAAGAAGATGAGGATTCTTCTTATCAAGTTCGCACTTGGTAATATCCAAGATGAGAGATTATGAGAAAAGACCCAAAAATAGAAATTATTCGTGTTTTTTTGTCATCAAATATTCCTATATTTGAGTATATGTAATGGTCCTTATAATTTAAAATTATAAACAATGCATGTTTCAACTCACGTAATTAGATGTATTTTCTAAACTATGACAATAATATTTCATGGTGAAGTTGGATACATTGGGTGTTTCATGAGTGATAAGTCATTAATTAATAATTTGAGGAAGGATTATTCCATTCCATATTTATGGAAGCTGATATCACGGACCTTATATTGTAATAGAACTGTTGCATTAAATTCCATGGTGATGGTGTAATGACGTGTTTATTTCAGATTGTCACAAAAATATATATCAATCATGTAGGTTGGTGACACAAATGTGTAACTTTATAAATATAGTGATGAAGAGATTATATTACACAATGAGGGTTCGTATGTAGTTGTTGAATTTGTGACATTAAGTTCTTTCTCTTGGGTTCCTTAGCCCATTTATAGATAGTAATCTCAAACTTTAGGCAATCCCACCTAATGATAATGAGAAAGAATCCTAGGGGGTCACACACTAAGTGTTTCCATTGATCTCGATTAAATTATATTTGAGTTTAATTAATGGAATTAATATTATTCTCAAGTACAATGAATAGTTTTATTCAATTTATATTGATAACATAAATTCAATAAATATTTATTCATCAGCTTGTGAATAAAACATTTATTTTATTTATTAAATATTTTAATAAATATTTATTTGCTAGATTGTGACTAAAATATTTATTTATGAATAAATTTTTTATTTGGTTGTTTAATAAATGCTAGAATATTTCAAATAGACCAAGACAAAGTTCAGTGACAAATATTAATTAACAATACTGTTACAAAATATTTTTTATTGTGTAAGTTGGCACACAAAAAAAATATAATTATTATTATGTGGCATCGTGTTTTTTAATGGTGATAAATGTTATTTAACAGACAAAATGAAATTAAATACTATTTTAGCTTAAATCTTAACTATATAAATAGATGTATATTTCTATTTTTTAGAGTATCCAAAAATTGAGAATGGATTATTTTTGCACACATTGAATTCTATATCAACTCATCCTTCCCTCTCCCTATCAAAAAATGATCTATGTAAGATATATTTCTCTAAGACTGAAGAATGATTGATGAAGAACAAACAAAAAAATACATTCAAACTACCATGCTATTACCTTGAGATCAAGTGATGTTGCTGAGAGATCATAGGAGCACATGTGGATCACCACTATAGGGATTCTATCCTTGGTTCCTCACAATGCAACGAAGGTAATACAAAAGGGTATTTTTGTATGATCAACACTCACTAATAAATAAATTTAATAAGATGAGGTATTTATTTCTTCAAATATTAAATAAATTAATTATAAATTTGATGTGTAGGATCCTCGATCTTTGTTTCAAGAAATGATTATTAAAATAAATTTTATTATTTTTCCACCTCTGCATGCTTCCGCTGTGCCCGGAACCATCAAGTGGTATCAGAGTAGTCGCGTTTAAATTTATAATTATTTATTTGATTTTTTATCTATGAAAAATTTTAGTTATATTTTCATTTCATGTTATTCATTATTTAATCATATTTTAATAAAAACACTATTTCCATATTATTCATGCTCGTTCAGTGTTTCATTTTCTTAAATTTTTATGAACAAATTAAGAATAACTGGAGATACCATCAGGAAGTGTCAAATCATTGGTCGGTAAAAATGGGTTACACTATGTGCAAAGGAAGCTCATGTTGTATACCCAATAACATTGTATCAAGATATATTGAATAATTAATGACACATGGTTCATTTATTGGGCCCTACAGGTTGACCGGGTCAACATGGAACATGGAAAGCGGATATATAGTTTGTAGCTGGCATGTACAAGTTGTGTAGTCTGATCGAGTTAAAATGTTGAAGCTCTTGACATATGAATTAGATATATGATAACTGAGGTATATATCCTTTAGCAGGATGTACACGCCGTGTAGTCTTCCATTAATGAAAAAAAATAAAATTGCTTTAAATTTGAAAATTGCAGCATTAAAACCTTATTTTATTGATTGGCACACCATTTTGTGTTTGAAAATTAAATAATGATTTTAAATAATTTTAAATGATAAATTAATTTATTTTAATTAATATGTCTTTATTGGTTTTTCCTTTTATTTTCCATGAATGTCATTAATGATGGATGTCTCTAAATAAGATCAGATGATCATTAAAATGAAATGGAATTGATTAATTAATTAATGAAAGAATGTTTATCTTAAATAATAAAATAATTAATAAAGAAATGAATTATAGCCATTTACTTTTTTGTATTCGTTGCATGTATGACCATTCATGTGCTTTATCAAGACTTGTGTATGTGTTGGATGTTTTAATTTAATTTATTGAATTTTTTTTCTATTTTTTAATATTAAATTAAATGATGGCTTGTGAGTCATCCCTCCCTCCATTATTATGTAGGACCTATGTGTCCAAGGATATTTATGTAATCCCCTTTAACCAATCATTTGGTTCCCCTCACCTATGTGTGGTTAATAAATATTTGTAATTAATGGAGCATACCAAGGCATGCAGAGGTAGTTCAAGACGGAACCGTAATGATTTCAACCCTGTTGGGCCAGAATAATGAAAATATACACATGAGGGGGGTAAATTGTTCCTTTTCGATAATCTTGACATATTCTCATTTTTAGATTTCTTTGCGATTTTTGTAGATGTGAAACATTCTCTTCTATAATTAATTTAATGAGTGAATAAATAGTAAACAAGAACATAATGATTTTTTTAGTGGTTTGGGTCACAAATATCCCCTACTCTACTCCACCAACACTCTCTCTACGAGTTTGTTCATTTTTACTAGACAAGGTCCTCTTATCATAAGACCTTCAAACAAAAATTGCATGTAGGCAGTTGAAACCTTTAAAAAAAGATTTATAGATCCTTTTAGTTATTTTATAGGGAATTGATTTCTCTATAGATTAGTTTGAGAAGATGATAATCTTAGATGATTTAGTTTGAGTAGCTAAAACTCCAATAAATCAAAAGAGATTGATTTGATTGAATTGATAGGTTCTTGATCAAAATTGTAGCAGAAACTGATAGAATACAGATCTTATTCTTTAAATATGAATGCATTTTATAAGAATAGAAACAAATAGTAGTTTTTACACAGTAGTATGAGGTTTAAATATGTATATCTTCAAAGTGTATCCTCTTCAGTAATAATACAGTCTCTCATTCTTTGCAGAGGTTCTTTATTAAAAATATATTCACAAACATGCAGTTGTATACATTTCACACATGTATAGAGAAAATACTATGGCCATATATATATATAAAACAAAACATTATTTTGGTTGATTATATCCCATAAAGTTTCCTAATAGATTGAAATCATTCAAATCTAAATTGCTCAAGAGAGTTGTAACTTCCCTTAGAAATAGGAATGATTTATTTATTAAATACAAGCCTTCTAATTAGTCATAAAACAGCTTTAAGACAATATTTACTCCTATTGAGATCATTTTAGGAATCATGGATAATATTTTAGAATTAAAACTTCATCATTTAATAGTGAAATGTATGGTTTCTTTACAAGACAAAAAAAATCCAAATGTAGGATTGATAAAAAAAGTAGGTTTGATGTACCATATGTTTGCTTCCACAAACATAGGGTTATTTCCAAATGTAGGGTTCCTAAACCATACTTTTCATTTTATCAAATGTAAGGTTCCATCCAAATGTAGGATTGATTAACCATAATTTTTTTGAAAAAATAGGGTATATGATCCATACGTGCGGATCTAAATGTAGGGTGGATTCCTTACGTTACGCTTGCACACGTAGGGTATAAATAGTGTTTCCAGAATACATTAAAAACATGTTCAGAATACTTTAACAAATATTATAACCTGTGAATAAGATAATCTTCTCAAGAAATATATTCCTAAAAATACTTAAAGTAATTTCATTAGTAAAACAAATAAGGGTATTTGTGAGCATTAAAATGAATAATACATATAGAGTATTGCTGAGACAATACATGCCCAAAAATCTCTCCCTTTTTGATGATTACAAAACCCATAATTTAATTTATAGAAAATATAGGAATTTTAAACACAAATGAAATAAATTTTAAAAGGTTAAAGAGATTAATTATTGTTTAAGTTTAATGTTTTATAGTATTATTTCGATGGATTGAGAAATAGAATCATGAATGTTGTGTTTACCCAATTTTCTCCCCTTTGTGTGATATCAAAAATAAATCATTTGAAAATGGATTCAAAAACATTCAATATAGTAAATTATTGTAAATGAATTTTATATCTATCACAACCTTTCCCCTAGGGCATGTGCCATGACTACCCCAAGCCTACCTCCCAAAGGCCATGGGATGGCGACTAGCACTGAAGGCATTATCCCACGAGTGGGAGGAATTTTCTTAAGTACCTGTATGCATGCACACACACAATAACATATCCCAAATAGATAGAAAAGAAAACATGAAAGTCACTAAACAACCACTGAGTAAAGGTATAATATGTAAGTCAAATGGGCCAGAATACAAACCCAAAAAGGAGAAAAACTGAAAATAGGAAAGTACAAATGATATCTGTAAGACATCCACTAAAGACCCCACATAAAGGGTAGGAAAGGAGTGGTTGTTAGAAGCTATGTATATAGGTCTTTCCTATCGTATCTCACTGGGAACCACCTGGTCCCAGGCCACTGAGGTCTCTATCGAAGCACCTGTAGTCTGCAACAGACACAACACGTGCGGGCGAAGCCCATATAGGGGTAAATAACAAAATACTCAGTATAGATCCGAAAACACAAGGTAAAGACCACAAGGGTAGGTATACACAAAGTAATGTCATCTCACATAGGTATAATCTAAAGTATGTAAAGTAAAACTATCAGTAGTACACTGAACACCTTGGACTACTAACGTACTCATCCCTGATAAGTACTTGTGGGTTTGCTGGGTCACACAGAGCCGCTCCCCACTATGGGAATGTCGGGTCACACAGAGTCACTTCCCAATAAGGCCATCATAACAGGTCCACATAGGGCCACTTATAGCTGATCAACACAGGGTGGCTTATAGCAGATCTACACAGGGTCCCTTGTAGCAGATCCATACAGGGTCGCTTGTAGCTCATCCACAGAGGGTCACTCGTATCTGATTCACATAGGGTTTCTTGTAGCTAATTCACACAGGGTATCTTGTAGCTATTCCACATAGGGATACTTATCATCTAGGCATATAGGGTCATTTAGTCCTGCTCGTCAATAGTTATTGGGTCTCAACCAACTATAGGATTCCAGTACGTAGCACACTTGATTCATATATAATCCACTCATCAAGTCATTATTCATATTTCAACTTCTATAAAAGACTCTTTAGAGCATGCCAAAAGAACTGTCTCATTGTGAGGGTTCCAATGCCGCAGCCAATTGGACACCCGATCTGAAAGATATTAGCCTTTAGTTAATAGGGGATGGTTGTGTCTGGCCCTAGTCCGACCAACCAGGCCTCGGGTGTCTCGCATGAACCAACCTAATTTGGGCCTGGGTGGTCTTGGATCGGCCTGGCCACTGGTCTAGGCCCATCGGGTCTTGCTGGATCCATCCCATCGGGTCACCCAGAGACCTGGTTCCATTCGTCCCAGACCGTAATGGGTGGTTTTATTCATTCCTAGACCGGGCTGCCTAGCAGTCCGATTCCATACTACCATCCCATCTTGCAAAATTAGGTTGGCTTGATTTCCATTCCGGGCTACCTAACAGCCTAGTTTCCCCCCAGCCTGGCCTACACAATGGGCCAGTCTCCTCTAGCTCAGACGCTTGTTGGGCCACTGGTTCGACCGCGATGTGGTTGTCTGAAGTCAATCTCCACCTTTCCCCACGTTCAAACCCCACTAGACCATGTTCCAGTGTGTCGTGGCCCATACGACGCGGGCTGCCCCTCTGATGCGGCCAGGTGGTTGCGTCCGTCTCCACCAGCTGTCGACCTAGGTGCCGCCAACTCGGGTGTCATCGGCCCCTCCTGCACTGCCACGGCCTGATCCGGTCGTGGCCTCTGCCTCGTCACACCGTTGTGGCATGCCGCCACATGTCTGTGACCATCGTCATGGGCCACCGGCACCAGCACACTAGTGATGCCTTTTTCGGACCACTGAGTCCTCTCTAGTGGTCTGTTCCTTGGACTGTTTGTGACTAAGCCCTCCTTGGGACGCCATCTTCCCTACTACGACCTTGAGAGTTTTTCCATCAATTTTAACGTGTGGTCATAAGATTACATGAATGGCCAAATATGGAGGAATCGGGGCCTTGTTCATGTCGCCCTGATTCCTCTGCTTTAGTGTTTTTGAAATATGGGAAGGGAAGATTAAGTTTCTTGGAGTAATCTATCCCCGAAGTAAAACCCATAGATAAAAAAAACCTCCCATAAGGACAAGAAACCCGCAGATCAACCTGTTTGTGGGTTGATACCTATTCATTATTTTAGAAAGAATAACAGGGCATTCTAATTCTCAAAAGATAAACCCCTACCTGGATAAGCTTCAATCAGAGGGAAGGAATGCTATTGGGGGCGATCTGTCCGTGGGGATTCGTGATCCATTCAAAGATGTTGGAATTTGTAGATCTCCAGTCCCAAATTCGTTCTTCTAGGGTGTCTTCACCACTTTACGATTCACTGACATTCATCATTTGAGAGGATTCCTTTGTCATTCGTCAACAGAATTCTAGATCTAGATTTGTTTCTCCAACCCCATTATCTTATTAAAAGAGAAAAACTTCACAACATTTCTGTTAAAATTAGTCTTCGCATCATTACGCTTCATTTAAAGTGTCCTTACATTGTTTCCATTATGGAATAAAATAGTTGGCTCATCGTTGCATTACAACGAAACAATTTTTGAATAAAATAAACTTTCTAAGTTTGTTTTATTTTTCTTAAAACGACTTAAAATTACCTCTTTCCCTTGATCATTGCTAGTCGAGGTTAGTTCTATTATAAGGTAATGTCATCTTTTCGGACACAACAGTGCCTTTGGATCTTCAATCTGAGCACCCATTTAGAAGTTTCCAAAACTGCGCACACGCGCCATTTTAATTGTCTTAAAAAAAGGTTAAAAAAATCTATCACCATCAACCAGCACCAGTTGAGGTTAAGATATTCATAAGGGAAAAAAACCATCATGAGATCAACGATACTCTCAGATTTCCAATACGAGATACCATTTAGGAGTTATAAGGATTTTAAAATAAAGTAATTATTACTTAATTATTTTATATAAAACCAAAAACTAACTTTCATTGTTAGAACACACCGGCCGACATTAGGACCTTTCTTGGTGAATCCTGATGCTCTGAGTTCAATGGTTCCCTTTTATTTTTGATCTGAGTACTGGTTTAAAATTTAGAAAATCCCTCTTGTATGATTATTTAATAAACCTCAAAAAAATTTCAAAAATACGTTTGGACACTCTCAACCTGGGAATAACATTTCATCTTAGATCCTGGTCTCGAAATAATCCTATTTAATTTTAAAAAATCATGGAATTCTGGGGTATTACAATATCCCACTTTTGAGAAAAATAAGGCATGTGTTCTGGAATTAGTAATGAAACGAAATAATAAACAAAAATGTAATATATAGAGTATTTTATAAAAAGAATATTTATGATTAAAAAATAATTTCAGTTGAGAAATGTTTAAATAGAAGGGTTGGATGAAGTTAAAAGGGTTGGTTTATAAGAGGTTTCAGTTTCTAGTAAAACTTTAACAACTTGAACAACTTCTTTCAATTATTTCATATGTTCTCTTAAACTTTGTATTAGATTTTCAGCCAACTACCACATCAAGAGATTTGAATCTTTCCCAATCTTCACAATTTTAACAAAATTTATTTTAGAAATTTGTGAACTATCACCCTTTTATAAACAAATTAAGACAACATTGATCCCAACTAATTGATAAGAGTTCTTATAGAATAATTTCTTGAAGTTAGTTTCTCAATAAGATATCTTTGATTTTCCAATAAAATATTGATGGTGGAACTGTTACAGTAAAGATTATGAAGTTTATCATTGAAATATGTCATTATAGTTGTGATAACTTCAAATATTAAGATTAAATCTAGAGAAGTTTGAGGTGCTAAAGTAGAAGCTCTGGATTAACTAGAACCACTTCTAATAGATTCAAATTGGTCCCCAAATATATTTTAAAATCACTGAAATATGTCTTTGAAATAAATTTTTCTTATAACCTTTAAGACTAATCATATATCTATCATCTAAAAGTATCAAAATCCATTCTTGAAACAGAACTTTCTATAAAATATTTTTGTTGAGTCTGAACAGTTTCTATTACCTATCTGGGAACAGTTGAACTTCTTAGATCTTCCAAATATTTTCTTACAGCCTCTAAATCACTTTGAAAACTTGAATTTTCTTCCCTTAGTTTTTTTTAATTGAACAAAAAATACTTCAATTATATTATTCAAAAAATCATAGTATCCTATTTCATGAACTTGATATTGTTGGACTTTATCAACTAGGGATAAAGATTTTTCTTTACTCGTCTCACTATAGCCAGAAAATTCAACTTCAAGAACCTATGTGACTTTAGTAGCTTCTGGGGCTTCCTTGTCCAAGGAATCATAAATAATTGAAATTGATTAATTACATACTAACCTTATAGTTTAATCCACAACATTGTGATCTTGATCATTTCCATGAGAATTTTCTTGGAATTTTTCTTCAATAGGAGTTTGTTGAACCTTATTTTCTCTTTAATTTAGAGCCTCTTTCTCTTCTTTGTTAACTGATTGATTTTATTGTGGGGAAAATTCACCGGCTATAGAAACCTCTAATTACAGTGTTTTAATTGTATTTTCTTAAACTATAGGTTCATCCCTATTTCTAGTCCAGATGACAAGGGCCCCATCGATTGGTTCTTCCAAATTTTATTCAAGAGATTGAGTGACATCTCTTGCATATTCTAGGTCAAAGACATTGTATCTGATTTGGAATATATTTTGTGGAGTTTCAACATAAATTCTTCATTATAAAACTTATTCTTCTTGAATTTGGATCGTAAAATATGATCCTAACATTCCTTGCTCCCCCTGGGTAGTAGGTTTACTTCCTTGTTATTCTTATTTACCAACATGTAACGACTTTCCCTAGACTTTACTCCAAAAGTAACCTATCTTCCTTATAGTTCCATCATTGAGAATATTGTTCTAATCACCTTTGGAGTTTATCTTTACATATCTAATCATGACTCTTTGATGTATTAGCATTGATATTATCCTTCCATAAGGATAAAAATACATATTTACCTCCTCATGGAAACAATGATTCATGTACCTTAACATATACCTTGGGAAATTAAACTTGAAATCACTCATCGTCAAAAACATTATATAAATGTCTGGATAAAAAATCTTTTCAATTTTAGTAGTTCTTGGAATAATAGATGATTAAATAAACTTGACCAGCATCATCTGGTCATCATTAGGATCCTTAACAAACATTTTTCTTATCTGGGTGTAGCTGAAGAGAAAAGACATAACATTCTATTATTTATGTTCTTGATTTCCAATGTTGCGAAGATAAAAATGAAAGAACCCTTCATGGGGATACTAAAAAATATTTTCTATTTCAATTGAATATATTGAAAATCCCTATGATAAATCTTAGATGCGATGACATCCTCTGTGTCACTGAAACTATACTAAGAATTTCTAAAGAACTATTTTACTTCTATATCAAAAATAAATTAATATTTTCCTTTAGTAAAAAGAGTTTCCATGCATTTAAAATATATATAATTCTTTAGAAGAATATTTTTCTGATATGTCCATTCTAAATATATTAACATTCCATGAAGAATCTTTCTGTAGGTAACACATTTATTCATTCTGATTTGTTTTCCAACTTATTTCATTGAAATTTATGAGAATCTGAGAGTTAAAGGTTTCGTATTATAGGGTTTTGAAATTTAAACAGGAGATATAAAATTTAAAATGGTTCTAAATCATAAGGTAGGAAGATAATAGAGAGAGAGTAAGGGTTTTTTGAACATTTTGGAAACACGGTCTGGTTTCTTGATATGATTACATAGTGTAATCATTAATTTTTTATTTTAATAAGACACGATTTTTCAAAATTAATAATAAATTCCTTTTTTGTTTAAACAGAAATTAAATGAATAATAACTAAATAAAATAAAATTATTTATAGAGAGATTAACGAAAAAAACTAATAAACATTTATTTGTAATTAAATATTTCTAACTCCCCTTTAACAAAATCAAAACTTGTAAGTGGAAGTGTTTTAGTAAAGATATCATCAAGTTGATATTTGGTATTTACAAATTCAAAATATATATCCTCTTTAAGAACATAATCTATTAGGAAATGATGCCTTATATCAATATTCTTGGTTTTAGAATGACTTATAGGAATTTTGAAAATATTAATTTCACTAGTATTATAACATAAAATATTTATATTATTAAATTAAGACTAAATTTTAGAAAGGTGTATTTTATCCACACAAATTGAGCACAAAAACTGCTAGCATATCTATATTCTTTCTTGGCTATTAACAGAGCAACTAAATGTTCTTTCTTACTAGACCATAACACTAAATATTTTCCTAAAAAGTGATACACTTATGATATGCCTTTTCTATCTAATATGCATCCTCCAAAGTCAACATAGGAATATGAAATTAAATTAAAATCATAAGTTTTTTCATAGAGTAGAGATTGAAAAATAGTTCTTTTTAAATATATAGATTTCTTTTAACAATAGTAAGATGATATTCATTTGGGTTTCACTAAAATCTTTCACATAAAAATACAGAAAAAATTAGGTCTAGTCTACTAACATTAATATATAGTAAACTTATAATCTTACCTCTGTATAAATTATTATCAATTGGTTTTATGGCTTCATCCAAATCAAGTTTTACATTAGTACACGTGGGATATGTATATGTATTACTATTTTATAGTATAAAAATTTTCAATAAATCAATAATGTATTTACTTTGACTTAAAACATTTCCATAATCTTTTTGATAAATTTGAAATCCCAAAAAGAAATTCAATTCACCCATCATACTTATTTTAAATTCTTTTGCATAAGATTTGAAAAAATATTACAAATATTTTTATTTTTTGATTCGAAAACAACATCATCAACCAAAATTGTCATTAATAATATATTATAGGAAATGATTTTCTTAAAAGGGGTCAGATATTATAATCACATAGAAAATTCATTTTCTAATAAAAACGAGCTTAATCTTTCATACCAAGCTTTAGGTGCCTATTTAAGGCCATAAAGTGCTTTCGTAAGTTTAAAAAATAAATCTAGTTGTTGAGGGTTTTCAAAACCTATTGGTTTTTCAATATAAACTCCCTCTATTAAGTATCCATTTAAAAATTTATATTTTAAATCCATTTGATATAATTTGAAATTTATATAAGATGCATAAGCTAAAATGATTCAAATTGCTTCAAATCTAGCAATAGGTGAAAAGGTTTTCTCATAATATATCCATATTTCCTGGTTGTAACATCTTTCTACTAATCTAGCTTTGTTTTTGGTAGTGATCCATTGATCATCCTATTTATTTATAAATACTCATTTGGTTCCTATTACTAGATAATTTTTTGCTCTGTCAACTAATTCATAAAATTTATTTCTTTTTAATTGATTAAGATCTTATTGCAAAGCTAATAACCAATTTTCATCATTTAAATATTCTTCAATAGGAATAGGTTCTTATTGTGATAGAAAGGCTAAAAATTCAGCTAAGTTTTCTAAATTTCTTCTAGTTATTACACCTATGTCTTGGTTTTCTATAACAGTTTATAAAGGATGGTCCTTTAATATTATAGACTATCTAGATATTACAATTTTGGGTTCTTCTATCTCATTTCCTTCTTGACTAGACTGGGTTTCATCCATTTTATTTCCAAAATTGGTCTTAGGTGTTTTAGGCCTCATATTGTCAAAAGAGTCAATAACTTCATCTATTTGATCTTTTATTTTATAAAAAAGGGTTGCTTTCATCAAACTTCACATGAACTAATTCTTCAAAAATCCAGGAACTTTTATTATATACTCTATAGGATTTATAAGTAGCCAAATATCCAAGAAAGACTCCTTCGTCATCTTTTGGATTGAATTTACCAAGGTTTTACTTATTATTCAATACATGCACCTTCCAAATACTTTAAGTTACTTTACTTTTGGTATTATATTATTCCGAAGTTCATAGGGTGTATTTTTAACAAGTGGTCATATTAATACTCTATTCCTGATATACAAATCTGTGTTTACAACTTCGACCCAAAATGAGTAAGGAAGTTGTATTCATTCAATATAGTTCTTTCCATTTCTTTAACAGTTTTGTTTCTCATTTCAATAATTCAATTTTATAAGGTGTTATTAGTGTAGAGAATGTGTGTTTAATACCAAGATTTGAGAAAAAATAATTAAATTCTGGGTTATCAAATTCTCCACCATGATCACTTTTTAATGAAATTATTTTAAAATAATTCTTGTTTTGACCAATTTTACAGAATCTTTCAAAAATATTGAATACTTCACTTTTGAGTTTTAGAACGTAAACCCAAGTAAATCTTGAAAATCATAAACTAAAATAGAAACATATAATTTATCATATAAACATGATACCCTTGATGGTATAAGTAAATATATGTAGATTAGTTCTAGTGGTTTAGATGTACAAACTTTGTTAGTTGATTTTAAAGATGATTCGTATTGTTTTATGATTTGGCATGCATCACGAAATCTATTATTATCAAATTTAAGACTAGGAAAATCAGAAACTAAATGTTACTTAGTTAATTTATAGAAATAAAATATATTGTAGTGTCCAAGTATTATATGATAGATCCATGACTCATTTGTCTCAGCAGTTAAACAATTCACTTTTTTTATACAAGGAATCAAGATCTAAGGAATAAACATTTTCAGTTCTAGGTTCTCTAAATTTCAGAAGTTTATCTTTGAAAACTGAGTAATAATTCTTAGAGAAATCAACATAAAAATCATAATTACATAGTTGAGATATAATTATTAAGTTGTTCTTTATTCCATGAACATATAACACTTTCTTGATTGAGATTGACATTGGATCTTCAACTGATCCAACTATAACTATATTTCCCTTTTCATTGCCTCTAAAGGTGACTAGACTTCCATCCATTTTTTACAGTGTAAGGAAATTGGAAGAGTATCCACTAATGTGTTTTGAGTAGCCACTATCCATATAACATACATAATTTTTGTTCATGTGGTCTTTTTCCTCAAAAAGCATTTAAATAAGAGTTTGTTTTGGTACACATATTTTCTTAGGTTTGGCCATGTTAGTAAGAAAATATCTCGGAATACAGATTTGTTTTATTTTAAAAAAATTCACATTATTAGCTTCAAACATATTCCTAGAAATAAAAGCATTTTTAATTCTCCTTATTTTAGGACTTATTACATAATAGTTGTTAGAATAATGTCCATTTATTCCACAGTATAAACATGTATCGTTTTTAGATCATTTTATAAAATATTTTTTATACATTTTTTATGTTTCTCCCATATTTCCCATTCCATATTTTTCTATTTTAATAATTTTTTTCCAAAATATCTTTTATAGTTTTTTCTGCTTTAGTTAAAATACTATAAACACTTTTAAGTGATTCCAATTTATCCTATAATTTTTTTATTCTATTTTCAGGAACATACAGTTTTATGTAGATGTTTTTAATTTTCCTATCAATTATTGATGTTGTTTTAGCATTGCATCTATTTCACTTAAAACAAACTTATGAATATTTTTTGATGAATTATAGCTTTTTAATAAAGAATAATATTTATATTTAGGCATTGAGCAGTAAACAACTAGTTTTTTATTTGAACAACTATCAGAATTAGAAGAAAAAGAATAATATGTTTGTACTTCATCTTCTTTCTTAACCATAAATCACATGTTCACTTTCAGATTTTGTGGTACTTTTTCTAAATTATATTTGGAAGAGATTCTCGAGTCTTCAGATACACTCCATGTAGCTTTGACATCTATTTTGCCTTTATGCTCATAATTAGTTTTCATCTTATTTTTTTCCCATATTTTATCCTTCTTATTTTAACTGGGGGTGATTAGGTCTAATATGACCCCTTTTTTGAATTGGTAGAATCTTACTTATTTGGAACATTTTTCATCATTCTTGAAGGATTTTTTGAAGCCTCTATTTTTCTTATTTAATTTACTAAATTTTATACCTAACTGAGAAATTTCCAGCTCAGAATCTGAGTAGTCTGAATCTTTTGATATTTTAACATCTTCTTCTGATTTCTTTCCATGCTTTTGATATGTAAGCTTAAGGGTAGTGTTTTCCCTTTTCACTATCTTATGATCTTCAACTCTAGCTTACATTTCTTCTTCATACATCATCAGGGTTCCAATCAATTCTTTCATTATAAAGTTTTTGACTGGAGATGATTTTTGAATTACTACAGATATGCCATTCCATTTTGAGGGAAGTACTGTAAGTACTTTTAGTGATTGATCAGATTGTGTAATTGGAACTCCCAAAGTAGCAACATCGCTGGCTATTTCAGTCAGTCGTCCATTCATTTGGGTTATGCATTCACCATTATATATTTTAAAGGTTCTAAATTTTAGTTTTGCAATAGAATAACTTAACTGTATGACATTATTAGTCCCTTCATATCCAACAACAATTGTTTGTCACATTTAATAAGTCGTAAGACATTGAGACACTCAATTCAATTCATTGGGACCAAGTCTAAAAATGATAGCATTCATTACTTTTGATTTAGTGTCGTACTCATCTTCTTGTGTAGCATACCATGATTCTGGTTTATCGGGAATTACCTAAGGTGTGATGATCTTTATATAAACTTTATATCCAAGATTCTTTAGATAGATAATCATGTGTGATTTCCTGCATCCATAGTTATCACCATTGACGTATGGAGCATGAATCATAGACATACCTTCTTTAGGATCAGCCATTAATTTCTGTCTTTGCGTAGACCTTATACTTTTGAGTTTTCCATAACTTTGTCACATAATCTCGCCTTTGATACTAATTTTTGGGCTAAAATAATGAAAAGATATACAAGAGGGGGGTGAATTGTTTCTTTTTGATAATCTTGATAGATTCTTGATTTTTTCTTTCTTTGTGCATTATGACGATATACTGTATTATCTTCTGTTGGTAATTTAAGCAGCAGATAAACAGTAAAGAAGAATACATTGATCTTTATAGTGGTTTGGGTCACAAAGGTCCCCTAGTCTACTCCACTAACACCCTCTCTGTGAGCTTGGTGATTTTCACTAGAAAATGTTCGGTTATCAAAATACCTTCAAACAACAACTATGTGTAGGCAGTTGAAACCTTTATAAAAAGAATTTAAAGAGACTATTGGTTATTTTAAAGGGAACCAATTTCTCCATAGCCTAGTTTGAGAAGTTGATACTCTTCTACGGCTGATTTCGAGTAGCTGGAACTCCAATAAATTAAAATAGTTTGATTTGATTGAATTGACAGGTTCCTGATCACAGTTTCAAAAACAACTGTCAGAATACGAATCTTCTTCTTCAAATATGAATGTCTTCCATAAGAATAGAAACAAACAAACAGTAGTTGTTACATAGTAGTACGAGGTTAAATATGTATATCTTCAAAGTGAAGTCTCTTTAGTAATAATATAGTTTCTCGGTCTTTCTATAAGTTCTGTTTTAAATAGATATTCACAAACATGCAGTCATATATATTGCAGACACATATAACAAAAATACTCTGGCCACATATATAGAACACACAACTTTATTTTGGTTGAGAAGATCCAAGAAATTCGCTTGATAGATCATAGTCATTCAAATTTAAATTGCTCAAGAGAGTTATAACTATCCTTATAAATAATTATGATTTATTCTGTTAAATACAGGACTTTGAATCAGTGACAAAACAACTTTAAGTCAATATTTACTACCATTGAGATTGTTACAGGAAGCACAAATAATATCATAGATTTAAAACTTCATCATTGAATAGTCAAACGTAGTGTTTCTTCACAAGACAACAAAATTCCAAACATAGGGTTGACAATGTATGATTGATTACAAAAGTAGGGTTGATGTACCATATGTTTTCTTCCTCAAATGTAGGGTTGATTCTGAACGTAGGGTTCCTAAACCATACTTTCCATTTTCTCAAATGTAAGGTTCCATCCAAATCTAGGATTGATTAACCTTACTTTTCTGACAACGTAGGGTATATGGTCCATACGTGCTGATCCAAACGTAGGGTTCCTTACATTACACTTGAACACATAGGGTATGAATAGTGTTTCCAGAATAGGTTAAAAAGACATTCATAATACTTTAACAAATATTATAACCTGTGAATAAGATAATATTCTCAAGAAATATATTCCTGAAAATACTTAAAGTAATTTCATTAGTAAAACAAATAAGGGTATTTATGAGCATCAAAATCAATTAGATTTATCACTATGGAAAAAATGGATATTTACGATGGGGTATTTGCAATGAGGAAGGTTCCCGCCGCAAATAGTCCCTCCAGACAGACAATTTGCGACGGAACCCTCTTCCCATAAAAAATAACTAATTATTTGTGACGGGAAAATGGTCCCTGTCACAAAAGGTTTGGCATGAGTTGTGCACCAAACCACGGGATGGGTATTTGCGACAGGTATGAAAGGCTGTCACAAATACTCAAGGGCATTTTTTGGTATTTGCGACGAGATTTATCTTCCGTCGCAAATAGTAGGTCGGTCGGTTGGCATTTGCGGCGGTGCCTCTCACAAATACATTTTTAACTGAGATAGCATTTGCGACGGGAATCCCGTTGCAAATAATACCATCACAAATAATCTAACCTATATATACCCACATCCGTTTTTTCCCTTTTCACTACTTTCGCTACCCTTTTCTCCCTCCCTACTTACATTTTTTCTCTTAAAATCTTTCAAAGTTTAACATTCTAAATCGGAGCAATATTCATGGCTTATATCCTCCAAAAGATTCAGTTTTATGTTATTTATCTATTTCTTTTACTTTTTAGTTAATTCATTTTATTTTGTATTAGTTATAATTATAATTAATTAACTACAATTAAATTAAATTAGAATTAGAACGTTTTATTTTTCATTATTTTTTTACAAATAATTACGTGGGATTAGTGTTAATTAGTATTAATTAATAGTTATTATATTAATTATCATTAATTAGTAGTGATTAGTATTAATTAGAAAAAATATTAATAACTATTATTAATTATTCATAATTAGTAATAATTAGTGATAATTAGTAAAAATTTGCGTTAATAAGTTGTAAATTGAAATAAATATTTATAAATAGTAATAATTAGTAATAATTAGTGATAATTAGAGATAATTAGAAATAATTAGAAATAATTTGAAATAATTAGTAATAATTAGTAATAATTTGTAATAATTAGTAATAATTAGGATTAATAAGTAATAAATAGCAATAAATAGTAATAAATAGTAATAAATAATAATAAATAGTAATAATTCGAAATAAATGGTAATAATTAGTAATAAATGGTAATAAATGGTCTTAATTAGTAATAATTATTAATAAATGGTAATAATTGTTAATAAATGGTAATAAATGATAATAATTGTTATAATTATTAATAAATGGTAATAATTCGTAATAAATAATAATAAATAGTAATAATTAGTAATACTTTGGATTAGTACGTAATAATTAGGATAAATTAGTAATAATTAAGAACAAATAGGAATAAATAGTAATAATTAGAAATAATTAGTAATAATTAGTTATAAATAGTAATAAACATAAATAAATAGTAATAATTAGAAATAAATAGTAATAAATAATAATAAATATTAATAATTAGCAATAATTAGTAATAATTTGTAATAATTAGTAATAATTTGTAACAATTAGTAATAAATATGATTAATTAGTAATAATTAGTAATAATTAGTAATAATTACTAGTAATTAGTAATAAATAGTAATAATTCGTAATAAATTGTAATAATTACTAATAAATAGTAATAATAAGTAATAATTTGTAATAAATAATAATAAATAGTAATAAATAGTAATAAATAGTAATAAATAGTAATAATTAGTAATAGATGGTATTATTAGTAATAATTAGTAGTAATTAGTAATAAATAGTAATAATTGATAATAAATAGTAATAAATAGAAATAAATAGTAATAAATAGTAATAAATAGTAATAATTTGTAATAATTAGTAATAATTAATAATAATTAGTAATAATTAGTAATAATTAGTAATAAATAGTAATAAATAGTAATAAACAGTAATAATTAGTTATAAATTGTAATAAATAGTAACAATTAGAAAAAATAGTAATAATTAGATATAAATAGTATTAATCAGTAATAATTAGTAATAATTAGTAATAAATAGTAATAAATAGTAATAATTAGTAACAATTAGTAATAAATAGTAATAATTAGTAATAAATATGATTAACTAGTAATAATTACTAATAATTAAGAATACTATGTAATAATTAGTAATAATTAGGAATAATTAGCAATAATTAGTAATAATTAGGAATAAGAAGTAATAATTAGTAATAATCTTGAATAATTAGTAATAATTGTTAATAATTACTAATAATTAGTAATAGGTAGTAATAATTAGTAATAAATAGTTATAAATAGTAATAATTAGAAATAAATAGTAATAATTAGTAATAATTAGTAATAAATAGTAATAGTTAGTAATAACTAGTAATAAATTGTAATAATTAGTTATAAATAGTTATAAATACTAATAACTTGTAATAATTAGTAATAAATAGAAATAAATAGTAATAATTAGTAAAAAATAGTAATAAATAGCACTAAATAGTAGTAAATAGTAATAAATAGTAATAATTAGTAATAATTTTTAATAAATTTTAATAATTAGTAATAATTAGTAATAATTAGAAATAATTGGAAATAATTAGTAATAATTAGGAATAATTAGTAATCATTAGCAATAATTTGTAATAATTAGCAATAATTAGTAATAATGAGTAATAAATAGTTATAAATAGTAACAAATAGTAATAAATAGTAATAATTAGTAATAATTAGTAATAAATATGAATAAATTGGATTAAATGTGAATAGATGGGATTAAATATGAATAATTGGGATTAAATATGAATAATTAGGATTAAATATGATTAATTAGGATTAAATATGAATAATTAGGATTAAATATGAATAATTAGGTTTAAATATGAATAATCTTGATTAAATATGAATAATTATTAAAAAATAGTAATAAATTGGCATAATTTCCAATGGATTAGTGGCAACTCTTTTTCCCAACTGCTCATTTCCTTACAACTTTCTCCCACTAAAATCACTATGAAGAATCTACTCCAACGTATAGATATCCATTTTCATATACATGATAGTGGAGAGAATAATAATGAGGCCTCTCCACTCTCCATTCTCTTGCATATAAAAATAGATATGCGTACATCAAAGTAGATTTTTTATACTGATTGCCCGACGGCTCACCTCCTTGGAACTTTCTCTGACTAAAATCACTATGAAAAATCCGCTCCAATGTATGGATATCCATTTTTGTATGCAGGATAATAGAGAGTAGCACAACGAGGTCTCTGTACTCTCCATTATCATGCATAAAAAAATGGATATTCATAATTCGGAGAAGATTTTCCATAGTGATTTTAGTCGTAGAAAGTTTCAAGGAGATGAGCCGTTGAAAAAAAAGAGATGATGTCAATCCATTGGAAATTGTGACACACGTAATAAGCGTTAATTAGTATAAATTAGTTGAAATTATTAATAATTAGTGTATAATAGTATAAATTATAAAACAAATACTACAAATAACTATGAAATAATAGAAATTATTATAAATTTCTAGAAAAGTGGATTTAATTTTTTTCTCTTATTTGGATTGTGTTTTTCTTATATCAAATTATTCAAATGAAGCTAATTATTTTATATCTTTTAGAGAAATATGAAATAAGAAAGTTGAAAATAGTAATTATTAGATGATCATACTTGGATAAATTAGTACAGGAATCCGAATGGTTATGTTTTAAATCATGTATATATTGAGGGCGTTGAAGCTTTTTTTCATTTACATCATCAAAAACAGAATTTTTTTCAGAAGGGAAAATTAAGTGTCCTTTAAAAAATGTTCTCTGAGGATGTTTGACACATTTGAAAACATTGGGGGTCATCCATTGTTTTTTTAGACTAGATTATGTTTTTGGTATCAACATAGTGAACACAGTACCAAATAAATACTAATAATTTGGTTTCATATCCATCATGGTTTCAAAATTTCATATATGATGTGGTAGGTTCATCTTTCAAAAAACTAAAACTCGGGATAATGATGATTTACCTCCTGAGTTAGAACCATCCCAATTTTATGAGTTGTTGAGGTCTGCTGAGGATTCCTTATATCCTAGTTTCAAAATAAGCAAATTTTAAGCGGTTGTAAATTTATAGATATTAAATTAGATAATGGAATTTCAAATAGATATTTTGATCATATATTCTATATGGTCAAAACACCATTACCTAAAAAAATGTGTTGCCTAAAAATTTCTATAAGAGAAAGAGGCTAGTTCGTAATATGGGTCTTGGTTATCAGAAGATTCATACATGTTCAAATGATTGCATCTAATATTATGGAAAAAATGAGTCATTGGATAGTTTTCCCACATATGGAAAATCGAGGTATAAAGAGGCTCAACTAGGGATGTCTAGATTGATTCATGTAAAATAGTTGAGATATTACCCTCTTACACCCATATTGTAGTGTTTATTTATGTCTTAGAACACAACAACATTGATTCCATGACACAAAACCAATATTTCAACTTCTAAAAGCTTAAATCATCCCTCTAATAGTGATTTATAAAAATATTTTGACCAAGTGCATTTGTATTTTTCTTTAGAAGTCCAAAACGTGCGATTGGGTATTTCTAATAATGGTTTCTGACCATTTGGTTCTTACGGTAGTCAGTATTCATTTTGGCATGTCTTTATAACTCTGTACAATTTACCTCCTTAGATGTTAATGAATGATCCATTATCTTTTTTACCTTATTAATTTCATAAAATCTGAAAAATAATATTGATGTTTATTTGAAACCATTGATTAATGAGTTAAATTCATTATGGAGTAACGATATTAGTACATATGATGTTATTTCGAAACAAAGTTTCCTATTAAAATATGCATTAATGTGGAAAATTAGTGACTTACCAACATATGGAATGTCATCTAACTGGAGAACACATGGTCCAAAATCATGTTTGTACTGTATGAAAGACAGTAAATCATTTATGCTCTTTAATGGAAAAAAAACCTTGTTTTTTCGACTGTCATCACTGATTCCTTCCAAAAGATCATCATTTTTAGAGGAACAAATATCATTTTATAAAAGGATAAATTAAAAGAGAAGAACCTCCAAAAATGATCTCTGATACATATTTAAAACAAATTATCTCTTAATTATCACCCATCACATTTAGACCAATAATAAACCAACAGAAAATTAATGACTTTGGAAAAAACACAATTGGATAAAATAGATCATTTTTTGGGATATCGGCCTAATTTGTTGGTTCATCACATGTTGTATGTCATGAATATTGATAAGAACTATTTTGATAATTTATTTCACAAAATCTTGAATACACCAGGTAAGACCAAAGATAATGTAAAGTCGTGATAAGATCTTTCCCAAATTTGTAGGTGATTAGAACATGAATTGTTTGAAAATGTCAGATCATAGAAATTAATGAAGCTAATATAAACTTATACATTTTACAAAGAAAATCAATTTTTTTAGTGGATTGTAGATTTGAGACTTCCAGATAGTTATGCTTCCAATTTGGGAAGATGTGTCATAAATGGTCATATTACCGGATGAAAAGGTCATGACTGTCATGTTATAATGGAAAGAGTTATAGTAATTGAATTAAGAGGATTTTTGAATTCTATTATTTGGGATGTGATAACATACATATCATATTTTTTTGGATACATTTGTGTGTAGAAAATAGACTACGATTCACTAAGTAGACTGTAAAAAGATGTTTTTTTAATTTTGTGTAAATTGGAAAACAATCTTCTCATTGGATTTCTTTGACTAAATGGAAAATTTGACATTACATTTTCTACATGAAAAAAATGTGGACGTATGGTACATTTCTGATGGATGTACCCATTCAAGAGATGCGTGTATAAATTGAATAAAAAAGTACGCAACAAAGCATCGGTTGAAGACTCAATTGCAGAACTTTATTTATAAGAGGAAATTTCTTTTTTCAGCTATCATTATTTTCAATATGAATATCCATAAAAAACCACATAGTCCATAATGAGTGAAATTTTTATGATGAAATGAGTTATCAATTATCAGTTTCTAATCAGCCTGAAATTGGCTTCAGTGGAGTTCATAAACGAAGAATTTCAGATGATGAACATCACATAACTCATACATATGTTCTTCTCAACTATAAAGAAATGAAACCATTTGTATTATGAGTGATCCTATACCTTATTCTATAGTCTTTGTTACTTTAAATTAATCTTATTTTATTTCAGGTTATATGATAATCATATCAATAAAAAACTTCCACAAATTACAACAGTTTCTCTTGAAGAGTGTCAGAAAAATAATTTTTCCTACAGGTTTCAAGAATTCATAACATAAATTATATATGGTTTAACATATAAAATCAATTTATTACTTGTTATATTGATAATTGTTTTACAAATTTTCATGTATCTCAATATGCTGATAAAATTGATAATCGATTATGTGTGTTGAGTAACCCACCATCCAAAATGGTTAAATATTATAATGCATATGTGGTGAATGGTTTTCAATTTCATACACATACATATGGGGAATAAAAAAATAATGAATAGTGGGGTTTTCTTGATAGGATATCATCATAGAGAAACTAAAGTTTAATTTTATGGAATTCTAGAAGGAATTATTGAACTATGTTATATGGAACAAAATTATATAATGAATTTTAAATGTCAGTGGTTGGATACTGAGAGAGCCTTGTGTGTTCCTCCAACCCATGGAATAATTGATATTAAATATAAAATTATTCTTGTAGTAAATGAACCATTTTTATTAGATCATCAGAAAAATCAAATTAATTATGAAAATTACTATGCTACTTTAAGAGAGTTGTGTGATTAGTGGAGCATAATAAACATTAAATCTTAGGAAAAGCAGTTTACTCAAAGTGAATGTGGTTCCATTAAAGTGCAAGGAATTGAAATTTTTCAAGAGAATGATCCAGCCCATATTTTTCATGAAGAGACATGAATGTCGATGATGACTCCCCGTAGTTAAGGTTCGATGGTGATGATGATGTTAATGATGTTACAAATGAATTTAAAAAAGATAAAAGATTATGAAAATAAAACTTATATGATAATTGATGATGCTGAGGAGGAATATAAAGACATTGATATCATTAGATATGAAGATGAGTATGATGATATAATTTGGCACAGTTAAATGATGATTATAATCATATATAATATATATCTATATATAGTAGTTATTTTCAACTATTTTCTAACAACAGTCATTTCTTGTTTCAGTTGGAAGAGGATCTATTTTCTTATTTATAAGAGGTTGATCTACCTTTGGAAGAGTAGGATGTTGGATCATTTGACCCTCAGATGTCTGGAAGTTTAGGAATTACTCAGAGGGGGTGTGGTCTTGTGCGATTGATGATTTCTGACCCTATCCTCGAGCAATGTCCATGTCTTGGCTTCAATCCACGTATGCAGAGGTATATTTACCTATGTATTTTAGTTATCTTTCATTAATTTATGTATATACTAATTGTTTGATTATTTGTTCTTTTTTCACATCTTTCCACATATAGCTATTTTACAAGGGAGTGCTATATTGTGCAATTATTTTTCTGAAGCACGGGTAAAATGGGATGACTTTCCTATTGATGTTCAACACCGAATGTTTGATCATTGGTTGGTACATAAATAAGTAATAATTATTTTGAAATTTATTAAATTAGTAACTTGATATTATAAATTATTTTTAGGGTTTATGGTATCCCATCGATGAGAGCATGTGTGGCGCTATCTGGAAGGCATGGGACGGGTTTATGCATGAGCGTTGCCATTAGTTTTTGCATAGTTGGAGAATGAAAGAAATTATGAAAGAAGGAGTGGTAGAGTTTGATGAGTCTTGTTGTGCCCACCGGCCTAATTAAATTTCATCTCAGGTTTGGGATGGATTATATTCACACTGGTCGGGTGGTCATTTTCAGAGGAGATCATCGGTTGGTTGAAAAAACTGGGGGATACAGGAGGTGACACATTGTGATGGTAGTTGTATATTCAGTACACATTGGGAACATATAATAAGTACTTTTAAAAAAATATTTTATATAACTTTAAATATAAACATTTCATTTAATATTAATATAGTTAGTCAAACAACTTGATATTACAGAGTTCAATGTTTATAAAAGGATGTACAACAATCTGGTCACTGGAGAGATTAGAGCTGATCTCCAGCATCTGCTTTTGGTCTGTATAATTTCTTTTTGAGTTTTAAAATTAACTATAAATAATATATTAACTATTTTAACTTTAAATTGCAATTGAAGGAGTCATATAAGGCCATGATGTATTAGACACAGACTGAGATTCAGAACGAGACCAATGATCAGACTGTGCTCACCGATTTGATGAGACAACATGGATGCAAGTGACCCAGTATTCCTTCGATAAAGGCTGAGTTCTTAGTATTGGATCTCAATTGGCACCTGAGAGTTATTATGGTACCACTATGATGTCTAAGTCCATCTCAAGAGAAGCTCATGGAGATTCATCATCATTTGTTGCACAGTATCAGGAGTTTCTATGGGCTCAGAGTGAGCTTATAGGGAGTATGCATAGGGAGCAGGAGGAGATGCATCAATGGTAGCAGCAGCAGTAGGAAGAGATCTAATGATAGCAGCATTAATAGTAGGAGAAGATGTGTTAATGGCTGCAGCAATAGCATGAGTAGATGGAGTACATGCAGCATTTAACTCATGGTTTAAGGATGGAGTTCCCTCCACCTTCTCCTTTAGAAGACCCTCCCCCTCAGTGATGTATTTATTTTTTATGATAAAACATTTGAATGAATTTTTTTTGTAATATTAACTCTTTACATTTCTATATAGTGTTTAATTATATTATTGCGAATATTTAATTTTTTTACTTGAATTTTTATTTAATTTTTTTATTATTTTTATTATTTTATTATTTATTATTTACTATTTTTTTACTATTATTATTTTTATATTTTTGTGAATATTGAGGTTTTTATTATTTTATAATTTTTTATTATTTTACTAATATAAATATAATTATTTCATTAATATTAATCATAATAATATTATTATATTATTAATATTATATTATTAATATTATTATTATTATATTTATATTATTATTAATATTATTATTTTATAATTTTATAATTTTATTTATTTTACTAATATTAATATTATTTTATTATTATTATATTAATATGTTTTATATTATTAATATTAGTATTATTATTATTATTATTTCTAATATTATTTAGTTATTATTATAAATATAATTTTATTCAATTTTATTTTTTTATTTATAAGCTATTTTCGACGGGCCCTATTTGGACGGGCCATCACCCCGTCGAAATAGGGTTTTTTTTAAAATCCTAGGGAAAACTATTAGTGATGGGATATGGGCCCGTCGCAAAAAACTCTATTTCCGACACTCTTTTCTGCAACAAGGCATTTGTGACGGGACCCTATCTCAAATATACCAATTTTGAGTAGTGTATAGAGTATTGTTGAGACAATACATTCCCAACAAACCCAGGTAATACATAGGTGGACATGTGGAATGCTATAACTCATGCCATGAATGGAAATATGTGTTACTCCCCCTTATCCAAAGGTTGATTTAATGTCTGCTTGTGAAATCAATCCTTAAATAAAACTCATGAATGGGTCATTTAATTAAATAAATTAATTATGCATAAATGTTTTATCCACGTTGTTAATTAATTACTTAACATTCACTTAATATTAACAAGATATGTAAAATATAAAACAAGATAAAATTTATACCTAATAAATTAAAATCCTTCTATTAAATATTAAGTTAGACTTAAATTTCCATTACTTGATTGGGAAATAAACTATAGAACTAATTGTAGTACATGGACAAAGTCTAGATGATTACTTTTATCAGTCAGTTCTCATGAGAGTTTTGGGTTGAATTAACCAAAATTGTATTGATTTTAACATCCATAGTATGTTCAATACAAATTTGGATGCAAGTGTTGAGGAAATCCACGTCAGGATTTTAGGATAGGGGAATCCACTCAACAGATCAAGGAGCTGTAAGTTCATAGTTAGAAAGACCACCTACCTAATTACAATATTATGGTTTTCAGGGCCAAAGTTTTGATCATCAATATAAGTAATTGGGATCCTTTCCACTACAATTTTAAAGCAACTACACATTCTGAGTTCAATGGTGAGGGCTATTGAGATTTGATAAAATAGTGGGAGATTTAATTAATTAATAAAAAAACAAAAAAACATTTAATTTATTATATTTCACTTATTTTTTAATCAAGAAAAGTACTAATAATTTTCTATTTTTAATTTCATAATAAAATGAAAAGTTCATCATCCACACTATCCCTACAATCAATATAGGAAAAAGATAACCTCCTAATTGGTAGTAACTTCCATGAGTGGTTTAGACGCCTTCAGGTTGAGATATGCCATGAAAAGAAATCTTACATACTAGAATTCTCACTCCCTGATTCACCAGCTAAAGGGGCAAGTGATGAAGAATTTATTGTCTATGAAAAACATTTGAGCGACGTGGACGACATTCAATATTTGATGCTTTCATCAATGTATAGTGAACTAATGAAGTCTCACAAAAACATTGATGCATAAATCCTGAATGGCCTGAAGGCCTTTCATTTTTATTGATTTTTGATAACCCCCCCCCCCCCTTTCAAGGGATGAGGGGGAACCCTTAGAAGTCTCGTAGGCTCGGAGATTACATGGCTCGTAGGCTTAGGAGATTACATGATCTGATGGTCTTGGGGAATTCAAATAGACTATCTACAAGGAACTGCCCCTCCCCAACATATGCATCCTAATAGTAGCTCTCCACCTTTGCATGACCGTCTCGCAAGGCTTCCCGTGCAAGCATATGCTGGTACCGATGACATAGTCATACCCTCTCATTCTGACAATCCATTTGGCTCTGCTCTAGTGAGTGCACCTGCTCAGAATCCTCTTCTAGGGCTGCTTCTTTTTTGTAGTGTGTCTAGGCCTGCATTCATGTGGCTCAAAGGCCTTGGGGTGGCCCTAAGGCCTTAAGGTGGCCTGAAGGCCTTGAGAATCAACTCGCTCGAAGGCCTTGGGTAGCCAGAAACCCTTGCAGGACCCGAGGACCAAACCAGTGGCCGAAGGCCCAGATGGATGAATAGTTTGGGTTGCCACAGTACCGAACAGTGCCTGCTATAGTACTACTATAGTGCCTGCTACAGTACCACTATAGTAACCTGGAAATATTCCTCCACCCGGATTTGATCTCGGGTCTCTTGGATGCACCTAGCGAGTCCTCACCAACTGGGCTGACGCTCATGTGCATTGATGCATAAAGCATGCTTGAGAACCTTTGTGGTCTTTACCGAGAGATAGATAGACATGAATGGTTTGAGATTTCCAAGTTCCTCTCTAAGAACAATATTGAAGATACACTATTAGAATTATAGGTATTTGTGATGGGTTATTTATGATGGGATCCCATCACAAATAAGCTTTAGCGACGGGGTCCCGTCGCAAATAGCCCGTTACAGAAAGTGTCGTCGCAAAAAATATTATTTGCGATGAGCCCGTCCCAAATAATATTTTTTGCGACAGGAAACTTCACCGTCGCAAATAAGTCTCCAATTATATACTTTATATATATAAACTTTTTTTATGACGGGTCCGTCGCAAATACTTTTTGCGACGGGCCCGTAATCCCGTTGCAAAAAAGTTTTTGAAAATATTTATTTAGACTATTTGTGATCGTCCCATCGCAAATACTTTTAAAAAAAATATTTAGGCTATTTGCTACGGGAACCCATTGTAATTGATCCCTTCGCAAATAATAAACAAATTTTTTAAAAAATAAATTTAATACAATTATGATTATTGAAAAATTAATTTTAATATTATTAAAATAATAAAAAAATAAAAAATATTAAAATTCTCAATATTCACAAAAAAATATAAAAAAATCATAAAATATTATTATTATTATTATTAGTAAAATAAACAAACATTAAAAAAATATAATACTAAAAAAATATATTTAATAAAATTATGATTAATGAAACAATAATATTAATATTATTAAAATAAAAAAAAAAATATTAAAATTCTCAATATTCACAAAAAAAATCATAAAATATTAAAAATTAAATTATGTAATATTCGAACCGATATAAAAGAAAGAAACTATAAATAGTTCATATTACAACAAATGTTAAATTCAAATGTTTTTAACATAAAAAAATCACTGGGGGTCGTCTTCTGGAGGAGGTGGAGGAGCTGAAGGAGATGGTGCAGGAAACCCCATCCCTAAACTACGAGTCAGACGGTGCATGTACTCCATATTATCGTGATGCTGCTATTGCCATCGACGCATCTCTTCCTTGTGTTGCTACTTCTGGTGTTGTTGTTGCTGACACATCTCTTCTTGTTGCTTCTGCAAACTCTCTATAAGGTCATTTTGAGCTCAGAACTGCTCCAGATACTATGAGGCAGAAGATGACGCCTCTCCACTATCTCCTCTCGAGCTGGACGCTGACATCGCATTTGTACCATAATAAGTACTAGGAGTCACATGAGAACTGATACCAACTACTCGGCCCTTCTCAAAGCCATACTGAGTCGTCTGCATCCATGCCTCCTTTTTGAAATGGTGGGCACTGGTCTGATCAGTCACCTAGTCCTGACCCTCAGCCTGTGTCTAAGAGGTCACATCCTCATATGACTCCTTCAATTCCAATTTGAAATTCAAATTGTGAAAATATTATATGCAGTTAATTGTCAAACTGAAAAAAATAAGACTAACCACAATCCGATATTGGCGATCACCTTTAATCTCTCCGGTGGTTGGATCATTGTACATCCTCCGATAAATATCGTACTCTATAATATCGGGATACTTGAATGCCTATATGAATATAAAATAAACTATTTATATTTGAAGTTATATAAAATATTTAAAAAAATACTTACCAGATGCTCCCTATGCGTACTGAATGTACGACTACTAGCTCGATGTGTCACCTCCTGTCTCCCCCGGTTTTGTCGACCCAATGAAGACCTCTGAAATCCACCACCCAACTAGTGTGCACATAATCCATCCCAAAATTATGATGAAATGTACTCTGGTCGGTGGTCTCTACATGACTAATCAAATACTTTTGCTCCAACTTTCTTAATGGTTGTCTTTCTCAAATTGTGCAAAAATTGATGCAAACACTCACGCATAGCCACCTCTCATGCTTCATAGATAGCATCACACATGCTATCATCGATGGAATACCATAAAACCTACAAATAATTTATAATATCAAGTTATTAATAAAATAAATTTCAAAATAAATATTATTTATTTACGTACCAGCCAATGATTGTACATGTCGAGCTGCACATCAATGGGATAATGTTCCCAGGTGATCCATGGCTGAGAAAAATAATTGCACAAGATAGCGGTCACTTGTTCAGCAGCTACATGTGAAAATTTTTGAAAAAAGAATAAATAATTATTCAATTAGCATATATAAAAAAAATTAATGAAAGATACCTAAAATATACAGGTTACCATACCTCTGTGTGCGTGGATCGAAGCCAAAATGTGGACGTCGCTCAGAGATAGGGTCCGGAATCATCAGTCACGCAAGACTGTGCCCCCTCTACATACCTCCTGAACCACCAGTAGGTTGGGGTCAGATGATCCCACATCTCCCTCATCCAAAGGTAGCTCAGCCTCCTCTAACTCACGAAATAGATCAGAGTCCATCTGAAACAAAAAATTATTGTTATTAGCAGATAGTTAAAAATAATTATTATATATAGATATGTATTAGTGATGATCATAACCAGCATTTAACTGTGTCAATGTTCACCTTCATCATCATCTTCATATCTGACGATGTCAATGTCTTCATATTCCTCCTTAGCATCATCAATATCCATTTTAGTTTCACTTTCACCATCTCTTATCATTTCAAATTCATTTGTAACATCATTAATATCTTCATCACCATCTACCCTTAATTGTGGGGGTATCATCATTGATATTCACGTTTCTTTGTGAAAAAGATGGATTTTGAGTAGTCTCTTGAAAAATTTCAATTCCTTCCACTTCAGCGGAACCACATTCAGTTTGAGTAATTGATTTTCCCAAGATTTCATTTTTATTATGCTCCACCAATCACTCAGGTCTCTTGAAGTAACACAATACTTTACATAATAAATTTGATGTGCCTGTTGAGCCAGTAAAAATGGTTCATTTACAACAAGAAGACTTTTATATTTAATATCAATGATTCCATGAGTTGGATGAACACACAAGCCTCTCTAAGTATCCAACCACTGATATTTAAACATTGTTATGTAATTCTGTCCAAGATAACATAGCTCAATAATTTCATCCATAATGCCATAAAAGTCAACTTCAGTTTCTCTATGACGCGATCCTCTCAAACAAACTGCACTGTTCATTGTTTTTTTTGATTCCCCATATGCATGTGTATGAAATCAAAAACCATTCCCCACATATGCATTATAATATTTAACCATTTTGGATGGTGGGTTACTCAATATACAAAGTCACTTATCAATTTTATCAGCATGTTGAGACACCAGAAAATTTGTAAAACAATTATCAATATAATAAATAGTAAACTAAATTGATATTAAACCATCAATAATTTATGTTACCAGTTTTTGAAACCATTGAGAAATTTTTTTTGTCTGCGTTCTTTAAGAGAAGCTGCTATAATTTGTGGAAGTTTTTTCCCGATATGATTATCATATAACCTAAAAATAAAATAATTTTACATACTATAACTGAAATTATAGAATAAGTGATAGAAGCACTCACAATACAAATACTGACATTTCTTTACAGTTGAGCAGAATATATGTATGAGGTCTGTGATGTTCATCATCTGAAATCCATAGTTCTTGACCTCCACTGAAGCCAAGATTTTCCTGATTAAAAACTGATAATTGATTTTCCATTTCATCATTAAAATTTCCCTCGTTCCATCCCATGCAGTTTTATTTTGAGGGATATTCAGATTCAAAATAGTGAGAGGAGAAAAAAGAAATTTCCTTTTGCAAATAAGCTTCAGTAATTGAGCCTTCTACTGATGCTTTGTTACGTACTTTTTTCTTCAATTCCTGCATGCATCTCTCAAATGGGTACATCCATCGAAATTGTACTGGACCTCCACATTTAGCTTCATGTGGAAAATTTAATATCAGATGTTCCATTGAGTCAAAGAAAGTAGGCGGAAAGATTTTTTCCAGTTTACATATAATTACAGCAACATCTTCTTCCAGTTTTCTTAGCGCATCATAGTCTGTTGTCGCTGCACAAAAGTCTCAAAAAAATATGATATGTCTATTATCGAATCCCAAATCATAGAATTCAAAAAACTTCAGAATCCAATCAGCATAAGTATTTTCATTATAACATGACAATCATGACTTTTTAATCCGGTAATATGACCATTCTTAACACATCTGCCCAAATTGGAAGCATAGCCATCTGGAAGTCTCAAATGTGCAATCCACTAACAAAATATTAAGCGACTCACTTTGGATAGTTTATAAGATGCTTTTGGCTTCATTAACCCCTGTGATCTAACATTTTCAAATAGTACAAGTTCTGGTCACCTGTAAATTTGGGAAAGATCTAATCATGCTTTTACAGTATCTTTGGTCTTACCTGGTGTATCCAAAACTGTATGAAGTAAATTATCAAAACAGTTCTTCTCAATATGCATGACATCCAACATGTGGTGGACCAACATCCATGGAGGTAGATTGTACAGAGTTATAAAGATAGGCCAACATGAATACTGACTACCACAAGAACCAAAAAGATAGAAACAATCAGTAGAAAGATCCAATCGCACATTTCGGCCTTTAAAAGCAAAAGATGAATGTAGACGATCAAAATATTTCCATGAATCAACATCAGATGGATGAATCAAGATTTTACCAGTTGAAATATTGGTTTTGTGCCATGCCATCATTAATGTTGTATTATGAGACATAAATAAATGTTGCAGCCTGGGTGTAAGGGGGAAATATATCAACTATTTTATAGGAATTGATCCAGACTTCCCTGGTTGAGCTTTTTTATACCTCGAATGTCCACATGTGGGACAACTATCCAACGACTCATTTTCAACAGAATATAAGATTCAATCATTTTCACATGCATAATCTTCCGATAACTAAGGCCTAGATTATGAACCAACCTCTTGCTTGCATAGTAATTTGCAGGAAACACATTTCCTTTGAGTAATAGTGTTTTAACCAAAGAAAATATCTGATCAAAACAATTGTTTGACATTGCATTATGTGATTTAATAGCCATAAATTTTGCAATCGCTTCTAATTTGTGTATCTTGCAAGCAGGATATAATGCATCGTCAGTAGACCTCAACAACTCATAAAATTCGGATGGTGCCAACTCAGGAGTTAAATAAATATCATCATGATTTTTAGTTTGTTGAATAGATGGACCTGCAACATCATGTACTAAATTTTGGAACTGTGATGGATCTGGAATCAAGTTATTAGTATATTCTTTGGAATTACGTTCACCGTGTTGATACCAAAAAACATACTCTCGTTGAAAACCAAACCGCAAGAGATGTCCCCCAACCTTGTCAAATGTGTAAAACGTTCTCAGAGCACATTTTTTACAAGGAAACTTAATTGTGCCTTCTGAAACATATTCTGGTATTGATGATGCAAATTCTAAGAAAGCTTTAACACCCTCAATATATACAAGAATTAAACCAGAACGATTTGGATTTCTGTATTGATTTATCCAAGCGTGATCATCTAATAATGACTCATGTCAACATCCTTGTTCCATATTTTTCTACAAAATATAAAATCATCACTGTTTTTAAATAATTTGAAATTATAAAAACACTATCTGATAAAAGAAGATAAATAATTACTACTACTTCTTAATAATTACCATTAATTAAGGGTGGCACAATTTTCAGTGGATTGATGGCTACTCTTTTTCCTGACGGCTCATTTACTTGCATGTTTCTCACACTGAAATCACAATGAATAATCTGGTTAGAGGTACGCATATTATTACTAATTATTACAAATTATTACTAATTATTACTAATTATTCTTAATTATTTCTAATTATTCCTATTTATTTATAATCATTGCTAATTATTCCTGATTATGTCTAATTATTGCTAATTATTACTATTTATTAGTAATTATTAGTATTTATTAGTATTTATTACTAATTATTACAATTTATTACTAATTATTATTAATTATTCATATTTATTACTAATTATTCATAAATATTCCTAAATATTACTAATTATTACGAATTATTCATATTTATTATTAATTATTCCTATTTATTACTAATTATTCTTATTTATTACAATTTATTGCTATTTATTAATATTTATTGCTATTTATTATTAATTATTGTTATTTATTACTAATTATTGCTATTTTTTGCTATTTATTACTAATTGTTGCTAATTGTTGCTAATTATTGCTATTTATTTCTAATTATTGCGAATTATTTCTAATTATTCTTAATTATTGCTAATTATTGCTAATTATTAGTAATTATTCCTAATTATTAGTATTTATTTCTAATTATTACAATTTATTACTCGTTATTACAATTTATTAGTAATTATTACAATTTATTACTAATTATTACTAATTATTACTAACTATTACAATTTATTACTAATTATTACAATTTATTACTAATTATTACAATTTATTACTAATTATTACAATTTATTACTAATTATTACAATTTATTAATAATTATTACAATTTATTAATAATTATTACAATTTATTACGAATTATTACAATTTATTACAAATTATTACAATTTATTACTAATTATTACTAATTATTACTAATTATTACTAATTATTACTAATTATTACTAATTATTACTAATTATTACTCACTATTACTAATTATCTGTATTTATTACTAATTATTACAAATTAATACTAATTATTAGTATTTATTAATAAATATTACTAATTATTACTAATTATTACAATTTATTAGTAATTATTACAATTTATTACTAATTATTACAGTTTATTACTAATTATTAAAATTTATTACTAATTATTACAATTTCTTACTAATTATTAGTAATTATTACAATTTATTATAAATTATTACAATTTATTACTAAATATTTAAATTTATTACAATTTATTAGTAATTATTACAATTTATAACTAATTATCACAATTTATTACTAATTATTACAATTTATTACTAATTATTACAATTTATTACTAATAAATACAATTTATTACAATTTATTACTCATTATTACTATTTACTACTCATTATTACAATTTATTAATAATTATTTCAATTTATTACTAATTATTACAATTTATTACTAATTATTACAATTTATTACTAATTATTACTGTTTATTACTAATTATTAAAATTTATTACTATTTATGATAATTTATTACTATTTATTACTCATTATTACTATTTATTACTCATTATTACTATTTATTACTATTTATTTATAATTATTAATATTTATTACTAATTATTAGTATTTATTATTATTTATTACCAATTATTATTAATTACTACAAATTAATTATATACATTACTAATTATCGTTAATAATTATTAATTACTACTAATTATTAAAAATTAGTACTAAAAATTTCAATTTATTAGTACAAATAAATACTCATGACAAAAAAATTTAAATTTAATTTAATTACAACTATTCAACAATAATAAAAATTAACATCCAAAAATGAAAGAAATAATAAATTAAATAAAATTTAAACACCTTTAAACTTGATTTTCTATTGATGTAGACGGCTTCCCAACTTCTTCATGAACAAAAAAATAACTTAGAAAATTTTCCCTCCAAAATCAGAGTTCAGAGAGAAACAAGATCTAAGAATTGAGAGGAATGAGAGAAAAAACATATATGGGTATATATAGGTTAGATTATTCGCGCCGGGACTATTTGCGACGGGGCAAATAATATCTTTTGCGACGGGACCAGTCGCAAATACCTACTCCTGCATTAATTACTGTCAGCAGTTAAAAATTTATTTACGACGGGTCCCGTCGCAAATAGTCAACGCCGACACACCTTTTGCGATAGGACGACATCCCGTCACAAAAAGCTATTAACTACCGCTGGGTATTTGCGACGGTGGGATCCCACCGTCGCAAATAACATTCGCGCGGTTTGGCGCGCTACCCGCGCCAAACTTTTTGCGACGGGAGACAAAATCCCATCGCAAATAATTGGTTATTTGCGACAGGTCGCTACCCCCGTCGCACATAACCTCTTGGACAAACTTTTTGCGATGGGATTTATTCCCGTCACAAAAAGCCCATCGCAAAAAGTACTTTTTCCCGTAGTGATAGTGCCCCAGCTGGGCCTCATGTAGTTAAGATCATTGGCTACACTGAGTACTTAGAGGTTCTAGGGTTTAAACTCCCTGAAGAACTGGGCATTGACCTCATTCTAGCATCACTCCCTCAGATCCTTTCTAGTTTTTTTGTGAATTTTAATATGAACAACATTGAGAAGTCTCGACCATATCTTCTTACTCTTCTTCACCAAGTAGATAAGGATACAAAGCATGAAAAACCTTCCATCCTTATGGTGAATAAATGGAAAGGGAAAGTGAAGACCTTTAAGACCAAATATTCTTCATTCCCTTCCAAGAAAAGGAAGATCAAGGGGAAAGCAAGGGATCAAGATGCTGTTTATTTTAGATTTGGAAAGAAGGCCCACTGGAAGAAAAACTACACCCAACCAAAGTAGAAAGGGGAAGCTTCAAGTGCATTTTTATTGAGTGCAATTTAATTATTTCTAAAAATTTGGTATTAGATACAACTTATGGTGCACACATATGTATTCAAATACAGAAACCAAGTATATTTAGAAATATTGACCGAGGAAAGGTTGATGTTCAAGCATCCGATTGATCTAAACTTGCTCTTGTAGCTATTAGAAACTACCACCTCATATTGTTGACCAGAATTAGCTTTGTAAATACCCCAACCCCAATAGCCCGGATCTGGTGCCTTAATTTATTACATTGGTATGATTACAAATAATTCACATCCCAAAGGACCAAATAATTTAGTTGCTTTAGAAAACAATATACATACATAAGTTCAACATAAAAACTTGAAAAGAAATACAATATTTAAATTCCATTATAAATATTTATAGCTCCTAGATTATCCCTAAAATTCATTCATAATATACTTCTCCACATCATGGGGAAAAATAAAACATTATAAAATGGTGAGCTCAGATGATCAGTAAGGGTAAGTAATACAGTAGATGTTTAAGTAATAAGGCATGGTGAATAAATAAATGTACACATGCCATTAACAGTAAAATTGAGCATAAAATGGCAGGAATAAAGGCTAAATAAATAATGGTATAATAAAACATGACCATGGATATTCTACTAGTTGAATAATAACATGGACTATCAATTACTAGTTTCATAATGAGGTAACTCATAATGCAGGACATCATAAACATACTTTCAAGGCCTCATTCCAAGACCATACATAAATAGGTAAAAACCAAAACTTTTTTGTCTCATGAGACCTACCGATGCACCAAGGGGATATAGAAGACCCCAACCGACACTTAATAAGTCTAATTCATTTATAAAATGAAAGGGGTGAAACATAATCAATATATACATTCATATTGGTACTAAAATATGAAATGTAAATAACATTCCCCAATCAGTAAACATAATTACTAACCATTCTGAGTAATATGGTGAATGGTATCAAGATATCACTTCCAAAATAAAACTAATCATAAACCTTTTAATAAAATATGGTATATGATATCATAAAATATTAATCCCAATTGAACATAAGAATCAACAAGAGTGATTAAAATACTCTTATAAAAGCATCGCATAATTATTGATAGAAATACTATTTTACTTTCAAAATAAGAGTTCTTTTGGAAAAATATTTGTATAAAACCAGAAGTAAAACAGATTATAGATTTCCCTTGAAAATAGGTAAGAATTCGAGAAGTTCCCTTGAATCGGGCTTGTTTATCGGGAAGAATGTGAGAAATATCCTTTTAAGACATGTAACTCCAAGTAAAATAAAGAGGGATTCTGATTGGTAAATATATACTGAAAATTAAAACATAATTTATGAGGAGTACATATGAGTAATTAATAATTTAATTTTGGTAAAGAGAGAAAAAGAGTAACCATAAAGAAATTGGAGGCTCGGGTAGAGAACCCTTACCTTATGTCCAAATTTATTCTGCACTTAACATTAATGTCCTTGATAATAAAATTAAATATATTAATTAATTATTTTATAACCTTTTATATATTTATTTTATTTATTATAATTTTATTAAGTTCAATTATATCCTTTTTGATAAGTTATAAGATACAAATTTATCGATCGGTAGCATTCGTTTTCTTGGTTTTCATAATCGGTATACTTGTATATGAGTATGGAAGTTCATGTGGAAAGGATATAATTATACATAATTGAATTTATATGATTATAATGAACATAAATAATATTAAATGTTTATATAATTAATTTGGTTATATGGTATGAGTATGATTTATTAGATAAAACATTAGTGATAATCGTATAGATTATTACAACGATATTTTGATAATCACGAACCAGTTTTGTTGTATGAATTTGTATTATGTATATATAACAGTTCAAGAACATTATATGAGACATAATACATATTATATAATCTATTTCAACCATAAAAATTGTTTTATGACTAGCCTGGAAGGATAAATTGAAGAACGAAGGTTCGTCGTCAAGAAGGTTGTAAATCGGCACCTCCCGGTTGATGATTTCATTTTATAAAATAAGAGAGAGTGATATATAGTATTTTGAGGAATGGAATTCCATTAAAATGATATAATTCCAGTATATAGATTATAATGGAGTTATCATGGTCATTTTTAAAGAGTATGTTAAGAGAAGATAAGAAAATAAAGTTAATTGAAAATGAAATTAAAAGAAAAAAGGAAGAGGGTTTACCTCCTGAATTAACCTCATTGAGAACCTCCTTAGGCAAAGGGATTTTGGTATTTTTGTAAGACCAATAACTCCTAAACATGAGTAGATAATATGGAATATTATTTGGTTAGAAATTTTACAAGATTCAAGGCTTATAGGTGTGAGGAGAAGAGGGTGTGAGGGGTGGTTGTTATAGTGGAGGAGAAGGTAATTTTTGAATATTTTAATCATTAGTTTATTATTTTGGCTCAAGACTATGAATAGATGGAGAATTATCATCAAATATAATTAAATAATGAAGTAGAGTATGATATTATGGGATTATATCATTCATACATCATCTATGACTCAATAAATCACGTATTTAGTATTTATCGTAAATTAACATATTTCACTATTCACTAAAAATTCAAGTATTTTAGAAAAATCTCGAAACATTCCCCCTAAATTTTTTTCAAATTGTAGAATTAAAAAATGACCTCCATTTTATGAAAATAATTTTATAAATATGATATATCTAAATTTTAATTAAAATCATTATTTACTAAAAAATACAGATTTTAAATTTATAACTGATTTTATGGCACTTTTAAAAATTAACTAAGGTCACATAAAATTATAATAAAATCAAAAGACAAAAAAATATTATTTTATGAATAAATTTTATGAAAATAATTTCTATTTTATATCATTTTATTAATTATAAAATTTTAATTAAATATTTATGACTTACAAAAATACCAACACTTAAATATCATTTTTTAAAATATTCACTTACTTATACTATGATATAATTATATCATACGTTCAATTATTTGATGCATAGATTTTATTCATACTCTAATGGGTTATGTTACTATTCATAATGGTCATATTACAATTCACAATTTTAATATTATTATTCAAAAGGGTATGTTATTATTTCATCGATATAGGTTTCATAACCTCTTGAAATACTTGTTATTTCATTCATTCTTTATTTGTAGAGTTTGTACTGTGTTTTATAAGTGATTTTATGTGATCTACACAATATTAAATAAACATAAGAAGGTAAATTAATTGATAGAGTTATTGGTTGTTACATTCTTCCCTCCTACAAAAATTTCATCCTCGAAATTACTATAATGTTAACTCATAAAAATATTTGCATAGTTCTTCATCATAAGTTCCTCAAGTTCCCATGACACCTCTTCAATTTTATGATTTTTCCAAAGTACCTTTACTAACTGAGTCATTTGATTCCTCAACACTTGTACTTTAGTGTCCAAAATCTGGATAGTCTCTTCACAGTAAGATAAGTTAGGTTCCAATTCTATTCTTTCATAAGGGGTATGTATGTTGGGTTTTTCGTGTACTTCCTTAACAAAGAGAGATGGAACACATTGGGTACTTTAGAAATGCTTGGTGTCATTTCCAAATGGCAGGCCACAACTCCAATTCTCTCTAGAATTTCAGAAGTACCAATGTACCTGGGTCTTAGTTTTCCTTTCCTTCCAAATCTTATAACACCCTTCCATGGAGATTCTCTCAAGAAAACGTGATCTCCCACTTGAAATTCCAAATCCTTCCTTCAATTATCAGCATAGATCTTTTACATAATTTGTGACACTTTGATATGGGTTTGAATAGTCTTTACCTTTATTTTTTGTTTCCTCCACAAGCTCTGGTCCTACAAGATTTCTTTCACCAATTCCATCCCAACATGTCAGTTTATGAAATATATTTCCATACAATGCTTTATATGGTGCCATTTGTATACTATAATGGAAACTATTATTGTAGTAAAACTCTACCAAAGGTAAATACTAATCCCACACACCTTGACAATAAAGGGATCATGATCTCAACATGTAATCTAATTTCGGGATCATCCTTCCCAACTTCCAATCAGTTTGAGGGTGATAAGCAGTACTCAAATGAAGTTCAGTATCCAAATATTTCTGAATACTTTTCCAAAATATAGATGAAAATTGTGGATCATGATAAAAAAATTGAGATATGTGCTCCATGAATTATTAAAACTTCATTAATATATATCAATTCAAGGTGCCCCAGTGTAAAATCCTACCTTATAGTGAGTAAATGTGCAGATTTGGTAAGTCAATCAACAATCACCCATATTTCAACCTTCCTTCTTGGAGTTTTTGGTAATCTAGTGAAAAAAAAGCAATTTTATTTCATCCCATTTTCATGTGAGAATAGTAATAGGTTTTAAGAATCCTCTAGGATGTTGTCTTTTAGCCTTCACCTATTGACAGACAAAACATCTTGATACATAATCAACAATTTCCCTCTTCATGTTATCCCACTAGAAATGTTCCTTAAAATATCTATACATCTTAGTGCTACCATGGTGTATAGATAAATTCAAGCCATTATAATCATCCAATAACTCCCTTTTTAGATCGAGTATAGAGGTAACACAAAGCTTCTTCCCAAATTTTAGAAGTCCATCCTCAAACACGAAGTCATCCAACTTCCCACCATTCACACCTTTAATTTTCTTTTGAAGATTCTCATCATCAAACTAAATACTTTTAATCATTTCCAATAAAGATGGTTGGGCAACTAATTGAAAAAGTAATGATGTTTCAACTTCCTTGATAATTTCCATATCTATCTTTCATAGATCCATATACATAGGATCCCTTTCAATCCTCATTTTTTTATAACTCCATGATCAGTATTGCTTAATGCATCAACTACCTAATTTTTCTTTCATTGGTGATAGTGTATTGAACAATCATAATATTTGAGTAGTTCGAGCCATCTCCTTTTCATCATGTTGAGTTATTTTTGTGATAAGATATATTTCAAACTCATGTGATCTATATATCTCTCACATATTTCACCATATAGATAATGTATCCATATCTTCATAGTAAATATTACAGATAATAACTCAAGATCATGAGTTGGATAGTTTTGTTCATGATTTTTAATGGCCTTAATGCACAGGAAATAACTCTATCATTATTCATAAGTACACAACTAAGTCCTTTCTTTTATGCATCACTATAAATAAAAAATCCACCATTACTAAATGGTAGAGTTAAGATTGGATCATTCAATAACCTTTTCTTAAATTCTTCAAATCATTCTTCACATTATTTTTTCTTCATTTCTTCTTACACTTTTTAGAATACTATGAAAATGATTCTCATTATTCATATATTTTGGAGTATACCAAGATATCATCAATAAATACTATAACAAAGTCATCGAGATATTCTTTGAAAACTCTATTCATTAGATCCATCAAAATAGTGGGTGTGTTAGTCAATCTAAAATGCATTACTATAAACTTGTAATGCCCATACCAAGTTTGAAATGATGTCTCTGGAATATCTTCCTTCCTCACACATAACTAATGATATACAGATCAAAGGTCAATCTTCAAAAAATATTGGGCTCTATGAAGTTGATCAAATAAATCATCAATCCAAGGAAGAGGATACTTGTTCTTTATTATAATAGCATTGATCTTCTATAGTCAATGCATAACCTCATAGATCCATCTTTTGTCTTAATGAAAAGAACAAGAGATCCCCATGGAAAAACACTAGGGATAATAAACCCATTAATACTAAACTCTTCTAGTTGTTTATTCAACTCCACTAATTCTACTATGTCCATTACATAAGGAGTATTTGATATAGGTCTTTCACTAGTAATTAAATCAATAGAAAACTTAATTTTCTACTCTGGAGGATTTCTAGGTAAATCCTCGGAAAATACATCAATGTATTCCTAAACAATAGGTATATCCTTAATTTTAACATTTATTTCCTCAACTATAGATATTGAATCCTCTTCCTCTCTAAGAATTGAATTCAGTAGAGCTAACGGGGGAGTATCTATATAAGAATCATATGGTGAAGTTTCTACTCTAAAGATCAGGGACTCTACATCATTCTAAAAAATTGTAAATTCCTTCTTCTTGTAATAGATCTTCGCATAATAATTTGAAATTTAATTAATACCAAGAATTATATCATGGGTATGATGATAAGGTCATCAACTAATGCATTTTTATGTGTCATAAGGGTGATTGATTGACACATATTTATTGCAACGATACATCCCTTAGGATTTTTGACTGAAAATTCATTTATTAACTCAAATTGGAAATGTCTAATTTTCTTGGAAAAAAAGGAAGATATGAAAGAATGCAATGATACAAAATCAAATAAATCATTGAATAAGTTTGAGAAAGTACCTAACACAACATCATTGGGATCTTCAACCTCAGTAGTTGTGACTGTATAAGATTAGCCTTGGTCCCTTAACCTTCTTGGGAGAAATTTTCCTTGAAACTTAGGAAATTCTTGTGAATAATGTCCCATATCTTGAAAATTGTATAACTGAAAATTGGAAGCTTCATTATTTCCCTTATACTCATAATATTGGTGTCCTTTTTCCCCTCACTTGTAACGAACTCCCATTCCCTTTAGGAAAGTACCAACGTGTTTCTTCCCACAATTACTACAGGGTGGAAAGTTAACTCTTCCCTTCTTCCCCATTTCCTTATTTTATTTCCAGAGTTTTCAACATCCCTATACTTGTCTTTATTTCCATTAAAGTCACAAGACTTAGAGGATTATTTTTCTGTCTTGATAGCACAAGATACTATATCTTCATATGATGAGAAATTATGAGAGAACATTTCTCTTTGGAAGAATGGTTTTAAACCATCAAATAATTTATCAATATTTATTCTTGTATTACGTATGTAGTCTAAAACATACCTTTAAAACCTCTTAAAGTTGGATTCATACTTTTTAACATTGTCATCCTCTTTTTATATTATAATCATGAATTTCCTCTAAATATCTGCTCTCTCTTTTTGAGGAAAATATTTTTCAAGGATTTTTTTTTTAAATCCATCCATTCCATATTTTCAGTCTCTTCATCATCCTTTGTGTTTTGAATCAATGACCACCATTTATCAACATCTCTTGATAGACGATACACTACCATGAAAACATTCTCCCTTTCATTACTTCCTAAAGTGAGAAATATCTTCTCTAAGGAACATATCCACTACTTTGCTATGAATGAGTTTATAGTCCCATTAAATGATGAAGGTTTTTATTACATAAAGCGGTATAACATTTCAACTCCACGTTGTGTATTAGGATACTCTATATGGGTAAGGTTATTGTTCATAACCTGAGTCATCTATCCCAGTATAGTTATAAGTTTATCAACACCAGTCACAACTCCATAACCAACATCATTATCTTGCATAGGAGGGAAATACCTATATGGGATACACATGTTCATGTGATTTTCATTCCTTTGTAGGATCGAAATAATGATGTAGATGCTCAATATACAAGAGGGGGGTGAACTGTATACTTTAAAAATTCCTTTGTAACCTTTAAAGTTAGTTACGAAAAACTATGTTTTCCTTAAACAAAGGAAAGAGCTAAGTTTAACAAAGTTAAATTAAGTAAATTCACAACACCTCTAACACCAAATGAAAATGTGGAATAAGGAATGAAGTTATAAACTTCAAGTCCTTTGTACTTGATTAAAACTGGAAAGAGATTCCAAAAGTAGGTTCCGGAGATATGAATCTAGAAATTGAAACTTAACTAAAGATTACAATATAAGATTCTACCTTAAAGCGTATAGAATCTAAATGAATTAGAATACAAGTAAGGAAGTGTAAGAATGTTATACTTTCCTTACAATGCAAAATGCAGTGGAAACAAACAAGTAGTAAAACTACAAGTAACAAGATATAAGTCTTTTAACCCAAAGAGAAGGGTATCCAACAACCTTGGATAAAGGTCCTTTGATTTATACTTTCAAGAATGTCTGTCTTACCCACACCAGGGTAAGCCCTCAATACAAAGATCAAAATATCTGTCTTTCTATCCCCGCAAGCCCTCAACTTCAAGGTAGTTGGAAACCTCTGTCTTCCTCAGCAAGGAAGCCCTCAAACTTCAAGGTAGTCGTCACCTCTGTCTTCCTATCCCCGGAAGTTCTTGAATGTAATCACCAACATTCAGAGTCGCATGAAGCTTTGAGAGTTAATAAGAGCCTCTCTCTCTAGAAATCACTTCAACAGTATGTAAGAACAATGTCTAAGAATTCACCATTAAGCTCTTTCAAATGAGCTCCTATTTATAGGCAAGGTCGGCCTCCTTTTCAACGGTCATATTTTCCTTAAAAGTCGGAGGGACCTGTACATGTGTAACTTAACCAACGGTTAGTTTATAACAGAATAGACGAAATCATTTTATAACAAAACAAGTGGAACAGAAAGTATGACATCATTTAAAGTCTAACTCAAATGTTCAGAGTGAAGGTTCAGAGTGTAAACAAAATGTCAAAGAGTAGACAAATTATAAAAGTGTAAGAAAAATGAAAGTTCGGAGTATACCCAAAAATAATTTTTCGGAGTCTAAATAAATTCGAAGTGCATAAAACAAATATGATCAGATTCTGTTTAATAGGTGAATTCGGAATGAGAATTTGGAATGAGAATTCATCAACAGAATTTGTAATGAGAATTCGTCATCAGAATTCGTAATGAGAATTCGTCATCAGAATTCGTAATGAGAATTCGTATCCGGAATTCGGAGTAGAACTTTATTACAGTTCTCATCCAGAATTCGGAACCTAAAACAGAATGCTTCATATCAAAGTTTCAAATGATTCTGAGAATATAGAAATGAATCTGAATATTATACTTAAGAAATATATGGATGAAAATATGATAAGGATAATTTTTCTTACAAAAGTTATCTTCCTTATAAAAGCGACTTTCCTTATAAAAACAATTTTCCTTATAAAAGCAATTTTCCTTAAAGATAAGGTGTTTGTGATTTTCGAAACAAGAAGGAATGGGAAAGTCATAAGGAAAACCTTATTGACTCAACATCCTTAAACTAGCCTCTATTTCAAAAAAATAGAATACACTAAATAAAGTTATGAATCATAATTTATAATTTCAAACTAGTAAAATACTTAACATTAATTTGAAATCTTAAGCATGTCCAATCTCATAATAAAAAGCATGTTTTCGTTGGGTACATATTTACAATTAAATCATTCATAATTCTTTGTAAAGAAAATATGAATTATCCTAAGAATATCACCTAGGAGTGTCAAACTAGGTGCAAAGTAAGACCCATTATCATGTACTAAGTAACCTCAAGTCTGCCTTAGAACACCTTTTCAGAGTTGTTACTCCTTGGTATATCTGTTCCAAACCCACGTCCAATTGAAGTATCCAAATAAAAATATTTTTCTTGGAAGATACACATAATCTAAACCTTAAGAAATTCTAGGACGTTCTTGTATGCTTATTCTCAAAGTCTATATTAGGTTTTTGTTCACTAATCTATGTTTTCTAAATCCATTTTCCAAGGATTCTACTAAACTTCCTCTAATACTAACTGTAAGTACCCTGACCCCAGAAGCCTGGAGCTGGTGACTTACTTTATTAGATTGGTTAGATTACAAATAATTCACATCCCAAAGGACCAAATATTTTAGTATCTTTGGAAAATAGGATACATACATAAGTTGATCATTATAACTTGAAAGGAAATAAAATATGTAAATTCTATTATAAACATCCATAAATCCTAGATTATCCCTAAAAGTCATTCATAAAATACTTTTTCAAATCCATGGGAAAAAATAAAACATAATAAAAGGGTGATATCAGATGCTCAGTAAGGGTAGTTAATAAAACAGAATCATAATTAATAATTCATGGTGAATAAATAAAAGAACACATGCCATTAAAAGTAAAATTGAGCATAAAATGGAAGGAATAAAGGATAAATAAAAAAATCCATAAAAATAACCATGGTTATTATAATAGTAGAATAATCACATAGAATATCAATTAATATTTTCATAATGAGGTAATTCATAATTCAGAATATCATAACCATATTGTCAAGGCCTCATGCCAAGACCATACATAAACGGGTAAAAACCCAAATCAGTTTGTCTAATGAGACCTATTGACACACCGAGGGAAAGAAAGGGCCCCACACAACCCTTAATAAGTATAATTCATTCCTAAAATGAAAGGTTTTAAACATAATCAAAATATATATTCATATTGAAACTAACTTATGAAATGTAAATAATATTCCCCAATCAGTAAACATAATTACAAACCATTTATAGTAATATGGTGAATGGTATCAAGATAGAAAATTCACATTCAAACTAATCATCAACCATAAAATAAAATATGGTATATGATATCCTAAAATATTAATCCCAATAAAACATAAGAATAAACAAGGGTGATGAAAATACTCTTATAAAATCATCATGTAATTCTTGATAGAAGTACTATTTTACTTTGAAAAGAAGAGTTGTTTTGGGAAAATATTTGTATAAAAAAGTGAACTAACATATTTTTTCAATAATAAAATGATTTATTTTATAAAAAAATAATGGTTGGTTAAAACAGATTATAAATTTCCCTTGAAAATATGTAAGAATTTGAGAAGTTCCCTTGAATCGGTCTTGTTTATCAAGAAGAATTTAAGAAATAACCTTTTAAAAAATGTAACTCCACATAAAATAAGGAAGGATTGTGATTGGTAAATATATATTTAACATTAAAAAATAATTTATCATGGTTAAATAATAATAATTAACAATTTAATTGGGGTAAAGAGAGAAAAATAGTAACTCGAAAGAAATTGGAGGTTTGGGTAGAAAACCCTTACCTTATGTCTTAATGTATTCGACACTTGACCTTAATGTCCTGGAAAATCAAATTAAATCAATTAATTAATTAATTTATAACATTTTATATATTTATTTAATTTATTATAATTTAATTAATTTCATTTATGGATTTTTTGATGATGTATAAGATACAAATTTATTGCTCAGGAGCATTCATCTCCTTGGTTTTAACGATCGGTATAATTGTATATGAGTATAGAAGTTCATGTGGAAAGGATATAATTCTCAAGAATTGAATTTATATTATCATAATGAACATAAATAAGATTAAATGTTTAAATAATTCATTTGGTTATATGGTATGAGGATGAGTTATTAGATAAAACATTAGTGATAATCGTTTAGATTATTACAGTTGTATTTTGATCATCACGTACCAGTTTAGTCATATGAATTAGTATTATGTATATATACTGGCTATATAACATTATATGAGACATAATACATATTTTATAGTCTGATCCAACCATAAAAATGGTTTCTTGAACATCCTTAAAGGAGAAATAGATGAACGAAGTTTCCTCATCCATGAAGTTTGTAAATCTGCACCTCCCGGGTGATGATTTTGTTTTTAAAAATAAGAGAGAGAGAGAGAGAGAGTAGTTTGAGGAATGATATTCCATTAACATGATATCATTATATTATATATATTATACTGGATTTATCGTGATCATTTGGATAGAGTAGGTGATGAGAATGTAAGAAAAGAAAGTAAATTGAAAATGAAATTAAAAGAAAAAGGAAGAGAGTTTACCTCTTGAATTAACCACCTTGAGAACCTCCTTAGACAAATGTGATTTGATCTTTTGGTAAGACCAAGATCTATTGGGAATGGGGAGAGATTAGGGAATAAGATTTGGGAATAACTTTTACAATCTTCAAGTCTTAGAGGAGTGAGGAGAAGAGGGGGTGATGGGTGTTTTTTATAGTGGAGGAGAGGGGTAATTTTGGAATATTTTAATCATTAGTTAATTATTTTGGCCCAAGACTATGAATAGTTTGAGAATTTTAATTATATATATTAAAATAATTAAGTATAGTTTGATATTATGTGCTTACATCATCCATACATCATCTATGACTCAATAAATCATGTATTCAACATTTATCGTAAATTATCATATTTTACTATTCACTAAGTATTTTATAAAAATACCAAAAAATTCACCCTGACTATTTTTCACATTTTTAATTCATAAATTAATTCCATTTTATGAAAATAATTTTCCAAATATGATAAATTTAATTTTTAATTAAAATCATTATTTAGTAAAAAAATATGTATTTTGAATTTATAACTGATTTTATGGCGCTTCCAAAAATTAACTAAGGTCTCATAAAATTAACCTAAAATCATAATAAAACAAAATATTATTTTTTGAATACATTTTATGAAAATAAATTTTCTTTTAAAACATTTTATTAATTATAAAATTGTAATTAAATATTCATGACTTACTGAAAATTAAATTTTTATTAATAAAATCACTTTTTTGGAAAAGTGAGAAACCAGTACCAATAAATCCGATGGAAAAGCCTCATAATATAAAGAAAAGACATCAAAGAATAGAATCAGCCTATTTGTAATTTTCTCTCTATAAAGTTTCCAGTTCATAAGCCATACCTTAGCATCAGGGTATTCACCGATAACAACTTTGAAGTGAGATGCGATTTTTTCCCAAGTTCGAATATACTCTTCTTTGCGGATTTTCCCATCATTGAAGTCTCTCATTAGGATCATATCCTATTTTTCAATCCAATTAGCTTTCTCACTATTTACCTCCACTTGAATATGTCTTCCCATTATCTTCACCTCTTTCTGTGGGATGTTGACCTAAAGGAATTCTTTCACCATATCCTCCTCAGAGAGGAGGATTGGTTCTTTAGAATCCTTTGCTAATTCGATGAAATTTTCATTAGCTTTACAACTCAGAATCAGCACGCCATTTCTGATTACCTAAACCACAACTTAAGGATTATCCTGCAAAACAATTAGGGAATCAGATGACGTTTTTTTTCTCACACATTTTAGACTTTTTACCCGATCGTGTTTCCATTGGTTCTGGAAGATGTGAGTAGTCCTTGAGGCCCTTACCCTTCTCCTTAGGGGTCTTCCCATCCTCATGAGCTTTAGTTACTCTAGAGTCCTCCTCAGAATCCATAACATTTGTTACTCCTCCATCCGGATCAAAGGGCTAATCTTATATAACCTCCTCGGTGCCCAAACACTCAAAAGAGTTGTTGGTCTGGACACCATCTTGGACCAATCTCTTTATTACGTATTGTTGGATGACCCCCAAAGTAATAGCACTATAAATAAGATTGACTTGAGGTTCAATCACCACCACTTCTATCCAATCCACAACCTCCTTCCCAGATAAACTCCCACCTTCAGCTTGAGGTGATTGCAAGGATGGATCAACATTCTGTTGTGCCACTGATTACCGGTGTCTCGATCCCTAAAATCCTCCTTGATCCAATAAAAAACCCCAAACATAGAGGGTTCCTAAACCTTATTCCCCACTAGTTTACTCTGCACCTCATTGCTCACCACTTGATTCATCTGTTTAACATCATCACCCTTCTTCACCTGCATTGAAACCTTCCCCTGTTGAACACCCCATATACAGAAAGCGTCCTAGTGACACAGTCGACGACAAGATGAGCAGAACTCCACCCAATGGTCAAAGACCATCGGCTACTTACACTGTACCTCCTCACCGGATTCAATCCACACAGACTCAACCAGCGGCCTCAATACATCAAACTCCACACACATGCGTGGGTTGATTGGATGGCACACAGAAGGAGTGCGTGAATCAACATAGAGAAACCAACCCACTAAATTTACTAACATATGCATAATCACAGGATTATGGAATGGGAGATGTAGTTAAGGAAGGATTACCCAAACCATAATTGAAGGAGAATCACGATTTCAGTAAAGATCGTTGCTCCACTGAAATAGGTAGAAGCTGCAACCATTGCACTTCCTGGGCGCACATGACAGAGCATGGAAAAAATCCTCCGACAAAGAACATCACACCATCAAATTCATTTTATCTAACAGCCCAAAACCGCTCATTCTTGAAGTCCCCAAGTTTCTAAGATAAACCCGTCAAAATCATAAGGGCCATATTACTATTCATAAGGGTAACATTACTATTCAAAAGGGAAATTTATTATTTCATCGGTATGGGTTCCATAACCTCTATAAATACCTCTTATTTCATTCATTATTCATTTAAAGAGTTTTTATTGTGTTTTATAAGTGATTTTATGTGATATACACTATATAAAATAAACAGAGGAAGGAAAATTCATTGATAGAGTTCTGGGTCATTACAATATTAGTTTTAAAGGGTTGTTATTATGAGCCTTCATTTACCAAAAATGTTATTTCTATATCCAGACTTGATACAGATAGATTTATTTTTAAATTTGGTAATAAATTTTGTTTATTTTATAATGGTATCATTTTTTATGGTAAGGGACATTTAAATAACAATCTTTATGTGTTGGATTACACAAACCAAATAATGGAAATCGATAATGAAGTTACTTTACATGAATCATACCACGATCAACTTTGGCATCACTGGATAGGTCATGTAAATGAAAAGTGCTTAACTAAATTACATCAATATGGATATTTAGATTCTTTTGAAATAAAATCACTTGGTGTATTTCACGCATGTTTACAAGGAAAAATGACCAAATCCCCATTTAGTGGGAACGATGAAAGGGCTAAAGGGAATCTTGAATTAGTTTATATTGATTTGTTAAGACCATTTACTATTGAAGCAAGGGGTGGGTACTCATAATTCATAACTTTTATTGATGATTTCAGTAGATATTAATATGTCTACTTAATGAGGTATATGTCGGATTATTTTCACAAATTCAAGGAATACAAGAATAAAGGTGATAACCATCTTGGTAAGCAAACTAAGAAACTTATCTCATACTATGGTGGAGAATATATTAATAAAGACTTCATTGATTATCTATAGGATTTCAGGATTTTATCTCAACTCACTCATCCTTATACACCTCAGTGGAATGGTGTAAGCAAAATTAGGAACCCCGCCTTGTTGGACATAGTGAGATCAATGAAAAATCATGAAAGTCTTACCTCAGTATCTATAGGAAGAAATGATTGAAGAATCTGACCTCAAAATCCTTCTAGGTCAGTCCTTCAAGTCTTCCCTCCGGAACCTACATGTCCCAGTAGTTCTTAGTTAGTACTCTAAGAATGTACAGAGCCAACTTCACCCTCCCCCCTGGGGGTGTCTCAAGCTACTTGAAGATCATATGTATTGACTTGATCCAGTTCTCAACCTCCTATGGTCCACTCTCACCCTAGAATAGAGGTGGTTCTTGGGACTAGAATTATTGAGTTAGGTATTACATGAAAGGATCCACTCCCTAATCTCCCCTATCAAACCCTTGTATGACACGTACTAGAATCTCTCTAAGATGCTCATCAAGACACAACCCAAATAATTTCAAATTTGGTGGCAAACCCACCTGCATTAGAGCCTATACCTGAGGCTGTACAAACATATCATGCTATCCCTAACTCTCTGGGGCCTCATCCCAACCCTCAGGCATCTCAACCTATTCACACTCTTACGGTGATAAATCAACACCTTCCTAACAATCCATTGGAGTCCATCTAGGTGGAATCCCACAGAATACCAATACATCGGTCAGAAAACCAAAATATCATATATATAATGCAGATAGGGAAATCATTAATAGGCAGTGTAATCCCACTACCCTTACTCTCCCCCATCACAACCACGTCACATGAAATCCAACCTCTTGGCCCCTTACCAGCCCATATCAGAGCTAGGTATCACATATAAATCTAAAGTCATGGCCCCTTGCCTACCCGCATCAGAGTCTAGCATCAAGTATCAATACGAGGTATCTGGGTAAAGTTCTACCAAATATAATATAGGTAGTAAAAAAACAAAAATATTCCATTGTTTATATTTTAAGTAGCTTACCCCCATATACCTCAAGCCATGCTCGTCCTGATGAACCACGTCACCTCAATCCAATGGCCATGTCACCCAACCTGGTGATAAACATACCCCATATCACCATACCTACCTTATTATATAATATAAAGACCCATATATATAGGTTTCACATATCATAAGGAAATTTATCACAAGCACACATATATGAAATTTTCTATGTGCTTAACTGAAAATCATACAAAATCCTCCCTTCCCATATCGGGTCAAGGGTCCAAAAAATCCCCCCTTACCTTACTAGGCCAAGGGTATCCCAATACAATATAAAAAATAACACCTAATTGTACCCCTAGATGTGGAAATAAAATTAATCATAAAAAGATCAAAGAAAAATAGTAATTCTCATTAATGAAAACTTGGTCCATCCCCCGTGCATGGGGCTGCAGGCACCCAAAAATGTGTTCTAAAGACAATTCTGACAACATCCTAATATTGGGTCTACCATATCTCAAATAGTAAGACCCAAAAAGAGGTAAAATAAACTCCAATGATACCACATATATCACACCAACCTGTTTAGCCACCCGAACAGTACTATGGGACAATTTCCACTCCGCCTTCGGCGTGCCTCCCTATACGCGAAAGGCTGTCGACTAGCAACGAGGGTGTAAAGAGGCGATAGTGGGAAGACTATACCCTCTGTAGGTGATAATATAATGTTCTAATATATATATATATATATAGTAGCAAAAAAATAAAGGCCATAAGACACAGGATAAGTAACCAGCCCATGGAGGAAGCACAAGCAATAGTTATAGAATTGATATATAAACAATCTGAGATACCATTTCAAGAATTAAAACATCACAACATGTAATTTTTAGATACTCAAATAGAATATTCATACAAGATGTTCATACAAGAAAATAATTTTAAAAGGTTCACCCATGGCTGACCTCAGTACATACAAATAATAACACACTGATACATAAAGAAAACAAAATGAAATTCCAGCTTATGTCGGGACCTATGAGGTCCCTTTCCATTCATCCCATGCTAACTGAATCACTAATATCTAGCTCTAGATCCTGAACCATTACCTGATCATAAATCCATGAAATCTACACATGTCTCGATGGGCCCATGTAGGGTGTGAGAAAGAATCCCAGTAGGCCACCACCAATGTGTGCCTATCTTAAATCTGTGATCAAACAGGTGTATAAAAATATATAAATCATAACATGCTCATCATATAAATAAACTTGATTCCACTACTCTCAATAACCAGAAGGAAGAAATCACATTATTTAGTGACGGTTGGATTAACCATAGTGGATAGAATCCTTAGAATAAAGACCAAGTCATCCCCTAATGATGAATCATCCCAGGTGAACCCACAGGTTCCACCTCTAAACGTTTCATCGGCACCTCATGCCATCAATCAAGGAACCGACGTCTTGAAGGCCCTCCAAAACAATAAAAACATTTTTCCTCAGAACCCTGATCAAAATCATCCCCATCAGCTCGAACCCCAATGTTGGAGGCACAATGATAATTTTCCTCTAAATAATAAACCTTGTTGACTCAATAGGAGACATCCTGAGGAATGGTGACGTCCATCATACCAAATAAGTCATATCCCAATTTACTGAAGTACCTTGAGCCTCATCTCCCAAATGATGGTATCGAAACCATCAACCAATGGATTCTCCCCAACCCAATGGATTTCTTTCACTACTACAAACATGGCTTTTATCAGCACTAGAAAAATGCATTAACAGCGCTAAAAAAAGAGTTTTTAATTGAGGCAAAGATAAAGGGGGGTCCCTTTTATCAGTGCTCAGAAAAACGCTGATAAAGAACCCTTTTATCAGTGCTAAAAAAAGCACTGATAAAAGACCCCTTTTATCAGTGCTAAAAAAACGCTGATAGAAGGGGTCTTTTATGAGCGCTTTTTTTAGTGCTGATAAAATGGGACTTTTATCAGCGCTTTTAAAAAGAACAGAAAAAAGTCAAAAAATAAATAAAAATAAAAAATAATTTATATTCGGGGTGGGTTAATAGCGCTTGAACCCCCCCCCCTATCAGTGCTAGGTGGCCCCATCCCACTCTCACGCACTGCCCTTGACTGTGCATCCTGCACTTGCCCGCGCGCCCCTCCTTGCTTCCACCCGGGCTCGAACCCATGACCTCCCCCTTGCACGCCTGCACCTTTACCACTAATCCATTTCATTTTTTTATCAATTTAATGATACGTCTATTTATTTATATATATATAATTATATTTATTTGTATATTAATATAGATTCATATTAATATAAATATATTTAGTTATATTAATACAGATATATTTATTCATATAGTAATATATATATATATATATATATGTATATTAATATATATTTATATTTATTTATATATATATAGTTATATTTATTTGTATATTAATATATATTCATATTAATATAAATATATTTAGTTATATTAATACATATATGTTTATTCATATATTAGTATATATATATTCATTCGTATATTAATATATATTTATATCTATTTGTATATATATATTTTTAGTTACAATTTTTTATCCGTATATTTATTTGTATATTAATATATATTTATAAGATTAGTTTTAAATACATTTATAAAAGTTTTTTATGTGTGTTTATAAATAAATAAATACATATAAACATACATACTTATAATCCAGAAGCCCGTCTCAACTCTACAGCCAGTCAAATTGAAGAAAATGAAACAATATTCGATATGATATGTTGTACAGGGCTAACGGACATCAAGATCAGAAGTTATACCTGTATGAATGTTAACAAATCAGGGTATGCCGACTAAAAACTCAGTTTTGGAGAGATTCTGGGACTTTTTTGGCCTAGAAAAATGTGATAAAGGCTTTTCCTCTCTCACCAGCGTGTAGATCTCATCACAGGCTTTGATTTGATATGTTTTAGAGCTCAAACGGACACCCGGATCAAAAGTTATGGCCGTTTGAAGTTTGAGTTACATTTTCAATGTAATTTAGATCTTTTATTAATTTTTTGATTTTTTTGTGTCTTCAAATTGTTATTAAATGATTGTTAATCAATGATAACTAGTATATTATTAATTAATAATATTTTTTAAAAACTTTTAAATCCATTTTCACTAAATTACTTATATATTAAATATAGTAGTCTATTTATACTTTTCTAAAACATATTTAAAAAATATATATTATATTTATATCAATATAAATATACTTATATAACAATATATTATTTTTCATGATTTTTTTTTGAAATATAAAATTTATCAGTGCTAGGAAAAAGTGCTGATAAATCCCCCCTTTATCAGTGCTACTAAAAAAAGCGCTGATAAAGGGGTCCCCTTTATCAGCGCTTTTTTTAAGCACTGTAAAAGATTGTCACTGCAGAAACCCAGTTTTGTGGTAGTGTTTGGCAAGAACCTCCAACCAATATCCCTAGCCACATGTAATGGAGGCCTTTACCCACATGAGTGGTTAATACCACCTCATAATCTGAGTCTTTTCTATGTGAATACAAATTCAAATGACACGTTGGACAACAAGGGTGATAAAGAATCGCCAAATAAGTCCCTGAGACACATCATCTGACACTATTTTCCCCTATGATCATGTCACTCAACTAGATGGTCATCACCATCTCATATAACTTGGGCCATGCCCTCAACCTAACTACCTCATTGTATCAATCTGACAACCTTGATTCCCAACCCATTATCATCATCACTCGTAAAATCTTATCCTTGCCCAACCTAATGATTAAATCACCTCATACCAGATGGCTAATTACATCTCAAACCTCAGGGCAAGCTTGTCCAGTTCTCATGGAACTCACAATCGATATATATAATTCAAATAATTCAAATTTATTAATAAACTCACCCAGCCTGACCACACAAAAGGTCTCGATCCCTATACCCAACTCAATCATGCAAGCAAAGGGTAAGGCATGCATAGAGTCATACCTCATGGTCTCATAATTAATTTCAGGGCAAGGAATAAATTACTTAGGGTATCGATCCGTATACCCAATGGAACGTTCAAATACGAACACCCAAAAAAAATTCTAATTCACATATAAAGATAAGAACAACATACCTTGTGTTGGTAGACACTTGCATGTCCGATCTTAGCCTCTAACTCGAGACGATTTGGAATAAATCGTTGTTTTAGATGAACACCCTAAAATGAGGGTAAATCGGCTCACACGAATTTAGCACATCATATTGAGGGAGAAAAGGAAAATAGAAACAAGAGGATTCAATCACTCATTGGTGTGTTTAAAATGAACTCAATGGTAATCAAAATGGATCTCAGGCAGAGGGTGAATGTCAAAACCTAGTAGGAGGAAGAATATGGAGAGTGTCCCTGCTATGTGTATGTGAAGGAGAAGAAAAGTAGAGAAAGAGGGTTTAATTAGAATGAGGGTAAAAATGTAATTCCCCACTTTTAAGTGAGCTACACAGTTAGATCACATGATTTGGCTAATTGTGCATAACCCATGTGGTAGCCCCTTCCCAAGTCTCCAACATGCACAGTTACCCCGCATAGTTTTCCAAACCATGTGGAAACCATGTGAATCACCTATGCTAAAAACTAAAAAGGTGTCTCACAGTCATTAACCCCCTCATTCATGGTTTGGAAAACTATTCATAGAGTACCTATAGGGAGGAAAACAAGGTTACTCCTAGGAGGCCATATAATTTGTCCAAACCATGCACCCCAATCTTTGCACCCTGAAAATTTGGGTGTTCAGCATTCTATGCACCATAAAATTAGCCGAAAAATCCAAGGAAATTATCGAGCATTAAGAAAAATCTAAAATCAAGGCCTTGGGTCAAGGAAACTCCCAGAATTAGGTCCCAATAATCTAGAAAATAGTTGTTCGACACACCAAACTTTGAAAAATAAAAATGGATGAGTAATTCGACTTTCTCCATAAATCCAGGATGTTACACTTCCTCCACCTCTACACCTCAGACTACCTCCACCCCTACATCTATGTTCAAATAAAGGGATCTTATCCTTCCATTTGATGCTAGATATTTTCCGGATTCAGATTCTGATTAGAATCCCTGATAGGTATTCCTTGTATAAATTTTTGTAATCAATTTTGTAATATTAATAAAATACTTATTTTATTCTCTTTAGTATTTATATTTTGCCTATTTTTTGTTTATTTACCCTCTAATTGAATTTTTTATAATCTAAAATGGGTGAGTAAATGTGTGACCTAAAATTGAATTCATTGGAAATATTTAAAAATCATTTAATAACTTATGGGAATTGATGAATCTTTTATATTTGGATTTATATTTGTTTTAATTTATTATCAATATATTTTTTATTGTATTAAATTCATTTAATTTTAAATTTTATGACTTTTGACCATCATAAAGGTGGATATTATTGGTTTAGACTAGAACCTTCTTATTTTAATGATCCAAAATCATGTTTATAATGTTATTAATGAATTATATATTTTCTTTTAGTAAATGGGTTTTTGGAGAAACTTAAAAAAATGGATTAGTTTATAACATACTGTGAAAACCTACCGTGTGAGTAATGTACCTATCATGTGAATAATTTGAAATGACCATGAATGTAGGGTGACCATGTTGATCCTATGACACATTATATTCCAAATGACCATGTGACTAAACTACCCACCATGTTTCAAATGAGAAAATTCTACCCAATTCATTAACATACCATATATTGAAGATGAACCCACCATGAATTGAGAATCAGCTTACCGCATGATAAACCAACCTACTGTGTGATAGGTAAACAAATTTCTTTAAGTATTGTACTAATCAAGTGTATATATATTTTTATTAACCACAAGAACAACTACCTACTGCATGAAGAGATGAACCAACTATGAGTAAAAAAGAACTGATTTTGTGACGTAATGAACCTATCATATGAAAAAATAGACTGACCATATAAAAAATGAAGTAAAAATGAAATGTTGTCATTCGAACCGACCATACCAACTGATCGTGTGATCAATCAACCATGTTTTATATGAAGGAACCCAATACTATTGAACTTACTAGTTGAGATTTTTCAATTCTACAACAAGTATTTTTCAAATCATTAATTGAAGCATCGATTCAGTTAAGACTACTTTGATTATTCTCCAATAGTTACTTTTGGATGGAGTTCCTTTTAAGAAGAAGAACCATTAATGTGAAACATATAGGGAAAGACACATATTATTATGGAGAATAAAAAAGTAATATATGCACGAACCTCCATTATATAGGGGACTCATTCATAACTCTTCACAACACCCAATTTTCCTAAACCTATTGTGAAACATGTTCAATCTTCTTTCAAAGAAAAATTCAATTACTCTCAGACAACTGGATCTATTTGGATTGAGACTCACCACATCTTCAGATCTATCATATCTTTCTCTTTCTATTTATGCTTAACATTTGAGCTATTATACTCTGTTTATCTATAAACACAGTCTCCTGGACTAAAATGGAGAGTGGTTTACACTCTCTTTAAATTATTTTTATCTTTATTACCATATATAACTGTATAAGAGGTCATGTGTGACCTGAAATATTTTTCTCCCATATAGAACTATGGAAGATTCTTTTAGCCAGAACTATCATGGTACAGTTTTTTGTAAAACATGATCTAGGTTGTGGATTAGTTTTTTTAATAATATACTACTTGGAAGTAGGTGATTTCCAAGTGGGGGGGATTATGTCTTGCCTTACTACTGAACCCCTTACTTAAATTTTTGTTGTGTGATTTCTAGTTTTGTTTTCTCTATTTTAAATAATATTATAGTATCTACTTTAAAGCTAATAACTAAACTTTAATATAGTATTTAAATTTAACAAGTGTGTTATATAGTACCTTTAATAATAGTAAATTAGTCTCAAAAGTTCAAAGAGTTTTTCAAGCATGTTTTTAACTGAGTTTTGATCAAACTTGTAATGTCCCATAATTTCTATATAATTTATTTTTGAAATTTTATGGAATTATTTTGAGACTATATGATTTTATGGCACATCATTCTCAGGCCCGGTGAGCCTGAAATAGAATTTTGAACTTTTTTTAGTTCACTTAAGTAAACATGCAAGCGGATTTTTCTAAATTTTGAACTGGTTCTCGGATTGAAAATATGAGGGAATCGTTGAACTAAGAACACCAATATTTTCCTATAATGGACTTAACTTTGACTGGAAAGGGTTGGATGTAAAAGTTAATTTTCATACTTTTTGGAAAAATAAAAAAATAACATAAAGAAAGTTATTTTATTTCCTTTCGCATCGTTGAGCGGCGGACAGTGGCGTTATGGACTGGAGAAATGGCGCTTTAATGGAGGTCCATTAATTTATCATTAATGGGAAGTTTAATGATATAATGTCGCAACATAATATAAACTCTATGACATGTTTTATTTTAATAAGATAACGTGTTGGGGGGATATGAATTAAATGGAAGATAATTATCTGATGAACCACAGATGATTTTTCTCTCCAATGAAGAACGAAAAATGTCAGAGGAATGTTAAAAATTTTGATGCACCTTGAAGAACAGAGCTGAGAAGCAATGAATGCCTTTGAATTCATGAATCTAGGAGGGAGGAGTGCTTAGATGAAGAACATCATTTAAGGTAGGGGTTGTTTTGGTTTATGTTTTCTTCTTTCTTCATTTTAAATGATGAACGTCGATCAACCCTTGAATAGGTTAATCTACGGATCTTCTATTCTTGAGAGAGGGTAAAGTTTATTGGGTTTTATTTTTAGGATTGAATTATTATTGAGGGAACATCATACCCGAGCCTCCCGTGTTTTAAACTTCTAACGTAGAAGGTGCAGGCCGACACGAACAAAACCTGACCCCCGTCCACCTTGTGCCTTCTTGGTCAATGAATGTTCGAAATGGCAGTAAGGAAAATTCAAGGCCTTTGTAGGGAAGGTGGCACCCCATGGAGGATGTGGGTGCAAGCGATGTGAAGAGAAAAACACCACATTGGACCTGATGGTCCGCAAAGTACTCTACCAGTGTGCTATGACGACCTGTAGGGAGAAGCACAGTGGCTGACCCGAGCCATGGTGATGTGACAAAGCCGCCAGCTAAGCTAGTGGTTAGTGGAAAAGGATGCAGACCCTTAGCTGTGTCGGTGGAGTGGCCCACATCCATGGATAATGGGTCTTAGAGGCATGCGGTCTTCAACCACATGTAGTAATCTGGACTAGCTAGATTGGTCGGCCTTGTCATAGTCAGGCCACAGTTGCTTGACCGCAGTGGGAGAAATGGCCTTGTGTCAATCGTGGGGAGAGAAAGGAGATGGATGTGGCTTCCAGCCGTATCCCGACCAGACCGAGCAAAATAGTTGGCTAGACCCGGGTCAGGTCAGTGGACCTCGGGCCAGGTTGGGTTGGGTCAGTCTGACCGAGTTAGTCCTACCGAGTCGGACTGGACCCAGATCCAACCAGCCCCTATTTGAATAAACACAAATATCTTATAAACTGAGCATCCAATTGATGAGATTTTTGTGATGTTGGAACCCTCACAGTAAGGTTTATCTTTTGAAATACTCTATAGGGGATTTCATGGAAGTTGTAATTTGATGAATGGCTTGGGGAGAGGTTCTCCTGAGACCAATAATTCTATGTGGGGAAACCCTGGGGTTGAATGAGATCTAGAGACTTCTGATGAGTGAACCTATGTGGATTGGATACTATGGCCTAGTGGGAAGTGTCTTCTATTTGACCTGGCAGGCCCATGGTGGGGAGCGGCTTTTGTGTGACCCGGTAGACCCATGGTACTCGACAGGAAAAGTACCTCAGTATAACCATACTGGGAAGTGGCTTCTGTGTGGCACGACATGCCCATGATGGGGATCCACTTCTGTGTGACCCAACATAGCAATGATACTCATTAGGGATCAGTACCAAAATAGTATTAGGTTAGTGGGAATTGGATTTTATCTGACCCGACAGGCCCACTGTACACATTGAGGAGGATTTCTCCAGCAGCCAAGGTGTTTGATGATGTGACTAATAGTTATACTTTCCCACTCTAGAACATACCTGGTGTGAGTTTTCTTTCTATTTAATCATGATTTGTGATGATACTTTGTGGTTTGGTTGTGGATTTCTTTTTTGTCTTTCCTTTGTTATTTTTGGGTCCCTACTGAGTATTTTGTTAATCACCCCTACATTGGCTTCGCTCGCACATGTTGTGTCTGGTGAAAATTATTGTTGCCTTAATGAAGGACTTGGGGGCCCAAGACCTAGTGGTGCCCAGTGAGACTAGGCAGATAGGATGTACTTCTATGGCTTCCAGTAGCTACTCTGTACCTACCCACGATGGGGGTTTTTAGCAGTTGGCCATCTAAATCTTATTTTGTACTTTCCTATTTTATAGTTAGCATTTTCTTAGATTTTTATTCTATCCCAATTGAATTTCAGTTTTACATGTACCCAATGGTTATTTAGTGGCATGCTTGTTTAGTTTTCCATATTTGGGACATGGTTGTTTGTGTGTGCATACAAGTACTCCGGAAAATTCATCCCACTTACAGGTTTACACTTCCAATTCTAGTTGCCAACCCTAGGCCTTTGGGAGGCGGCCTTGGGTTATATCATAGCACGGACCTTGGGGGATGGGTTGTGACAAAGTGGTATCAGAGGTGGTCAGTTCTACCATATAGACTGAGAGTATGTTATTTTTTTGGAGCAACAATTTTAAAATTTTGAGTTCGACTTTTAGATTCGGGGAGACTAATGTTGGTATGACGACCGATGTATCCACCCACTAGGACCCTGAATTATGCTTTTCAGTTCTATGCATGAAAACACTGGTTGCATAAGTGTATCCTTTTGATTTTATTGAATAAGAGTCATCTCACCAGGTATAATCATCTAACAGTGGTACATATTGATCTGTATCAGGATTCCCCCATGTAGACGACCATCTTTGATTATGATATCTGACTGTGAGGATAGCTCTCCTAGCGATGAGGCATCGGTTCAGGTACCAATGCTAGAGATGGCCCTGCCAAGTGGTGTACCGGTGTTACCACCACTCATTGATCAACAGTTACTACCGGTGGTACTGGTAGAGAATGTACAGAGACTTATTTCTATGCATGAGTTTCAGAGATAGAGACCTCCCAGGTTCAGGGGAGAGATAGATCCTCAGGTCGCTGAGGACTGGATGGAGGCAGTGACGCGGGTCTTCCACTTATTGAGGACACTGCTTGACTATATGATGATCTTAGCTATGAGCCTTCTTCAGGTCTCGATAGGGAGATGGTGGAGTCTGATGATTTAGACTCATGATGAGGTAACCCTTACCTGGGTAGAATTTTAGCAGCTTTTCCAGGAGGATTCTTTCCCCACTACCTTGCACTCAATGTGCATACATGAGCTTCTTCACCTACAACAGGGAAGCCTGTCGGTGCCTGAGTACTCTGTGAGTTTTTCATACCTCTCTTTCTAATTCACATAAATGTTTTAGGACCCATCCTTCAAGGTTTTAACCTTTTAGCAGGGACTCAGATGAGAGATCATGGCATCCATGGTGTCACTCAGTATCCCCACTCATGTTGGAGTGTTGAAGCAAGCCCTTCTTGCAGAGACCTTCCTCGTAGAGCAGGCACTAAAAACTAGAGCCTTCAGAAGGCCTCAGGTGGAAGAGTCTTCAGTGGTGAGCAATAGAAAATATATGAGGGCGACCAATAGGTCTAGGTCTTTCATAGGGTGACCCCAGAACTCAGGGTCGGCAGTGTGGGGCTCCCAAAGTAGAGGGAGTCAGCAAGGGACCCGGCTAAGATTCATGTGTGGTGGGTAGGGACACATGGCGCGTGACTTCCAAACTCCCTGAAAAGATGATCAGAACATGGTTGAGAGACCTCCAAAGAAGATGTAGAGGTTCGAGTGAGTAGGTCTGCCAGGCGGCAGATGTGGCCAGGGAGTAGGATGACCGACAGGCGGTGGACGACGGTTTGAGGTGCTACCACTGCCACCCCCAGGTGGTCCACCACTGGCTTAGGGATCCTGGAGATAGGGGTAAGGCCAGATTCAGACGATAGAGGACTATGACCATGATTCTCTAGAGATTATTAGAGGTATGATATTTGTATTCTCCACCTTAGATGTAGTACTTATAAGTACATGTGCCAGTCACTTTTTCCTTTCCATGGACCTCATTCAGGGATCGAAGATTCCAATGGAGCCGTTGGCTTGATATTTATGATTAGAGACTCCTACGTGAGGGGATTTGATGATTAAAAACTGGTGATGGTAGTGTGAGCTTACTCTAGTAGGCAAGAGCGTTGACTAGGATCTCCTAGTAGAGGTCTCAAGACCTTACGACGTCATCTTGGGTATGGAATAGTTATCAGTATTCCATGCTTAGATTGACTGTTTTAGGAACAAAGTATTGTGTGTCCATGAGGATGGGACTAGGTTTTCCATCACCGATGGGAAGGGAACCTTTGTAGTACATGATGGAATTTCTCGGAGGAGGGTATAGATGATCACTCACCAGTTTTATATCCTCACCCTCTATGTAGTGGACGAGAGGAGTCTGAGATTTCCTATATTGGTGGAAGAGTATGAGGAAATCTTTCTTGAGGATGTTCCAAGACTACCTCCTCAGAGAGAGGTAGAGTTATGCATCGATATTTACCCAAGGACGACACCGATATCCACATCAGCATATCAGATGGCTCCCATGGAGCTTCGTGAATTGAGGGTGCAGTTAGAGGACTTGTGGGAGAAGGGATTTGTGAGGCCTAGTGTTTCAACCTGGGTAGCCCCAATGTTGTTTTCCAAGAAGGAATATGGGATCTTGAGGTTTTTCGTGAACTTCCAGTGCCTGAACTAGGTGACCATTAAGAACAAGTATCCACTTCCAATAATTGATGACCTCTTCGATCGGTTAAAGGGAGTGACGTGGTTCTCGAAGATAGACCTCCAATCTGGCTATCATCATCTTTGGGTATGGTATGAGGACATACTGAAGAAAACCTTGATATGTAGGGGTGGTCGCTACAAGTTCTTGGTTATGCCCTTTGGCATGCACAATGCTCCAATGGTGTTCATGGGACTCATGAACAGGATCATCCAGACTTACCTTGATCGTTTCATGGTATTCTTCATTGATGACATCTTGGTTTACTTGGTGTGAGAGGAGGAGCACGCTACACACCTGAGGATAGTCCTGGATACACTATGAGAGAAAAATATTTATGGTAATCTCTCTAAGTTCCAGTTTTGTATTAGGGAGGTCCACTTTTTTGGACACGTCATCTTAGAGGTTGTAGTTGTAGTGGATCTGGTGAAGATAGATGTGGTACTTGCTTAGGATCTACCCAATTGTGTGAATGAGCTATGTATTTTATTAGGGTTGGATTGATACTACCAGTGGTTCATGACCAAATTTTTCATATTAGAAGTACCTTTATCAGCCTTGACATGAAAGAGTCAGCCCTTCATGTGGACAGAGAAGTGCCAACATAGTTTCTAGAAGCTGAGGCGGAGACTGATGAGTGCCCCCATCTTGAGACTACCAGAAGAAGGAGTTGGGTATATAGCCTTTTGCGATGCATCAGGGACTGGAATGGGTGTTTTCCAAATTTAGGAGGGAGTGGTGATTGCCTACGGCTCACAACAGTTGAGGCAGCATGAGCAGAACTATGCAACCCATGACCTAGAGTTAGCAGTAGTAGTCTTTTCCTTGAAGATGTGGCGACACTACTTTATGGGTGAGTGGTTTACTATCTATTTTTACCACAAGAGGCTCATGTATACCTTCCCAAAAAAGGACCTAAACTTGAGACAATGGAGATGGATGGAGTTCCTCTAAGACTATGACTTTAAGATAGTTTATACTCCTAGGAAGGGGAACGTGGTGGCAGAACCACTCAGTAGAAGGTATGGTTTACAGCTACTGAGTGAGGTGACGGAGTAGTTAGATATGATGTAGATATCCGTCTTGGATGACGATGAATCATCTTACCTTCAGTCAATTACTATCACTCCCCCACTCTTATAGTGAGTTAGTAAGGCACATCTTGTGGATGTTAACTACGAGTCCCGATGTGCTCAGTTATCCTCAGGAAAGAAACCTTATGTGTTTTTGATAGGTGGGTAGCATGTCGTCCTTTTTAGAGGGCACACCATATTACTAGTGTATTTGTGGGAGGAGGTGTTGGGGGAGTTCCGTACATCTCCTTTGGAAGTATATCCTGGTGTGGAAAAGTTGTACCAGGACCTCTAACATCAGTATTGGTGGTTAGGGATGAAGAAAGTAGTGGAAGAGATCATTTCACAATGCCTCACTTATCAGCAAGTGAAGGTTGAGCATCAGGTTCCAACAGGCTTGGAATAAACACTTGAGGTACCATAGTGGAAATGAGATGGTATCTCTATGGACTTCGTGATGGGGTTACCACACACGTCGAGGGACCACAATTCTATCTGGGTGATCATTGACTAACCCACCAAGTCAGCTTACTTTCTACCCATCCGGGAGCAGGGATTGGTAGAGGGATTGGGATGAATCTGTGTCTTGTAGATAGTGAGGCTACGCGGGGTTCCTTCTATGATCGTCTCAGACTGAGATGCACACTTTACATCCTGTTTGTTGAAGGGATTGCAGGAGGCGTTCAGGACTCAACTGCGCTTGAGCACAACATTTCACGTCAGATAGATGGTCAGACGAAACAGACCATACAGACCTTATAGGGCATACTTCATGCTTGTATCCTTTATTTTATTTGTAGTTGGGAGGACCACCCACTGGGGGAGTTTTTATACAACAACAGTTATAACTCCACCATTGGCATGGCACTATTTGCAGCCTTGTATGAGCAGCATTGTAGATCACCTCTATGTTGGACAGACCTAGGGGAGTCAGTACTCGTGGGTCCAAAGTTGGTATGAGCTACCATATAGAGAGTTCAGATCATCTAAAAGTGGATGAGGAATGCACAAAAAAGGCATAAATTGTATACCGATCGGATATAGAGACCCTGGGAGTTGGAGGAGGGAGACCATGTTTTCCTTCGGGTATCACTCCAATGAGGATTGCAGAGATTTTTCCTGGATGGAAATCTATCTATGGGGTTCATCGGACCATTCCTAATTCTCATCATACTTGGAGAGGTGGATTACCACCTAGATCTTCCCCCATAGATGCACTGGGTGCATGATGTTTTTCATGTTTCATAACTGAGGAGGTATGTGCATGATCCATCGCATGTTATCGACTGGGGTGTGCTGGACATTGATGATGGGGAGACATTTGAGGAGTTCCTTGTGGAGATAGAGGATCTAAATGAGTGGGTCCTTCATGGACGATCGATTCCTCTGGTGCACAACTTGTATCATCACGAGAATGTGTAGGAGAGAACATGGGATCGGGAGGCTCAGATTTGGTCTTAGTACCTCCATTTGTTTGTTTAGACTGGTTTTGACTATCGGGGATGTATAATACATAATGTGGGGAGAATTTAATGTCCCGTAATTTCCATATAATTTTTTTTAAATTGTAGGAAATTATTTCATGACAACATGATTTGACAGAATGTGATTCCGAGGTCTGGTGTGCCCAAAAAAAATTTGAACTTTTTTTAGTTTATATAAGTAAATGTATAAGAGGGGTTTTATAACTTTTGAAATAGTGCTCGGATCAAAGATAAGAGAGCACCGTTGAACTCGGAACCCCAAGATTTTCAAAGAATGTACTTAAATTCGACTGATAAGGGTCAGACGGGAAAGTTCATTTTTGGAATTTTTTGGAAATATAATAAAATAACTTAAAGAAAGTTATTTTATTTTATTTTACATAATTTTATGGTGGATGGCAATGTTGCGGCATGGAAATGAGGCATATTAATGGAGTATCATTAATGGAATGTTAATATACCGTGTAATGACGTGATATTGCAATGTAAAAGAAATGTTGCGACATGTTTTCTTTTAATAAGATAACGAGTTGGGGGAAAGAGAATCAAAAGGAGGACACTTATCTGATGAACCACCAGTGAGTTTTATCTCCAATGAAGAATGATGAATGCCGATATAACATTAAGAACTTTGACGTACCTGGAAAAATGGATCCAAGAAGTGATAAACACCTCTGACTTCATGAATCCTTGAGGGAAAATCACTCCATTGATGAATGTTGTTTGAGGTAGGGGTGGTTTTGTATTGTGTTTCCCCATTCTTTATTTTAAATGATGAATATAGATCAACCCATGAACAGGTTGATCTGCGGATCGTCTGTTCTTGTGGGAGGGTGATGTTTCTTAGGTTTTCTTTTCAGGATTGAATTATTATTGATGGAACATCATACCCAATCTACCCATGTTTTAAACTTATAATGTAGAGGTTGTTGGCCGACATGAACAAGACCCGACCCCACTCCTCCTTGTGCGTTCTTGGTCGACGAACGTTTGAAATGGAAGCAAGGCAATTTCAAGGTCTTAGAAGGGAGGGTGACACCCCACGAAGGTCGTGGATGCAAGATTTATGAAGAACGGACCACCGGAGTGGATGCGGTGGTCCATAGAGTACTCTGTCGGCGTGCCATCATGGTGCACCGGGAGAAGCATCGTGGTTGGAACAGGTCGCGGCGAGAAGACAATACCGTAGGCTCAGTCAGTGGTTGGAGGAGGCGGTCGTGGCCCTTAGTCGTGGGCCATGGTTCTTAACGGCACACGATCTTTAATCACGTGTGGTAATCTGGGCTAGTTGGATTGGATGACTATATCATAGCCAGGCTGTGGTCGCTTGACCGTGGCAGAGGAAACAGCCTCGTGTCGACTGTGGGGAGAGCAGGGAGCCAGACGTGACTTCCAGCCGCATCCCGTCCAGACCCAACCGGTCCTCCTTTGGTGGATCAGGCATACCAGTGGGCCAAACCCATGTCCCAATGGATTGGTCCTCAGGTAGGTCCATGTTGGATCAGGTCGGTGGACCTCTGGCCGGGTCGGGTTGGGTTTGTCCAATCGGGTCGGACCGGACGTTAACCTCACCGACCCCTATTTGAAAAATGTCAATATCTTGAAAACTGGATGTCAGATTGACAAGCCATTTATAGCATTGGAACCCTTGCGAAGAGGTGGATATTTTGGAATAATTAATAGATGTTTGAATTCAATGAATGGATTGGGGAGCGGTTCTCTCGAGATCAAGCATGCTACATGCGAAAACACTGTGGTTGGATGAGACCTATAGAATGCTGGTGAGTGGCCCGGTGTGGATCAGATACTATGGCCCAGTGGGAAGTGGATTCTATGTGACCTGGAATTCCCATGGTGAGGAGCGGCTTCTGTGTGACCCGATAGACCCACGGTACTTGATAGACGAAGTACCTTAGTATGGCTATAGTGGGAAGCAGCTTCTGTGTGACCCGACATACCTATGGTGGGGAGTGGATTTAGTGTGACCCAGCATACCCACAGTACTCATCAGGTATGAGTACCAAAATTGTCTTAGGTTAGTGGGAAGCGGCTTTTTTCTGACTCGTCTGGCCCATTGTACTCATTGAGGATAATTTCTATAGTAGTCAAGGTGTTTGATGATGTGACTAATAGTTCTAATTTCCTACTATAGAACATACCTGGTGTGATTTGTCTTTCTTAGTAATCATGCTTCGTGATGATACTTTTTGGTTTGGTTGTGGATGGATTTTTGGTCATTTCTTTATTGTTTTGGGGTCTCTAATGAGTATTTTTTTACTCAACCATGCACGGGCTTCTCCCACACATGTTGTGTCTGGTGCAGATGACTGCCACCTTGATGGAGGACTTGGTGGCCCATGACCTGGTGGTGCCCAGTGAGACCAGGCAGATGGGGCATAATTCTATGGATTCCAGTAGCTAATTTGTACCTACCCATTAGGTGGGGTTTTTGATGGATGGATATCTACTGCTTCTTTTGTACTTTCCTATTTTCCAATTAGTCATTTGTTGGGGTTGTATTCTGAACCATTTGACTTTCAGTTGTACTTGTATCTAGTGGTTGTTTAGTGGTATGCTTCTTCACTTTTCCAGCTTTGGGACGTGGTTGTGTGTGCATGAATACGGGTACTCAAGAAAATGCCCCCCACTTTCATGTTCACTCCTTCAGCACTAGTTCTCAACCCCTGGACTTCGGGAGGCGGGCTTGGGGTATGTCACGGTATGGGCCCTGAGGGATGGGTCGTGAAAAAACTGTTGAGAACCTTTTTGAAAGATCAAATCATATAATTATAATAATTTAGTTAACTTGGATTATTTTATAAATTGATGGATTCATGTTATAATATTTTAAATAGAAATTATTATTGGAAACTCAATTAATCCCCCTCTTGAGATTTCCACTATGACCAACATTTGGTATCAATGATTTTTCAAAATATCCTTTTATTATGATCAAGTTGTTTTTAAAGATCTTAAACATTATGTTAGTTATAAATTTCTATATTTATGGATAATCATAGACAATAATGAACTACCACTAAACCACCTTCTTATTTTAATGTAAAAAACAATTCTTAATGGAAATTCATGTTGAAAATTAATTTAGAAAGTATGGGCTTTAATGTCTAGACAATTGTTAAAGATAATTTCAAAAAACACAAAACTACTAGAGCTCATCAGAGTGATTCCACTAAATATTATTATGATTTCAACTATAAATCTATGAATTCATTATATTGTTCTCTAGGTGAAGATTAATTCAATAGAATATCTTCCCATGCAACTAATTTTGAAATTTGGGATACTCTTGGATTCTCTCTTGAGGTAAACTCAAATGTCGAAGAAATGTGTTTAAATACTTATACTATTAAATATGATACATTCAAAATGAATCATGATAAATACATTTCTGATATGTATATGTGGTTTAATGAAATAGTCAACAATATGTATGCACTTGGAAATACAATTTCTGAAAAATATCAAGTGACGTTATAACAACCCTACTCTTTATTACACACTTAAATATGATTTATTACATAAACATTCACTTAATACAACTCTGAGGATAGATTGGTCTAGTGTCATGGAAAATTAGGAACATTTCATAAAAACTTAGAACATAAAACACAACATCTTTATTGAAAACTTCTTTAACATTACCTCAACATTCCTTCATACTTATCTTTGCATGGGATAACCTGAGGACATGCATAGGAAAAGGGTGAGCTACAAATCCCAGCAAGGGAGTAAACAAGTCATAAAATGAATAATATAGTATATTTTAGGAAATAGGCTTATCAATGGATCACAAGAGAAACTTTAACATAAATGCATGATATAACATGATTATCATAATAAGGAAATGTCGAAACAACTTTTAACATGATATTAGCATGAGCCAAGGATCATTACACATAGAGCATGAGTAAACCCTAATTACACTTGAATTAGGGTGATTAAACCCTAATTTCACTTGAATTATAATTATTAAACCATTATTGAACTTGATTTATCATTATACTAATATTTACCCAATGCAGTGGAGTGCTATTAGGGTGCACCCTTTATAAAAATTTCATTTCATGCAAAAGTGTGCCACATGGATTATACAACATGGATTCATTAAAAATAATAATTTATTCCATTAATAAGATATGTGTAATACATAAATGTATGTCCTCACTCAAAAAATACATGCGCATAAAGTTGAATTCCCTTGATAGAGAAATGGTCATGCTATTCACTTACATGATGATTTTGGTTTGCGAAATTTTGGTGTAACTTCGGCAGCATAACGACGTCAAATAGAAATCTTAAAATGGGTTGATGAGAGAGAAATGGGTATCTCATAATTTATACATTAAATGGATAATAAGGGGGTCATGGAACATAATATCCCAACATATGTAATGGAATTTAGATGCATAATATAAAAGAATTGCTTGAATGTAAATGAGAAAAGATAAATTCCTTCCGAAATTTTAGCATCGAAACAAGTGTACATGGGAGGAATTAATAAGAGAGAAAGAGGTATCTCATCATTAAAAAATAAGTATGGAAGTATGTGGGAGGTTCAAAATCATACCCCAACATTTTTAATTGAAAATAAAAGGGTATAACAACATAAAGAATTTTGGACAAAATTGAGAAAGGAAGAAATCCCTCACTTGGAAGTGTGATCCCAAAGGCTTAGGAGAGGCTTGAGAGAGGCTTCTTGGGAGATTGGGGCTCCTTGGGAGGATTATAGAGAGAGGAGGTCAGGGTTGGGTAGAGCTCAAAATGTTTTGAGTGAAGAGGAATGAGAGATTGAGTGGGTTTATATAGGAAAAGAGAGGGAATTCTTTATTATTCATGTTTTGGACACCACACATTAAAATAATCAAAACAAAAAACCAACCCATGGGTTTTGCCCATAGTTTTTCCAAAGATAATTAGAAAACATTATTTTATTATGAAAATGACCTAACTTATTAAAATATTAAGCTTTCTTATATGGAGGTGAGTCACGCTCTCAAAGAAATCATTTTAAAATGTTAAAATGTTTTATAGGTCATGGAGGGTCCACTAAGGGATTGTAAAAGAAATCAAAAAAAACCTAAAATCAAATTATTTTAAATTAAAAACATATATTGTCCTAAAATACCATTTATTGTATTTTATTACACCAATATTGGGTCATTATGATGTCATAAAACACATTATATATTTAAACGGTATTTAATTTTTACCTAAACATTCGTCTGTCTTATAAAATTAAGAAAAATTCACTTTTGGATAATTTCGACTTCCTGATTCAAAAAATAATATTCATTTTATCTAAATAATTTTATAAATATGTGAATTTTTACTTTTAAAATAAAAACTGATATTTATAAAAAATTCATGGGTTTTGACAAAAGCATCTTTCAAACCTTAATTAAAATTACAATTTTTTTTATAAAAAAATATACGATCATTTATATTTAATAAAATTTAATTTATTAATAATATTTTATTAAAATATTATTTAATTAAAAAATACATTAATTCATCAAAATAGACTTCTTAATTGAATTTTAACTAAAAATACTATTTGTTCTTTAAAACCCATTTACAAAGTAACAATAATAAAATGAATGTATATTGTTTATTCTATACTTAAAATAATGCACAAAATCATAGTGTTATGGCCTTATTACATAACCACTTATAACACCCGCATAAGACCTAAGGGTAAGGTGTACGATGGTGACATACTCTTGGGGTGGCTCGGATAACATCACTTGAGTGGTAATCTCTATTAACTTCCACTTCTCCCATAGGCAGTTTTCTTCAAGCTTAACATGTTGAAGCTCGGCTTGGGCTTATTCAAGATCGAAGACCAGTGGAGGTACCTCCTTTCCGATCTATGAAAAATGGGCTTTGTATAGAGCAATTCTACTAGATGAGGTCATTGCTTCCTTTGTCTGAGTAAATTGGATTTTTTAAAGACCTATATTTGTACTAATCATGTGATCACTATTCAATGGATATATTAGCAATGGTAAAAATTATTACTGGTATTTTAAAATCCAAAAACATAAAACCCAAGAAGTTCATATATTTTATATAACCATTTTACATAATAATAAATTTAATCAGATCAAAAGTAATTTTCATTAGTAAAATTTTGGATTGTCACAATCTTCCCCCTTAAGAAATTTCACCATCAAAATTTCCTTTTCCCACACTAAAAAAAAGGAGGGTAACTCTGCTTCATCGCTTCCTATGATTACCAAATTTCTTCTTCAAACTTTTGGTTTCACTACAACACCTTCATGAGAGAATTGTCTTATTTTGTAGAACCTTTTTTCTACGATCTAAGATCTTCAATGGCTTCTCTTCATAGGAGAGGTTATTATCCAATGGTACCACCTCTAGATTGAGTACGTGTGATGGGTTAGGTATCTACTTCCTCAAAAGTGATACATAAAATATATCATGTACTTGAGATAGGTTTGGTGGGATTTCTAGTCAATAATCCACACTCCAATGCGATCAAGGATCCCAAAAAGGATGATGTACCTTGGAATAAGATTTCCCTTCTTCCCAAATATCATAAATCTCTTCCATGGTGATATGCGGAGGAATACCATGTCTCCAACATCAAACTCTAGGTTTCGTCGATGATTATTAGCATAGATATTTTGCCGACTCTGAGCATCTTTAATGTTCTTCTAGATGGTCTTAACCTTCTCCACCATTTCTTTAACAATTTTTGGACCTAGGAGTTTTTTCTCCCCAACTTCATCCCAACATGCTGGTGTTCTACACCTATTCCCATAAAGGGCTTCTCAAAGAGCCATTTGGATACTTGAGTGGAAACTGTTATTGTAAGATAACTCAACTAGAGGAAGATGTTGATCCCATCCTCCCTTGAAGTCCATTGAGCATGCTCTCAACATGTCCTCAAGTGATTGGATGGTCCTATCGGATTGGCCATCAATTTGAGGATGATAAGGCATACTGAAGCTCAACTCAGTATTCAGAGCATGTTGAAGACTCTTCCAGAACTTAGAGGTGAATCTTGGATCTTGGTCGAATATAATAGAAAGTGGTACTCCATGAAGCCTTACCACTTCTCTGATATATATTCATACTAGTTTATCTAATGAGAAGATCCTCTCTAATTGCAATGAAGTGTGAATTTTTTATAATACGATCCACAAAAACTTAGATAGCATTGTTTCCTTTGGATTTCTTATGAAGTCCGGTGACAAATTCCATGGTGATGTTCTCCCATTTTCATGTTGGTATGGGTAATGGTTGCATCATCCCCTTAGACTTCTGCCTCTCAGCCTTCACCTACTGACATACCAGACACTTTTATTTCTACTCAATGATCTCCTTATTTATGTAATCCCACCAATAATTCTCTTAGAGATCTTGATATGTCTTTGTGTTTCCTTGGTGAATGGATAAATTCAAACTATTTTCATCATCCAAAAGTTATTTATTTAACTCCGGATTTGATGGAACACATAGTCATGACCCATATCTCATTATTCCTTCTTCATTAACATTTAACTCCAAATATTTCTTTTTTTCTGATAGTTTTCACTTTCTTATAAATTATCACATCATCCTTTTGAGCATCCTTTAACATTTCCAAAAGAGATAGTTGAGAAATAATTTGTGAAAGGATTGATTTTGTTCCCTTCTTTATAATTCCCATGTTAATCTTCATCAAATCTAAGAAGATTAGATCCTTTTCAATTATCGTCAATGATAAAATCACAGGGTCCTTTCTACATAGAGAATCTACCACCTTGTTCTCTTTCCCAGGGTGGTAATGGATTGAGCAGTCATAGTCTTTGATAAGCTCTAACCATCTTCATTGGTGCATGTTCAACTCTTTCTATGTGAATATATACTTGAGGATTTTGTGAATCATGTATATTTTACACTTTTACCCAAAGATTAATGTCACCAAATTTACAAAGAGAATATTAATGTATCCAAATTCAGATCATGTGTTGGATAGTTTTTCTTATGAACTTTCAATTGCCTTGAAGCATAGGAAATTCCTTTTTCCTTTTACATCAACAAACATCCCAAGACCTTCTTCAAATCATCACTAAATACCCAAAAAAATTCTCCACTTGTGGGTAGTGTGAGCTCGAGCGCAGTGATAAGCCTCCTTTTAAACTCTTTAAAGCCATCTTCACACTAATCACTCCATTAAAAATTTACTACCTTACAAGTTATCTTGGTAAGAGGGTTTGAAAATCGTGAGAAATTTCTCACAAATTGTAAATAATATCCAGATAAACCTAGGAATCCACGAATATCTGTCACCAATGTTGGCCTCCGTCATCCCTCAATTGTGGTTGTCTTGGAGGGATCCATAGATATCTCATTCCTAGTGATGATATGACCCAATAATGAGACTTCCTTCAACTAGAACTCAAATTTTCTATACTTTTCATAGATATTTTCCTTTTGCAAGGTCTCTAGTATAGTTCTTAGATGCTCTTCATGATACTCCTTGGTTTTGGAGTATATTATAATATCATTTATAAAGACTACCAAAAATTTGTCGAGGTAATCTCTAAAGACTCTATCATCAAGTCCATGAATATTTCGGGAGAATTAGTGAGTCCAAAAGGCATTACTCTGAATTCATGGTACTCGTACATTGTACAAAAAGCAGTCTTGGGGGTATCCTCTTTCTTCACCCTTACTTGGTAATATATTGACTGAAAATCCACCTTAGAGAAGTATTATGATCCACATAGTTGATCGAACAAGTCATAAATTCGGGGCATAGGATACTTGTCCTTTATCTTTATTTTGTTGAGCTCATGATAATCAATGAAAAGGTGCAATAACACATCCTTCTTCTTGACGAAGAGGACTGGTGAACCCCATGGTGAATCACTTGGGCATATAAACCCTTTATCCAGATTCTCTTATAGTTATTTCTTCAGTTACTCAAGCTCTACAACAGACATTCTATATGGAGTCCTGGATATTGGCAACGCCCTTGGTATAAGATCAATTTATAATTCAACATCTCTTCTAGGATGAAGACTTGGCAATTCATCAAGAAACACTTCAGCAAATTCCCTCACAATAGGCATGTCTTCAAGGATGGTTGCTTCCTCAGACTCAATAATCTGAGCAAGATACACATGCTCATAGGTCATTAATATATACACTTGAGATGATGGTTCTAAGGATGATTCATCCTTCTCCATGCACTTGTACAGAACTGGGGGTCAATTTTCCACATGGAGAGGGATTTCCCTCTCATGGTAATTTATTTTGGATCTATATATGTAAATCCAATCCATGCCAAGAATTTTATAAATTTCCACCATAGGGATTATGATGAGGTTCTTTTGGAAGTTAAAACCACAAATTATGACAGGGGAGGAGTTATATTCATGGGATTCAATGACTGCCCCATTTTACGTTCTCACTGACATCTTTACTTCCATGATTTGTGGTGGTGTTGGGATTGTTCCACTAAACTTTCAGGATATAAAAGAATGTGTAGAACCATGATCAAAAAGTTTGTTCTCTATTCTTGAATGAATAACTAGAGTACCTATCACCACTTTGTTTTAAGGTTCTTTTTGGTGGAAGTGATGGAAAAAGATCACCCTTTCTACCTTGGAGGTTGTTCCTTGCCTCCAAAAACCCTTGGATTAGGGCACTGGTTTGCAAAGTACCATGGTTATATACAGTTGAAGCAATGAACAATGCATTAAGGGTCGAATAGAGCGTTCCTATCCTCTGTCATACCCGTGGTTTTTTCTTATTGGCAGTTAATATCCAGGTTCCCTTCTCTTCCACACCTAAAACATTTCCTCATCCCCTTTAGGCAATTTATGGGGTGCTTCTTTTAACACCTTTTCCAAGTGGGGTGCTGGAATTTCTTAGCACTATTGGATTTATCTATCAGACCGCTAGAATTAAATTCCACCTCACGCCTCTTATCCCCATGATACCCCTAGGATTCGTTGATCTCCATTTTGACTTTGAGGGAACATCAAACAATTTCTCATAGCTCTCGAAGTCACCGGTCACAAGGGATTTCCATAGGCTAGGTTTTAGCCCACCAAAGAAGCGGTGAACCTTGCATTTGGGGTAATAAAAAAGTTAGAGGCATATCATGAAAGCCTTGTAAAGTTTTCCTCAAATGCTCTGATGGATATGTCATCTTTTTTTCTTGAGTTCAAATAAGTCCCTTTCCATATTAAGTCAGAGGGTGTGAGGAAAATATTTATCAAAAAATATTTTCAGGAAATCATTCCATTCCAACACCTCAATATCTTTGTTAGGCTTTGTATTTTTGATCAATTTCCACCATTTATCACCTTCACCATCCATACGATAAGAATCCATAAGTACATTCTCTTATTCATAACATTGAAGGATAGAGAAGATATTCTCAATGGAGTTGAACCATTGTTCGACGATTGAGGGGTCAGATGGTCCATTAAAAGTAGGATGCCTTTGTCTCATTAATCTCTATATTGTGACTTATTCTTTATTAGGGGGTTGAAAATTCCTCTTGACCCATGTTTCTTTTAAAAACTAGAGTTAACTGAGAGATTATCACGAAAAAGTTTGAAATTCACACTCCTATCAGTTTGGGAATCTCATTAGAATAGTCATAACCTTGATCTTTGTATCAATTATTATCCTGAGTCCTCCTATTACCATCCATTGGCTAGAATAAAAGGAAAGTTAAGGGTAACACATAAAGGTTAATACAATGAAAAAAAGGGATAACTTAAAAATTACATTTTATTCCTTTAACTTATCTATGTTATCCATGATATATTTCCCTACATATATTCTTAGGGGAATTTTTTTAATTCCCTTAATAATGGTTCATACTAAGATTATGAATTTACCAAATAATATCCCCTGGGAGTGTCTTAACCAGGAGTTCATCAAGGCACATTGTCGTGCATCATTTCTTTTTCGAGTCTAACACAAAGTGGTGTTTTCAGTTTTTACCCGTAGATACATCTATTCCAGAGCCGCCTCAACCTTTTCGTATCCAGAAAGGGATGTATTTTCTTGATAAAACACTTACTCAATACTCACCAAAATTTGGGGATGTTTTTATTATACTTATTCTTATCCCTAAGGCATTCACTAGGGTTTTCCAATCCTAATCCCAAAAATAACTAAACCTCCCTCTGATACCAAATATAACAACCCTACTCTTTTTTACACACTTAAACATGATTTATTAAATAAAATTGAACTTAAGAAAACTTTGAGGATCAAGAGTTCTATTGTATTGGGAAATAATAATATTACATAAAAAATTATGACATAACACACAACATCTTTATTGAAAAATTCTTTTACATGACCACAACATTCCTTCGTACTTAGCATTGCGTGGGATAACCTAAGGACATGCATAAGAAATGGGTGAGCTATAGAGCCCATTAAGGGTGTAAACAAGGCACAACATGAAGAATATAGTACATGTTAGGAAATAGTAATATCAATGGATCGCAAGAAAAAAATTATCACAAAGGGATGATATAGAATGATTATCATAACATGGAAATGTAGCAACTACATTTAACATGATTTCAGCATGAGCCAAGGCCCATTGCAAATGGAGCATTAGTAAACCCTAATTGAACTTGAATTACCATGAATAAACTATAATTTTACTTGAATTAGCATGATTAAACCCTTATTTCACTTTACGTATCACGTTACTAATATTTACCCAATGCATTGGAGCGCAATCAGGGTGCACCCTTCATAAACATTCCATTTCATGCATAAGTGTGCCACATGGATCATAAAACATGGAATCATTAAACATAATAATTTATTCAACGAATAAGAGATGTGTAATACAAAAATTTATGTCCTCACTCAACAAATACATGTGCATAAAGTTGAATACCCTTGATAGAGAAAATGGGTATGGTATTCACTTACACGATGATTTTTTCATGGGAACTTTTGGTATAACTTCGACAACATAATGACATCAAATAGAAATTGTAAAATTAGTTAATGATAGAGAAAGGGGTATCCCACCATTTATACATGAAATGGATAGTAAGGGGTAATGGAACATAATATCCCAACATATGTAATGGAATTTAGATTCACAATAAAAAATAATTTCTTGAATGTAATTGAGAAGAGAAAAATTACTTACGGAATTTCAGCATGGTTGCAAGTGTGCATGAGAGGCATTAATGAGAGAGAAAGAGGTCTCTAATCATTCAAACATAAGTAGGGAAGTATGGGGGAGGTGAAAAATCATACCCCAACATCCATAATTTAAAATAAAATGGTATAACAACATAAATAAATTTGGACAAAAGTGAGAGAGGAAGAAATCCCTTACTTGGAATTGTGATCCCAAAGGCTTGAGAGAGACTTCATGGGATCTTGAGGCACCTTGGTAGGATTCTAGAGAGATTAGGTAAGGGTTTGTTCGATATTCAAATGGTTTGAGTGAAGATGAATGAGATATTGAGTGGTTTTATATAGGAAATGAGAGGGAATTCTTTATTATTTGTGTATTGGACACACACATTAAAATAATCAAAACCACAAACCAACCCATGGTTTTTTCCCATGGTTTGTTCCAAAGTGAAGTAGAAAACATTATTTTATAAGGACAGTGGCCGAAATTATTTAAATATTAGGCTTTCTTCTATGGAGGTGAGTCACACTCTCAAGGAAATCATTTTAAAATATTAAAATGTTTTATAAGTCTTGGAGGGTCCCCTAAGGCTTTGTAAAATAAATCAAACAAACCTAAAATCACATTATTTTAAAGTTAAAACATATATTGTTCGTAAATACCAATTATTTTATTTTATTACATCAATATTGGATCATTATTATTTCTTAAAATATATTATATATTTAAATAGTATTTAATTTTTACCCAAAAATTCAACTGTCTTAGAAAATTATTAAAAATTCACCACGGGATGATTTTGACTTCATGATTCCAAAAATAATATTCATTTTATCTAAATAATGTTCTAAATATGTGAATTTTTACTTTTAAAATAAAAATTTATATTTATAAAAAATTCAAGGGTTTTGACAAAAGAAACTTTGAAACCTTAATAAAAACAACAATTGTATTTATAAAAAAATTATACAACAATTTATATTTAATAAAAATTAATTTAGTAATAATATTTTATTAAAATATTATTTAATTCAAAAATCCATTAATTAATCAAAATAGACTTCTTAATTGAATATTAATTAAAAATATTATTTGTGCTTTAAAACCCATTTACAAAGAAACAATAATAAAACAGATGTATATTATTTATTCTATAAAAAAATGCACATAATCATAGTGCAAAGGTCTTGTTACACAAACCCTTATGAAAACCTCATAAAACCTAAGGGTAAGGTGTGTGATGGTGACATACTCTTTGGGAGGATCAGATAACATCGCTCGAGTGGTAATCTATATTAACTTCCACTTCTCCTATAGGCAGTTCCGTTCAAGATTAACATGTTGAAGATCATATTGGGATTTGTCAAGAGCGAAGCCCAGTGACGCTACCTCCTTTACAATATCCGAAAAATGGGATTTGTATGGGGAAATTCTACTGGATGAGGCCACCACTTCCTTTGTCTGAGTAAATTGGATTTTTTAATGCCCTATATTTATACTAATCTTGTGATCACTCTTCAAGAGATATATTAGAAACTATAACAATTATTAATGGTATTTTAAAATTCAAAAACATAAAACTAAATAAATTCATGTGTTTTATATAACCATTTTTCATAATAATACATTTAATTAGATCAAAAGGAATTTTCATTAGTAAAATTCTGGGTCGTTACAGATGTGATTTATAATATGTTTACCTGGAAGGTGGAGAGGAAATTCAGTTTCCATAAGATAATCCTATAATATTAGTGCACTAACAATAAATAAAATTATTATAAATATCATGATGTATGTGGTGGAATTGCAAGTAAACAAATAAGATGATGACCCATGTAGGTTGTTTGTATCCTTCAAGACTTTTGATTCAAAACTAAAACAAAATATCAGAGTTGAAGGTTACATAGATGATGAATCACCTATTGATAGTGATGATGAAATGTATCATATAGCCATATAACTCAAGAAATTATAATGGAAGAATAAATTCTTCAATAAATCTAATTATATATATAAGTATGATAATAAATGAAATTTTTGAAAGGTTTAGGAAAAAGATGATTCTATAAATGAAATAACTTTCTTGGAGTTTAAAAGAAAAGGAAACATTATATAAGACTATCAAAAGTTAAAATAAAAGAAAAAGTATGAGTAAAAAGTTAAAATGTATAAAAAGGATATAAAGTAAACATGGAGTGCCTCAAAGGACATATCAGGTGATTTAGACTCTAGAAGAGAATAAAAAATGATAAATCTAAAATGTCTTTCATGAAAAATAGATACGAGATATCAAAAACTTTACTTTAATATCCTACATATATTTATATTCTTTATGATAATGAAAATGGTGAAAATAATATGTCTAGTGAGGTTTTATTTTAATATTTTAACATGATGGAAGAAATATTTATTTAACTTAAGGATATATAAAAAAGTTTAAAGAAGCAGTATGTCATCTCTACTCAGTTTAAATCTCATTTTTCTATTGAAAAGGACAAGAAAAATCAAGTGTTAAAAGAAAATAATGAACTTAAATTATATAATGAGTTATTAAAGAAGGATTTGGAAGGATTTACCAATGGTATAAAAACTATAACCCGTATTATTGATAAGAAAACTACTCATAAATATACTATAGGAATTGGATACCAACATAGACAGAGAAAATTTTATAAGGGTAAATTTTTACCTAGTTCTAGTTCAAATAGTTAAGTAAATAATTCATATTATTTTGGACCTCAAAAAGTCTTTATTTATAAACGATTAATATATGGTTAAAGGAAACAATTTAAACAATTTTTTATTCCCAAACCTCTTATTATTAATATTTATGGACATAAGAAATTATGGACACCAAAATCATTTATTTTTTAAAAACTTTGTTGTAGGAAACCTGATTGAAGAGTACCCATAAGAAACTTTGGTATCTAGACTATGGATATTCCAAACAGTTGAATGGGGAATACTTGATCTTCAAGAAACTTATCTTATTTTATGGTCGCCATGTCACATTTAGTGATAATACCAATGTAAAAATAATTAGACTCATAAAAATTAGTAACTCTAATACTATTTTTATTTCTAAATTATTATTTGTGTAAGGATTTAGATATAATATCCTTAGCATATAACAATTATATGATGATGGTCAACATGTTCTATTTAATAATAACTCCTTTAAATTTTATGATTATGAACATTTTTTAGTCTTTGAAACTATACAAAATTATAATTTTTATGTTATTGATTTAAATTCATTATTTTCTCAAAATATTTATCAATTAACTGAATTTCATAAAGAGTCTTGAATTTTAAATAGTATACTACATCATTATAACCTTAAATAACTTAGAAATATGACTAGGAAAGTATTAGTAAGAGATACCCCTAAACTATAATTCCGAAAATACAAATTCTCTAATCCATGCCAAAAAGGGAAACACCATAAATTATATTTCTATCTAACGAAAAAAGTTTCAACATATCAACCGTTAGATTTAGTTCACATGGACCTGTTTGAACCTCCTAGAGTTTATAGTTTAAATGATAAGAACTATTCTTATGTTATAGTAAATGAATTTTATAGATACATTTGGGTATTCTTTTAAGATCACAAAAGTGAAGGTTGTTCTTATTTTTCCAAGCATGAAAAATCCGTAGAAAATCATAGTGGACATAGAATTAAGAACTTAATAAGTGATCATGGTCATGAGTTTGAAAATCGAGATTTTGAATATATATGCTTACAATGTGGCTATAGTCACAAATTTTTTATTCCTCGGAACCCACAACAGAATGGTGTAGTAAAAAGGTTAAATAGAACCCTTTAAGAAATTTCTTAGACCATTCCCAATGAGAATGAATTTCCTATTTAATTTTAGGCAAACACCACAAATACAATATGATACATTATTAATAGAGTTCAAATTAGATATCTTTTAATGAATAACCTTTATGAATTAGAAAATTATAGAAAACCAAAAGTCAATTACATTATTTTTTTTGGTTTTCATGAATTTATACTCAATAATAAAGAGAATTAGGATTAATTTTAATCTTAAAGAGATGAAGGAGTTTTACTTGGATATTATACATCAATTAAATCATATAGAGTATTTAATAAAAGGACAAAGATTGTGGTAGATTTTGTACATGAAAAATTTGATAAGAGAGATCCACATGAACCTAAGACCTCTTTATAAAATATTGAGTATGGCCTTAAAATTTAGAAATTACTAGAAAATCTATTGATAATTCTATCAGACACGATATAAAAAATCTCTCAATTTTGAGGTATTTTTTCATCCTAAACCTGTAGATGAGAATGAAGTATCAATTAATTCTATTCTTAAAGATATTACTGCTCATAGAGACCATCCTTTAGAATTTGTTGTAGGAGGCCTAAATAGAAGAACAAAAACTATAGATTGTATTAGAAATCAGGTTGAACATCAAGATTTATTATCATATTTTTACCCTAAGAACATAAAAAAAATATTTGATGATGAGTTCTAGGTAATAGTCATGCAAGAAGATCTAAAAAATTGAAATAAATAGATTATGGGAACTAGTTGAAAGGTCCAAGGACTACCTGACTATTTGAACTAAATGGGTGTTTAGGAATAGGGTTGAAGAGTTAGGAACTATAATTATAAATAAATAAATATGGGTTAAAAAGGGGTATAGACAAGAGGAAGGTATTGACTAAGAGAAACCATTTTCACTGGTAGTTAGACTTGAAGATATCATAATGTTTCTTTACTATGAAACACATTTAGATTTCAAATTATATAAAATTTATTTTAAGAGTGAATTATTAAATGGTTATATAGCTGAGGATTTTTTTTGTGGAACAACCCCCAGGATTTCAAAACCATCACTTTCCAAATCATGTTTTCAAATTAACAAAATCTTTATATAGTTTCAAACAAGTTCTTAGATATTAGAATGATAGGCTCAAATAATTTTTTATTTCTAAAGGTTTTTCAAAAGTAATAACTAACCTCAAATTATTTATTAAAACAATTTAAAAATATGGTTTTGTTGTACAAATATATATTGATGATTTTATCTTTGGATCTTTAAGAAATTATTTGGTTAATGAATTTTCAAAAATGATGAAAAATTAATTTGAAATGATTTTTATGGGTGAGTTAAAATTCTTCCTTGGTTTTAAAATATTTTAAAATAAGGAAATATTTATTTTTAATAAAATCAAGTACACTAAATATCTCTTAAAATGTTTTGGTATGGATAGTACTAAAGTTAGTGACACTGCCATGAGTCTAAGCTATAAATTGGATCTTGATTAAATGGGAAAACTAGTTGATCAAACCACTTATAGTGGTATGATTATAAGTTTACTATAATTAAATACTAGTGGACCAGATATTTTATTTAGTGTGTATATGTTTTCCATTTTTTAATAAAATACTAACAAATTACATTTACTTGTTGTGAAGAAATTTTTTAAATATTTCAAAATTATAACAAACTTAGAACTATTTTATTATAAAGGACAAAAACTCAATTTAGATAGTTATTAAGATAAATATTTTTGTGGTTCTAAGTTAGATATAAAAATAAATTTTGAAACATATTACTTTTTGGAAAAGTATCTAGTATCTTGGTGTATTAAAAAGCAAAACTTTGTTGCACTATCCATCGCTGAAGCTGAATACATAGCTTTTGGTAGATGCTATGCACATATTATGTGGATGGAACGTACATTAATATACTATAAAAATAAACTCAAACATATCCCTATGAATTGTGATAATATAAGTGTGTTGAATATTTTTAAGAATCTTGTATCTCATTTTTGAAAAAAACATATTGATATAATACATCACTTTATGAGAGATCATTTTCAAAAACGTGGTATAACTATTGAATTCATTGAAAATGAACATTAGTTTGCTGATATATTAATAAATCTTCATAATTTTGAGACAACTAATTATACAATACTTTAATTGGTTATGATAAATTTTTCCTAATTTTTTAAATTTAGTTTAAACCATTGTAATTATTTTAAATTCTAGATATAATTGCTTAACTTCTATATGTAAAGAATTTTCTATAATTAACCAGGAATTACAGTTTATAAAATCTATATATCAGCCATGATTTTTTTTATATGGTCAGTATAGCTATATTTACTAGTTGGTCATGTGGTTAGCATACCTACCATAGAACATAACTCACATGGTCCTATATTTACTGTGAGTATTTACTCACTTGGTCACTACATACCCACCATGAATATTTTATTCATATAGTTAGTATACCTAATATGTGGTCAAATTAATTATAGCTACCTTACCTTTTCTATCACAAATCCATGGTTATTTTACCTACCATGTCTTTTCTATACTTACAAATTTTCTTAAATATATTTCAGTTGGATTTCCCTTAAGTTTAGTATTATTTTAATACCAAAATGTTTGAATTTTAAAATTTGATTTTGATTTTGAATCGAGACATGTCTCAATCTAAAAATTCCCTTTCTTCATTTTAATGCCTCACCTTCTACCTAACCCCCCCCCCATGAGGACCCTTTACAACTCAAACATTCTCATTTTTAGCCTCTCGTGAATTCAAATCTTTTGAGTTTGAATCAAATAAAAAATAGTAAGGATGAAGCAACCTACTGATGTTGTACTTCCTATAAAATATTCTTCTACTAAGAAATTAGAGAAAATAAAATACAAATCAAGATCCATAATAAATTAAAGGAATACACATCTTGTAGAACATATAAAATTTATAGAAAATAATGTTGATGGATAGTGGTTATAAATGAGAAAATAACTAGTTTGGAATGTGATTTAAAATCAAGGATGGATAGATTGGTTTTAGGATAATGGTAATCCATTCAACCTGAAACCTATTAAGTATTTTTATGCACACCTATAATTATTCCTTAGAAAGAAAATATATATCATTGAGATGATGATCAGTCATGAATTTCTAGAGTTTTCTTCAATTAATTGATCAAAGGGAGTAGGTGTACCACATAAAAGTAATATTTGAGGATTAATAAAGATATTATCCAGTTAATCATGTAAATTTTTTAGTTTCAAAATGTGTTAGAAGAGATAATTAGGTTTATAATCCCCATAAGGCCAAATTTTTTTGAGATGAGTGGAGAATTTGGATTGGTGGTCAAATTTATCCATCACATGATCTATCCATGAAAATAGATTTCAGTATCCTAAGGTACCAAGATCTGTATTTATTATTTTTAATGAAAATGGATTTCAAAACAATTTATACAGATATTTCATGAGACATATGTTTGAGTTCTGTAATCCTTATTGAAAGTTGAGTTCATTAACATTATAAAATATTATTTCATCCTTATTAAAGTATAAAGGCTTAGTTACTTAGGGGGAGGAAATAATTACTTCATCAGATAGTCCTTTTCTTACTCAAAATTTTTTGAAGAAAATGAAGGTTAACCAGAACCCACAGAAAAGGGAATGGGTAGATGACCTAAAAAAATCACATGAAAATTTTGATCGAGTAAAGTACCTAGTTAGACCAAGGGATATTTTAGATCCAGGTGTTGAACTTGATGAAGTGGTTCAATATTTTTATGATGGCATGGAAGTGAGGTACCTCAAAAGGAAGAAGATGAAGAAGATGAGTATTAAATAGTGAATCATATTGATGAGTCCAAGGAGGCTCATGAGGATGATAGGATAGTCACACATGTTATGAATTATGGACCACCTTAATATTCTTTTCCTCTACCATCACAGAAAGAAGATCATCATTCTAAGTATCTAGTTGGAACTGAGGTGACTTTTTCTAGTTTTGAGGATGAACTAGAGTGAGATGATTTTGAAGGCTCTGAATAAGCGGATGATCATTTACATGTACCTCCTATTATTGGTAGTACTTCCAAATAGATAGTACACAATGTTCTTACCAAATGGTATAAGTCCCATGGATCTATTTTTTTGGGCCTAGAGTATTCAGAATTAGATGATGATTATTGGTGAAGTACAACTGGACATAGTGGTCCTACCATTCCTTATACTCAGAGGGTGATAGAGAAATCTTTTATTACTACCATATAATTTCAAGAAAGGCTTGTGGTATCTCTAGTGATACCTTCAGTAGTTCAAAATCTCTAAGATATATTTTTCCCTACTCTTACTAAATAAGGTGAAGAAACTAAGCAAGGTGATTCTCCTGGTGAAGATTTTGAATTTGGTGAACCTACTGTTCATGAGAATGAATTTTATACTAATGTCATAGTTGTAGATCATGTTTATTGAGCTATTTTATAGAAATATTTAACTAATTTATATGTTATTCATCAGGATTATGATCCATCTGCCTCTATTAATTATACATCACATGTTGCAAAGAATGTTTTGAATGAATCTAAATTAGATTTTATGGGTGTATTCAGGGAAGAATTTCTTGGTTTTGGAAACTCTTTGAAGCCTACTTGAGAAGAAGATATTAGAAGGAAAGTGATGTTAGTTATTGCTCATATCCATCCCAAATTTTATCTTGAGATGGATTTTATGTGAAATAATATTGAAGATCTAAAGGAATGATTCAGTTCATTCATGAACATAATATTTCAGCCTGCTCATTCTCTTTTTCCCATACCTCCTTCTAATTCTCCTATTCAACCAGTTTTTTATGAGTATTGGATTAGAAAACTAAAAAGGGATTATTTTAAGGTTATATTTCATTATTTTAGGAAAACCAATGAAGTTGTGTTTGATGGTTTTCAAACATATGATTCCAAAACTTTGGAAGTGGTTAGGGAAGATGTGAATCGATATGGGTAAGATAGAGAAACCATAAATAACGCTATTAGTTACTACCTAATGAGAATATTTACCAAGTTAGATTTAAAGGGTATGTTAATAACACTTTCCATGGATCTCAAGATTCCTCCTTTAACTCAAAATTTTAATTCACAAGTTGAGAACCTCAAGGTGACTAATATAGTTTGGAATATTTCCTGGAAATCAAAGAGGATTTCCTTCAGTCTTTAGAGAAGAATTCTTAGGAAGTGAGTGACTTTACCAGGTTGATGGAACCCTTTTTATACACTTACTATTGTGTTATCCCCTCCATTTATCCCTATGTCCTTATCTCCAACCACTGTCTATTCTACTATTAATTCATTTGTCTTAACTCCTAGGAAATCCATATATCACACTGTTCCCATGCACAATTTTGTTTTCATTAGATACTTTGCCTCCACCACTGCACCTTATACTACCTCCACCCTCATCTATATGCACAAAGGAAAGGATCCCATCCTTCCTTTAGATGTAAAAGATATGCCCAATTCAGATTCTAACTATATTTCCTAATAGTTATTCCATGTATAACTGTTTTTAGTCACTTTTGTAATATTAATTCAATAATTTATTATCTTTCATATTTATATTTTTCTTATTATTTGTTTACTTACCCAATAATTTACTTTTCTATAATCCAAAAAGGGCGAGTAAATTTGTGACATAAAATTGAATTCATTGGAAATATTCGGAAATCTTTGAATAATTTAACGGTATTGATAAATCTTTTATAAATTGAACTATATTTGTTTTAATTTATTGTCTATATATTTTTGTTGTATTCAATTCATTTCATTTTTATTGTTAGGATTTTTTATCATCAAAAAGGGTGATATTTTTGCCTTAAACCAGAACCTAATTATTTTAATGATCCCAAATAATGTTTATAATGTAATTAATGAATTTATAATTTTTTATTATAAATGAAATTATATAAAAACATAAAAAATGGATAAGTATTGAAGTTACGTATAACAACCTAGTATATGTTTAATGTACAGACCATGTGAATAACTTGAAATGACCGTAAAGGTCAAGTAATCATGTGGAACCCACTGTACGTTGTACTCCAACTGACCACAAGACCAAACTACCCACCATGTTTCAGAAGAGAAAATTTTCTCCATGTCATCAACTTTATGTGCATTTAAGATAAACCAACCATGCATTTAGAATCAACTTACCGCATGAAAAAAACATATAGTATGATAAGTAAGAAAAAATTTATTTAAGTTGTGTACTGATCATGTGTATCGATATTTGTAGTATCTATTAGAAAAAATACCTACCACATGAATACATGTACCTAATGTGAGTAAAAAATAACTAAATATCAAAATTCATGAACCAACTACATGAGAAAATAAACTAAACATATAAAAAAATTTAGTAACCATGATGAGTTTTTGTGCCAACTGGCCACGTCAACCGACCATGAGCTCAAGTAGATATGTTTTAAGTGAAGAAACATTTCCCTGACTAACTTCTCATCAGAGCATTTTCAAATCTCCAACATGTTGTTTTTGAAGAATTAATTGAAGAATCATAGAAATTAAGACTGCATTAATTATTCTCCAGTAATTACTTTTTGATGGAGTTATTTTTAAAAAGAGGAAACATTCATGTGAAACAGGTAGAGAGAGACACATATTCTTACAGGGTATAACAGAGGAACATATATGTGAGCCTATGTTACCTAGAGGACTCATTTAGAACTCTTTATGAAATTCTGTTTTCATGAAACCACTATAAAAGGTGTTTAATATCCTTTCAAATAAAAATTCATGTACCCTTAGAAAATTTAAGGTATTCAAATTGAGTTTTACTACATCTTAGCATATATAATATCTTTTTCCTTATATTTATGATTAACATTTGAGATATGATTTCTTATACTCTATTTATCTATAAACAGATTCTCTTGCACTAAACTAGAGAGTGGTTTACACTCTTTAAATTCTTTTCATCTTTGCACCCACAAATAAATGTGGAAGAGGTCATGCGTGACTTGAAATATATTTATCTCATGTAAAATAGTGGAAGAAACTTTTATAATATTATATCATTGTATAATTTTATTTAAAACCTGATCCAGATTCTGTATTAGTTTATTTAGTAATAAACTACTTGGAATTGGGTTATTTCGAAGTGGGGGTGGCTTATGTCTTGGCTTAAGACTAAACCCCTTATTTAATTTTTTGTTATGAGATTTCAAGTTTTTTTTCTCCATGTTAAATAAAAACTTGTATCTATTTCAAAATAAATAACAAAAATTTACTCTAATAGTTAACTTTAATAAGTATTTTATATACTATGTTTGATACTAGTAAATTGGATTCATAAGTTAGAAATATTTTTTCAAACTTTTTTTTAACTGAGTTTTGATAAAATTGTTGAGAACCATTTTAAAATATCAAAATTTATAGTTCCACTATTTTAGATAATTGATATTAGTTTAGAAATTGTGGGATTTATGTTATAGTCTTTTTAATATAATTTTTATTAGAAACTCAATTCAACCCCTCATGAGTTTTCCAGTGCGAAAAAAATTTGGTTTTAGAGATCATTAAAAATGTGTTTTTAAAATGATCAAGTTGTATTTAAAGATCTTAAATTTCATTTATTTCTAAATTTCTATATTTGAGGATAATCATAGATAAGAAAGAACTTCCACTAAGTGGCATCCTTTTTTTAATGGAACAAACAATGATCAATGGAAAATAAAGATGAAAATTCATTTAGAAAGTATGAGCTTTGGTATCTGGACCACTATTGAAGATAAATATGTAAAACCAAAATTTTCTAGAGATTCTTGAAGTGATTCCACTAAATATTTCTATTATTGAAACTATAAATATATGAATTAATTATATTTTTATTTAATCAAAGATAAATTCAAAAGAATATCTACATATTCAACTACTTTTTAGATTTTTTATTCTCTTTCTATATCTCTTGGTGGAACCACAAATGTCAATGAAATATTTTTAAATATATATACTATTAAATATGATATATTCAAAATGAATCCTAACAAATCAATTTATGAAATGTATCTTAGGTTCAATGAAATAGAAACACTATGAATGTACTTGTAAAGGCAATTTTTAATAAATTTCAAGTGATTTAATTGCTAATATGTATACCTAAAAGAAATAGAGGAGCTTAAGTTTTAATAATAGAATAATAAGACATAATTGAACTACAAATAAAGGAACTATTTGGAATGATCATGATGTATGATTATGAATTACAAGTAAACAAATAATATGATAAACCAAATATGAAGTCAATATCCTTCAATAATTTTGATTCAAAACTAAAAGAAAAGATGAGAGATGAAAGTTACAGTGATGATGAATCACCAACTAATAGTGATGATGAGATTTCTCATCTAGTCATATGATTCAAGAAATTATATAGTAATAAAAAACTCTTCAATAAATATAATTATTCTCGTAAGCGTGACAATAAAGGAAATTTAATAAAGGAGTGGAAAAAAGAATTATTCCTCCAATGAAATAACCTTCTATGAGTGTAAAGGAAAAGGAAAAATTAAATAAAACTATCCCAAGATAAAATATTAGAAAAAATAGGATGGAAAAGGAAAAAAGTAAAAAAGGATTTGAAATTCACATAGAGTTCCTCACATGATAGCTCGAGTCATTTAGACTTGAGAAGAGAAGTTAAATATGATAAAGCTAATATTTTTTTCATGGTTAACACATACAAGGTATCAAATACTTTCCTAAATCTTCTATACATATTTATATTCTTTCTATAAATGAAAATTATAAAGAAAATTTTCTCAATAAATATTTATTTGAATATTGTAATATGCTGCAAGAAATGTTTAATGAACTTAAGAAAAAATACAAAATTTTAAAGAAGCATCAAGCTATGTATGCTCACAGTAAATCTGATTTTTTGTTGAAAAATATAATAATTATCAAATGTTAAAAGAAAAAATTGAAATTAAATTTTCAAATGAGAAATTGAAGAAGGATCTGTAAAGATTTACTGATGGTGGAAAAACTCAAACCCATATTATTGATAAGAAAGATACTCCTTAATATGTTATAGGAATTGGTTACCAACCTGGAAAGAGGGAAGTTTATAAGAATAAATTTTTACCTAATTCTATTTCTTCTAGTTATGTAAATAATTCTTATTCTTCTAGACCTAAAAAAAATTATTTCTAAATTATTAAGATCTACTTATAGGAAACCAGCAAAAAAATTGGATTCCTAAATATCTTATTATTAACATTTGTGTACCCAAGAAAATATGGGTAACAAAATAATTTCTTGATTAAAATTTTTTTCATATAAAACCTACTTGAAGAGTACCAATAAGAACATATGGTGTCGAGATAGTGTATGTTCCAAACACATGATTGGTTAATACTTGAGCTTCATGAACCTTATCAAATTTGATGGCAGTCGTGTCACTTTTGGTGAAAATACCAAATAAAAAAGACTTGGACTTAGAAAAATTAGTAAAAATAATACTATTTAAATTTCTAAAGTTTTATTTATAAATGGATTAAAATATAATCTTCTTATTATATCATAATTATGTGATGATGGTCACCATGTTAAATTTAATAATAATGTTTGTAAATTTTATGATTCTAGACATGTTTTTTTTCTTTAATTCTATATGAAATTATAATGTTTATACTACTAATTTAAATTATTTATTTTCTAAAAATATTTATTTTTTAAGTGCCTTTCACAGAGAGTATTATACGTGGCATATGAGACTAGGACATTACAACCTACACTAACTTATAAATATAACTAGAAAAAGGATTATTCAAGGATGTGCCAAACTAAGAATTCACAAAAGAAAAAGTTTATAATCTATGTCAAAAATGGAAATAATAAAAAATCTATTTCAAAACAAATAAATAAGTTTCATCTTATTATCCCCTATAATTATTTCACATGGAATTTTTTAGACCATATTGAGTTTCTAGTTTAAATGGGAAGGAATTTTCTTATGTTTTAGTAGATGGATTTTCTAGATACGGATGGTTTATATTTTTAGATCACAAAATTGAAGTTTGTTCTTATTTTTTCAAGTAGGAAAAATCTGTAGAAAATCTTAGTTGACATAGAATTAAGACCTTAAGAAGCGATCATGGTTGTGAGTTTGAAAACCAAGAGTATAAATATTTATGCTCACAACATGGATAGAGTCATAACTTTTTGCCTCTTAGGACCACATAGCAGAACGGTGTTACAGAAAAGAGAAATAGAACCCCTGAAGAAATTTCTTGGAACATTCTCAATGATTATGATTTACTTGTTTATATTTAGGCAGAAGATATAAATAAAAATTACTATATTATTTATATACTTCTAATTATATCTCTTTTAAAGAGTAACCCCTATAAATTAAGGAATGATAGAAAACAAAAAGTTAATTACATCATAGTTTTTAGTTATAAAGTATTTATAATCAATATAAAAGATAATTTAGACAATTTGTTATCCAAAAGTGATGAATTAATTTTCCTTGTATATTCTACATCCCATAAATCATATAGGGTATTTAATAAAAGGACCAAGATTGTGGATGAATCTATATGTGTTATATTTGATGAGTTAGATCCATATAAACCTAACACCTCTTTAGAAAATTTTGAAGATAACCCTTAAAATTTAGATACTAATGCTAAATTTAGTGATAATTCTATCAAATATGTTGTAGAAAAATCTCTTAGTTATGAGAAACTGATTGATCATAAACCTGTATTTGAGAATGAAGTATCAAATAATTATATTCCTAGAGCTATTAAGGCTCATAGAGACCATCCTTTAGATTTTTTTGTAGGCCACCTAAATAGAGGAACACAAACCATATCTTCTCATATAAATTAGGTTGAATATCAAGGTCTCTTATCACAACTTGAACCTAAGAAATCATAGAATCAATTGATGATGAGTTCTGATTAATAACTACGAAAGAATAGCTAAATTAGTTTTAAATAAATATAGTATAAGAACTGGTGGAAAGACCTAAGGACTACCTAAATATTGGAACTAAATGTGTGTTTAGAAACATGGTTTATGAGTTAGGCACTATAATTGTAAATAAATCAAGACTAGTTTCACAAGGGTATAGTCAAGATGAAGGTATTGACTATAATGAAACCTTTTCACTAGTATCTATAGTTGAAGATATCATAATGTTGTTTTCCTATGAAGTGCATTTGGATTTCAAATTATATCAAATGGATGAAAATAGTTAATTCTTAAATGGTTATATAGTTGAGGATGTTTTTATGTAACAACCCCCATGATTTCAAAACCATCACATTCCAAATCATGTTTTTAAATTAAAAAAATATTTATATGGTATGAAACAGTATCCTGGATCTTAGTATGATAGGATTAAAAAATTTTGATTTCTAAAGGTTTTAAAAAGAAATATCTAACCATGTTTTATTTATTAAAAGAATTTCAAAAAGGTAATTTAGTTATACAAATCTATATTGATGATATTATCTTTGTATCTTAAAGAAAATCTGTGTGTACTGAATTTTCAAAAATGATGCAAAATGAATTTGAAATGAGTTTGATGGGTGAGTTAAAATTATTCTTTGGTTTTTAGAATTTTGAAAATAATAAATTATTTTAAATAAATTTATGTATGATAAAGATCTATTAAAACCTTTTGGTATGAATAACATAGAAGGTAGTGATACTCCTAAGAGAACAATTTGTAAACTGTATCTTGATGAAATTGGGAAATCAGTTGATCAAACCATTGATAAAGGTATAATTGGAAGTATATTATACTTAATTACTGTTCAACCACATTTTATGTTTAGTGTGTGTATGTGTTCCCTTTTTCAAAAAAATCCAAAATAATCACATTTAATTAATGAGAAAATAATTTTAAAATATCTAAAAAGTAAAACCAACTTAGTAATGTTTTATTCTAAAAGACAAACACTTTATTTAGTTAGTTATTAAAATGAAAACATTTATGTTTTTAAGTTATATAGAGAAATCGCATATGGAAAAGTTTACTTTTTGGGAAAGTCTCTAGTATATTTGTTTTATAGAAAAGAAAAACATTGTTGCATTATCCACTGTTGAAGATGAATACATAGCTTCATGAAGTTGAAATCCACATATTTTTTGGATGAAATATACATTAATAGACTGTGGATATCAATTTAGACATTTCCCTAAATATTGTGATAATAAAATTTTGATAAATATTTCTAAAGAATTATGTATCTCATTCGAGAACAGAACATCATAATATAAGACAAAACTTTTTGAGAGATCATTTTAAAAAATGTGATAAAATCTCGAATTCATTGGAAATGAAAATTATCATGTTGATATATATAAAAATCCTTTTAATTCTGATAGAATCAATTATATCTAAAATTAATTGGGTATGATAAATTATTCCTAATTGTTCCAATTTATTTTTAGCCATTGTAATTATTTTAAATTCTTGTTATAATTGATTAACTTCTATATAAATAATTTTTTGTAAGTAACCATGAAGTATGGCTCACACAGTCATTGTAATGACACTGATTTTTTGTTCATATGGCTAGTATACCTACCATGACTATTTTTCCATGTGGTTAGTACACCTAACTTGGAACATAACTCATATAGTCATTGTACTTACTCTGAGTGTTTATTCACACAATCACTGTATATCAACCGTGAATGTTTTATTCATGAATTTAGTATACCTAAAAAGATGTTATGGTTAATAAACCTATTGTACCTTTTCTATCATAGATCCACGATCAGTGTACCTACAGTTTTTATTCAATACAAATATTTTTTTAAAATATTCTAGTTGGATTTTGATTAAGTTTAATATTATTATAAAACCTAAATGACTAAGTGTTATAATTAGAATTAGAAGTTTAATTTATGTATATATTTATCTAAAAAACCCCTTTCTTCATTTATATTATTCACTTACTACCTAATTTCTCTCTCATGAGACCCCTTTCCAACCCAATACTTCCACTTTCAATCCTCTCTCATGAATCTAAATATTTTGAGTTTGAATCAAATAAAAAATTCCAATAATGAAGAACCCTGAAAATGCTACACCTCCTATCGAATTTCATCCTACTAAGAAATCAATGATACCCATATCTATACCAAGAATTACAAATAAGATAAGGAATTTGAATCTCATAGATCATCCAGTTTCCCCAGAAAATTTGTTCAATGCACTACAGATGCAATTTAGAAAATCACTAATTTGGAATGTGATACAAAATTATAGATGGGCTGATTGGTTTAAGGAGAATGGTAATCCATTCTACCTGAAACTTATTAAGGAGTTTTTAGGCACCTAGAATTCTTCTTTGGAAGGAAAAGAGATATAGTTAAATTTCTAATCAGTGGTTAAGTTCTATATTTTTCATTGAAGAATTAGGAAATGTTCTTGGGTGTGATGCATAAAGGGGAATTTGAGGATTACTAAATCTATTATCCAGTTAACCATCCACATTTTGAGTTTAAAAATTCATTAGAATAGATAATTGGGAATAAATACCCCAAAAGACCAACTTCTCTTGAAATGAGTGGAGAATGTAGTCAACATGTCAAATTTATCTAGCACCTGATCTGTTTAACAAAAGAAGGTTTTGGAATCCTAAGGAAAGGAGATATGTTTTTATTTTTTTTTAATGAAATATTATTTTCAAATCAATATATATAGATATATCAAGAGACATATTTTTGAGTTGTTTAAAACTACTTATAAGTTCATTTCTTTACCTTTCCCAAAGATCATTTTAACCTTTTAAAATTATAAAGGTATAGTTCCTTATGAGAGGAAATAATTACTTCATCAGATGATATTTTTTTTAATAAAAAGATTTATAAGAAAATTAAAGTTAACTAGAACCCATGGAAAAGAGACTGTGTGGAAACCCAAGAAAATTATATGAAAATATTGATCTAGTGAAGTACCTAGTTAGACCAATGGATCTTGTGGATTCAGGTCTTGAACATGATAAAGTAGTTAATTCGTCTAATGATGAAGTGGAATTTGAGGCAAATCATAAAGAATAATATTAAGAGAAGAGGATGAAAAGGTAAATCTTAATGAATGTAAGAACCCAAATTTTCACTTAGGTATTGGTCCTTTAAATTTTGGTCTAAATATTTAATTTGGAACTAATATGGATGCCTTTTGAGTTAGTAAGGGTATCAGGGGTTTCCGAGGAAATTTCGAAGCCCAAAAGCCATATTTTTTAGAAAATAGCATAGGTCGCATGAATAGTGCAAGGTTGGCACACAGTTTGGCTAACCATGTAGATTGAAATTTTTAGACAGAACCACTTCACATGGTTTGCGCACGGTCGTGCAGCCTAACTGTGCAATGTTCCCTTCTACCCAGAAAACCTTACATGTTTTGTGCATAGTTTGTCAAACTGTACAGAAAAACTGTGCATAGGCCATTTTTCTGGGTAAAATTAAAAAATTTCCATTAATGATATATTAACCTCCATACTTCTTCCCAAATTTGAAATTATGCAAAATTTTACTCCACAACTCTCATTTTGTAGCTTTTAAAAATTAAAATCTAGGGATTTTATGATCTCCTTCATATGTGATTTGATCGAGCTTCTATTCATCATGTTGGATTCACAATAGTAAGTACTCGATTTCACTTAAGTTGTTCTCATTCTCAATTTCTCTCGACCAAGATATCAGGGTATTAGTTTTTTTCTACTTTTCTTAGATACACATTGATCCAAGCCAAATCAAGGGACAATAAGAGAGCAGGTGATTCATACAAGCCTAAGGTGGGTCATCTATAACACATCCCTAAATTTCATTGATTTTGAATTTTTCATGTTAGGACCACACATTTCATCAGGTGTCGTTCAATGAATTTATATTCCATTCTTATAATTGTTAGAACTATATGGATATGCTCTTTCCATATATGTGATAACTTATTAGTGGTTATGACAACAACTCCATCCCTTCCATGTCGAAGGTTAATCCATAACTGTTGTTTAGTTTTTTGACATTTTTATTCCACCATTTGGGTGTGCCTTAGCTTGTCCTACCTAAGGGTAGGCAATTTTATATTAATCGGCTTGATTTATATTGTGAATTGAATAATGGAAAGTACCATGTATGCGTACCACTTGAACTGCCTAATCTAAGTGCTTCAAATTGATAATTAAATATGAATGATTAATTGTTTGCATATCCATTGCACCCCTTACCACATTAATGGAAGGTAACAGAATGAACCTTAAATTATGGAATATGCCTTAATTTGGATAAACAGTTGCATGATACTTGTCTTTGTCACACTAATGAAAGGATAGGATTGAAACAAATGACTTGATAAAAAGGTTTCATGCCACTTTACCTTATCACTCTAATGAAAGGCAAGGCTTGAACCAAAGGAGATATTACATGAATTCATAATCAAATAGAAATTTCCTGACTCAATATCACCTTGTATTATTATTGGATAATTCCATGAGCACTCGGGAACCCCATACCGATTCAAGGATACGACTTGCTTAGGTTGAAACACACCTATATCCCAATTTATGTCTATTCTTGGATTCCTGGTATGACACTGTAGGGTCCTTTCATTATTATTATAGGATTCCTTGGATACACTCCTTGGATCCAGCATTCACAAGTAGGTGTGATGGTTAAAGTCCATTGGGACCTGTGTCAAACTAGCCTCATTTTACCTTGGTTAATCACCTTGGACTCGGTAGGCACCTCATTGTAGAATGCCCTAGACTATGCTCCTTGGATTATACTCTTACCCCATGCCAGGCTACAATTATTTCAAAGTTGGAAAACGTTGACGTCTATATCGCGTTGGATGTTACCTTGGGACTTCACTACTAAATGTAATTGATCATGGTTTCCTTGTTATATCTTGGAACTTCCACTACTTATACTATCAGGAGGTGATGTCAGCGTTGGATATGAATCATGAGACCTATCCATATAAAATTAGTAATTACTTAATTAAATGAATTGGTTACAGGTTCATACACCATTCTAGGGATGAAGTAGGAACATGGGTACTTAGTTATATTGTATTGATTTACTTTATATATGCATTCTTGCACATTGTTACATTTCCCTTACATGGGTTGGATGTTATAGACACCGCAGGTGGTGGCCCACTGAGATTTATCTCATACCCTCTCTGGGTTCCGTTTGGTACTCGAAGTATAATACATGGTTGCATGTGTTGACAAAGAGAATCATACAGCTTCAAACACCTGATTTCTTACTATTTAGTATGGAGCTTGATAGCCGATGAACAAGCCGGAGCTCAACATTCTTGGGATAGTCTTGATTTACTTTATTCTTTTATATAACATGTTTTTTCTCCTATATTTTATCCATGTTTTTCATTTTTCTAATGAAATGAGATATCATCAGTTTTTGTATGTTATTCCAGTTATTTCAGTTATTGTTACTATTGTGCCTATTTTTTCGTTGTGCCATATGGTTACTTATATTGCTTCCACTATTTACCTATGTTTACTTTCACCCACTGCACTACACTATGGTAATGAGGGAATAGTCTCTCCATGTACACACCCCAGTGTTAGAGTTGGTGGCCTAAAACCAACTACTTTGTACTTTATTCATTAATAAAAGCCTTATCACATCTTGATTGTTCTTCTACATGACAATTCATATGATAATGTCCTAAGGATATCTGTTGCATTAAAGGGTCATTGTGGATCCCTTTTATGATGAGAACCCAGAAGTGCCATAACACTATTATTAAATATATGTTCTATGGCCGGATGATATTATTTGAGGGACACAAATAATACCGGCCATTAGGGTTGAGGACTCATAAAACATTGAGGCATCATCTCAGGGTGTGCGCCCTTGGTAATATCCAGGAGGATATTATGAGAACGAGACCTGCCAGTAGGAAATACACATTTTATAGTGTCATTGGATGTTCCTATCTTCGGAAGTTTGTATTGTTCCTTAGACTTTAAAATTATTATTAATGGGTATTACAACACATGCACTTAGATGTATTGACAAAAACTACGACGACACACAGTTTGCAGTGATGTAGGATACGTTGAGTGCGTCACGAGTAATACTGCATTGATAGATAATACAAGAAAGGATTTGTCCCTTCTGTTTCATAATGGAAGTACATATCTCAATCCCTTTTATGGAATTGATATAGCCTAAATAAATCCATGTCCATGGTAAAGTATGGGTGAGTTCAATTCTGAAAATTCAAAGAAAGAATAATCGAGCATGTGGGTTGATGACACTAGCATGCAACCCACTTGATTCGAGATATCATGACAAAGGGATTATATTACACAGTAAGAATTCGTATGAGGTGACATGTCATTACAACGTTAACTTCTTTCTCTATGGGTGTCTTGGTATGTTTCTAGATGCTAACCTTGGACTTTAGGCAGGCTTCGCCTAATGACACTAAGAAAGAGGCCTAGAGGGTCACACACTAAGTGTGTCCATGGATCTCAGTTAAATATTAATTTAACAAGTTAAACAAAGATTATTCCCGACTATGGTTTAATAATTATTTAAGGATGCCTAGTCGCATTTATTTCGACACTAGTTATTTGAGAGAATATATTGTGGACGAAATAATATTTATTAGAGAGTGATGAAGTTATATTTATTTAAGAAATAAATATCCATTACTCAAGGTATAATAAATGAGGTGGAGGAAATAAAGGAAAGTGGAAAATAAAAGTACATGTTGTGTATATTAAATATACACACTGTGTAGTTTTATGGAAAACGAGTACACATCATGTATTAATGATTACGTGCCATATAGTTTTTCCATTCAGGATTTTGAGGATATAATATTGTTTTATTAAATGATATTAATTATAATCAGCATGGGCGCATGTCAAGGAATTAATAATTCAACATGGGGGTTTTCAATAAGAGTTAATGAAATAAATAAAATGCATAACACATTTATATATTTTTATAACTCTATAACCTCAAAACCCGATTATAAATATCCTCACAACCCCAACACTTTTCCACAAGAGAATCATTGTGCACAACAATTCTGGATAATTCTTTCAAACCCGAAAGAACTCCTTCCTCCAAGAATCCTCTCAAGACCAAGAGATCAATGCGATCGAAGGCAGACATCGCAATCATAGGTTCTTTCGTGCTAGCACCTAGAGATCCCTTCAGCGACGTCCAGAGATACATGGAACACATTTGGATCATCGCTAGAGGAATCCTACACTTGGATTCTATGACACAATGATGGATCATAGGATCATGACCAGAGACATCAACGAAGAAATAATTCCACCATGGTAATTCTTGTGAATTAATTAAATTAATTACAACCAACGTATGATGATCCTATCTCTATGGTTCCGTGATTCCCTATTATGTTTTTTCGTTCCTCGTTCTATTCCAAAGATTCGGTGTTTTACATCATGGAGGATCTCGGATTGAACGTTGTTTAACATTAAAATTAAAGTTGGGAAAACCCACCAATGCGCTTTCGCTGTGCCCGGAACCTACACCCAGGCCCCCATTTCTAGTTAGAAAATTCTATCATTCAGGGAGATACGCTTGAGGCCATGTGGCCCACTGAGCTTTGGGCACCCGTTTAAGGGGTATCTAGGTTCGAGACGTCATAAAGTGGTATCATAGGTGGTTTATTTTCTTGATTTACTATTTGAAGATATTATATTGGAGATTAAGAATTCTTGGGACTTAGTCATAATTCATTCTTGGGTGTCGCAAAACCATGTTCGTGGTAAAAAACAAGTTGTCTAAAATTATAATTATTGTTCTACTTTTTTCTGTTATAGTTGATATTATTTCACCATAGGGTAATGTACAGGTGGTGTGATTTTGTTGATTATTACTCTATTTGAGTATTTTCTTTCATCCTTGGCTCGATTATATGAGGGAAATTAGAATTGTTTCTTGCATCATTATAGGCACCTAGAACTCAAATTCATGCATATTTCCATGCCATATATATGCATTTCATTCCTTTTCATTGCTTGATATGTCTATGATTGTTGAGTGGTGATGTGATAGTTAGATTTTTCTTGTATTACTTTTTGTTGCGACTGAGTGATTTCTCATCTCAATTCATGAGGTGAATGGGTCCTCATGGGTTGGGATGAGTACTTTACCGTGTCAAGCCATTTTTCTATAAATAAATAGGTGTCATTTCCAGTGATTGTTTTATGGGAATTGATTCACTGGAAATGACTATCCATTATAAAGTGAAGCATGACATCTAAAATAAGTGGGTTTCACATCCTTATCCCACATTATCATGTTTATGAAAGGTAAAGGAGTGAACCTGGTGATTAAATGTAAAATGAAATGAAACTTATACTTGAGAACTTACCGATACCTAGTCGTCTAAGCAGGTAGTTTCGATAGTATACATTGGGTAGTGAGTTTTCCTACATTCAACATCCACTAATGATGTTTTCTTTCTACTTAAGTTTGTTCTGATGGATGTTCTTGGAAATTGTAGATCAATACTACCATGACATCCTCGTATACTCTAGGAGGGTAGTGACGATCATGCTCTAGACATGGTGGGCTCTGAGCCTTTAGTCTTACCTCTATCATCAAAGGTAAATTTTTATAAAAATCAGAAGAGGGGTCCAAACATAGAAGGATTGTAACAAAACACAAGACATAAGGCAGTCTAATGTAATGGAGGCCAAGAGTGTCACCCCTAATCAAGTTCACCCCTTCAGGTTTAAAAAGAAGGCTTCTAGGAAAAAAAGTGACACTAATACCATTATCCATCACAGCCAAAGATGCAAAGTGTTCATCCACCCTGTTTCCCTCCCTCCAAGTATGGGTTCCCTCAGTATTCTGATCAAGAAGACATTTTCATCTCCTAATGTCGTAGACTATTGACCATGGAGTGGTACCTTTTTCATTCATGGAGTCAATAATAATCTTGGAATCAGTCTCAACCTAAGAAATAACCATGTTCTCCTCCACACATAATTGCAGACCTATAAGCAACGCTTTAGATTCTGCCAGTATTGATGATCCCAGGACATAATATGCAGAGAAAGAAAGAAGTACGTTGCCCCTATTATCCTGAACTACTCCTCCCCCACGAATGTACCCTTCCTTGCATAAACTGTCGACATTAATATTGAATCCAGAAACTGGGGGATGCCACTGCACCCACTGTCCACAAACCCCTCCATTACTAACAGTAATCAGTAGTGTACTTCCCTATAAACATCGCAAGGAAGGAACCTCATGCCAGTTGTTGATACCACTAACCACATCCATGAGAAAGGATTTAATTATAACAATTATAGCTCTACCAGAGGTGAGAATTCCTTCATACCTGGCCTTATTTCTTGCCTCCCAGATACACCAGCAAGCTAGATTCGTAATAATCTCTCTAGCTGTTCTTTCCATCGTGGTGATACTAGTTCCATAAACCCACTCGTCCAAATAGGTTCCCTCCAGGAAATTTAAACAATGTGGTATCTGAACCACTCCAAGGTAACTCCATACTTCGTGTGCCCATTCACTCTCAAAGAATAATTGGTTCATATTATCCTCCTGATGATGAGTGCAAAAATAGAACTTAGAGGAAAGATTAAACCCCAACTGCTTGATCTTTTCATCCATAGTAACTACCTGGTTCCAAATTATCTAGGTTAAGAAATTAAACTTCTCCGGGATTCTGTTTCACCCCTCATCCCTATTTCTCCTATCATTTTTCTCTGGTTGTGTAGTAGTTATGCAAAAATCCCTTTTGTTGAAGATTCCCGAAGCCGATGGAGTAAACACACATCAATTCGGATATGAGTTGATGCTAATGAGATCAAACACTCCTTGATGTTCTTCATTGAAACCCGCATGAAGGAATATTGGATGCATGCTGGCCTCCTTGAAAGTAATATGGGAAACAAGAAAACCTGGAAATCCAATCATGGATCCAGCCTAGTTATGATGCCAAAATAGAACATTTCCCTCACCCACAATCCACCAAGAGTGCTGGCAAAGGGCTGAAACTAGAGGTACTAACATGGTCCATAAAAGATAATTATGGACTCTCCCATTCTCATTATTCTCCTTGAAGATTGATGACATAATCTTACCCCACAGAGTACGTTCTTCTACCACCTCCCAAGCAAGTTTCACTTGCATGCAGTGCAAGGTATCCTAGATGTTCCACACATTGATTCCTCCTTCAATGATCAGTCTCCCCATCCTCTTCCAAGAAATCCAGTGGTGTTTCCCTTCAGATAAATCATCCCATATAAAACTTTCCAAAATCCTATCAATGGCCATGAGGACCCGCTTTAGAAACTTGATAGATGATAGAGCATAGATTATTATACTGGAAAGGACACTATTAACCAAAGGAATACGTACCCCAAAGGAGAGGAAACAGTTTTTCCAGTTAAGCACCCGATTTGTAATTTTATTGATATTGTGATCAAAATATTTAATGCAAGTTCTCCAAGGAGAAATCGGTGTGCCTAAATACTTCAATGGAAAGGATCCCTTCTTCATGTTCATCTCACTACACAAGATGGAGATCCATCTTGACCCACATTTTTTGGAAAGGTAAATTGTACTTTTGGTTTTGTTGATCACCTGGCTGCTCTAGGAGCAGTATTCATCAAAGACATTGTTAATACCACAAACTGATCATCTATTATCATTAGTGAAAATCAGGGATTCATCCACAAACATAAGATGAGAAATTTTGGTAAGATTCCTTTTCCTACGAAAAGAAAGGATTTCCCTTGAAAGTACCTTACTGTTGATAAAATTTCTAAGTGTGTCCTGCATGATAATGAATATTATTGGGGATAATGGGTCCCCTTGCCTGATCCCATGAGTGGCCTTGAGGATACCATGTGACTTACCCAAAAAATAAACTACCAGCCAAGGAGAGCTCACACATCTAAACAGAATATCAATAGCCTAGGTTGAGAATCCCATGGTAGAGAGGACCTTATTGATAAAACCACATTCGACTCTATCATATTCCTTGTCCATGTACAGTTTGATAGCCATGTTTGCACCATGAATTTTGAGGTTAATATCCCTAATCATCTCATGCGCCAATGCAATGGCACCTTGAATCGACCAGCCCTTCACAAAACCATGATTCTCTAACGATATCCACCATGGGGTATATTTGGAGAGCCTCGAATTGATGATGGTGGAAAGAATATTATATAAAAAGTTTCACATACCCACCATCCTATAATGGGAGATGGAGGATGGATCTTTGATCTTAGGAAAAAGAACCAGTGTAGTAGCACTTGCGACCCTGGGAAGAGTGCCGCCGCGGAAGAAGTCATGAATGGCCATGACTAAATCGGCCTTCACCACCTCCCAAGATCCCTTGTAAAAAGAACCAGGAAATCCATCGAGACCCATGGCACTCTCCGGGTTGAGGTTTAACATAACCTCAAACACCTCTCCCTCTTCAAGAATGGCCTCAAAGGATACATTCCAGTCTTACCTCTAAGAGTTCCACTTGATGCACCACCAGTTATACATAATTTGGGAACAGATTCACAAATCCATGATAGTTTTCTATGTATGATGCAGTCCATGCATGGTGCTCCACAAATTGAACCTACGATGGATGATCTGACTTATGAGTTTTAGCAGTATAATCCTCCTACCTTTTAAGGGGATGGTGGTCCCTAGGCTGCTAAGACTTGGCTAGAATCCACCCTATCAATCTTTGACCATTTGGATATTCCTCTAGAATGAAGGGTCAATCTTTCCACAAACATAATTTTGGATTCAGCAAATAATTGGTGGGATGTGATTACCTAGGTCGGTCATCATCAGGGCATGTTATGGGTTTATTTTAGACTACCTTCTATGATCAATTCTTTCCTAATACATTGAGAGATGACAGAGCTAGAGAATTCATGAATCTTGAGTAGGAATCTATGTCAGTTATGGAATATTCAGCATGTTTCACAGAGTTCCAGTGATTTTCACTGCTTCTAGCCGGTGATGATCTTTTACGTGCTAGATGATTTGAGGAGGGGCTCTAGTATGCCGTTCGTATGCAGGTCAATGTATTTATCCTACCTACTTTTCTGAGATATTAAATCAGGATCTTATCATTGAGTTCAACCTAAGGGATGGTAATACTATCGGGCATAGAGGACCAGTGCCACGTCGGGCCAATAGTTCTTCTGGTGGAAGGAAGAGTTCTATCAAAGTTTCTAGTTAGAGCAATGACAACCAGAGTATCTATTTTGATAGCTCTGAAGTGTGTCATTAATGTGGAAAATGGGGTAATTCAAAGACTTAGTTTTATATATACCTATTGGAGTGTCAATCTTGTAGTTGTATGGGGTATCTCTAACATTTCTACAGGACCTTTCCATCAACATTGAGTGGAAAAGGATTTGCAGCAACTCCACCATTAGGAATGAGTTATTTTATGCTGCGTTAGGCGGGGAATTGGGATAGCACTATTAGGTCTGGTCAAGGAGGAGGTCATGGTCATGGTAGCTAGACCGCTAATCACCAGCAATTCCAGTAGGGTAGCATTGATCATGGTAGTCAATCTGTTTTACAAGGCCTTGGATCGGGTCAGTTTCAGGCACTAAAGCCAACACCAAAGGATTAGGCTGCAAGACCATTTATAGTATGAGGTATTATTTTAGTAGCCTCTACTACATTTTCTACTTTATTTGATACACGTGCTTCGAATTATTTTATCTCTATATCAATTTTGTAGAGTCTTGGATTAGTGATATAGTATCACTATGATGTAATGACCCTGGATACACCATCAGGGGTACAAAAAGAGGGTATACGCCAATGTAGGGACTATCCCCTTAAGGTAGGCAATTTCCCTTTCTTATGGAACCTCTTAATTCTTGAGATGATATGATTCAATTTCATTCTTGGGATGGACTAGTTGGTTCACTATCATGATCTTGAAGACTTCTACTATCATAGGTTATCTTTTACATTGCCAGAGGGAAGCAGTTATCTATATAAGGGTGACTGGGATGTCCAGGCTGGTAGAGAGGGACCAGAGAATCATGGGCTAGGTGGAGTGGCTTCCTAGATTTAAAATTTATTCTTGTAGAATCAAGGTTTATGACAAGATAATTTCCCTCCAGTAGTGGATCATTTCAAGGAAGACTTTCCTGACGATTTTTTTGGCTTACCTCCTGATAGAGAGGTAAAGTTTACAATTGAGATGATTCTAGGAGCAGCACCATTGTCCATTCCTCCATACAGGATGGCACCTACTGAGCTTTAGGAGATCAAGAAGAAATTAAATTATTTAGAGGACAAAGGTTTTATATGGCCCAGTACATCCTCTTGGGGTCCGCCTGTGATTTTTTCCAATAAAGCAGATGAAACCTTATGTCTTTTCATAAATTTCATAAATTTGAACCAGCTTACAGTAAAGATCTGATATCCACTTCCATGAATAGATGATCTATTTGACTAGCTCTGAGGAGAAAAGGTCTTCTCTAAGATTTACTTGAGATCGGGTTATCATAAGGTGCACGTCAGGCCATCAGACATACCTCATACAGCTTTCCATAGCAGGTATGGTTTGTATGAGTACCTTGTTATATCATTCGGTCTTACGAATGTTCCCACCATTTTTATGGCTTTGATGAATTGGGTTTTCTACCCCTATTTGGATTATTTTATCATGGTCTTTGTGGACAAAATCTTGGTGTATTCTCACACTCGTAGCGACAATGCCAAACATCTTGAGATCATTCTGAGTACCCTAAGAGAGCATCATATTTTCACCAATATTGATAATTTCCACTTCAAGATTGATAAATTCCACTTCTTGGATCATATAATATCATAATTAGAGGTATATATTGACTCATAAAAGGTTATTACTGTAGTTTCTTGGGAGAATCCCAATAATGTGTTTGATATACAGAGTTTCTTGGGGCTAGCTGGATATTATGAGCATTTCATAAAAGACTTTTATAAATTTTATTTACCTCTTACTGGTCTTAAAAATAAGGGTGTCAAGTTCTTATGGTCATAAGAATTTGAGAAATATTTTCAAGAGCTGAAAGGGAGGCTGGTATGAACACCTATTCTAACTCTTCTAGAGATGGGTATAGGTTATATTGTATTCTGTGATTCATCAGGCATCACTGGTGGACACGGACCATAAGAGAATAATATATATAAATTCTCAACATGACTTGAAACTTAGACAATGAATATGGTTTGAGTATCTACAATCATTTTATTTTGATCTTGCATATATTCCTAGAAAGGGCAATGTGGTTATAGATTTACTAAGTTAGAAAACTCAGGCACAAGTAGTACAGGAATCTAGTGATGAATGGAAGTTAATGGCCCTCTTTTATGAGGTACATCTAGAGTTTCATGATAGTACTGAGCAATATTATCTCTTATCCTTTACAATTACCTCTTCCCTCCTTGAGAAGGTGAAGAGTAGACAATTTTTAGATCCTGAGTCTTGGTTCTCTGTGAGAGTATATCAAGAGATAACCCACCTAAGGATTGTTCTATGGATAGAGATGATGTCCTATGTCCACATGGATGCATCTAGGTTCCTATAGATATGAGAGAGGCTTTTATAAAATAGTCCCATGCCTCTCAGTGGGTAGTCAATCCAGGCATCTTAAAGATATATCAAGACATGCGACATTAGTATTGGTGTCCTGGGATGTAATGTCAAATAGAAAGCTTTATCACTATGTGTTACACCTATCAGCACATGAAGAAAGAGAACCAAAGACATGTAGTCTTGTTATAGCTGCTTCTAGTCCATAATATAAATGGGAAGATGTTGTTATGGATTTCGTAGTCGTCTTACCTAGTTCGTCGGGGGGTAGTGATGCTATCTAGGTAGTCATTGACCGACTAACAAAATCATCCCACTTCATTCCTATTCGAGAGACTTTCTCAATTGATGAGCTGGGAAGACTTTATGCCTGTGAGATCATACAACTCCACAGAATCCCTCATAGTATCATTTTAGTTTGGTATTCTTGTTTCACATCACGGTTTTGGTAGGGATTTCAGAAGGCTATGGGAACTCAGGTGATTCTAAGAATATATTTTCACCCTTAGACCGATGGACAATCATAATGAAAAATAAAAGTTATAGAGGGTATTCTTCAAGCACGTGTCATTGATTTTTGCGGTTCTTGGGAAAATCATATCCCTCTCATTGAGTTATCCTATAATAACAGATTTCAGAAAACAATTTAGATGTCTCCTTTTGAGGCCTTATATGGTATGACATGTCATTCACCCATGTACTGGATAGAAGCAGGTGAGGTAGCCCTACTAGGTCCTCATATCATGTAAGAGACTTCATAGTAAGTTTAGATGATTATAAAGCATATGAATACTTCTCAATCTAGATATAAATCTTATGTTGATAACCATTAATGACCTCTTAAGTTCGAGGTCGGGGATCATGTTTTTGTTTAGGTATAGCCCAAGCTAGGGAATAGATAGTTATGGATGTAGGGGAAGCTATCACCTCGTTATGTAGGGACTTTTGAAATTCTGGAGAGAGTCAGGCTGGTATCCTATCGATTGTTATTACCTCAGAGGTATTGTTCCATGAATGGTGTATTCCATGTTTCATAGCTTCACCAGTACCACGCTAATACATCTCATAATTTTGATCTGGAGGAAGTGGAGTTAGATGTTGATACTCAATTTGAGGAGTATCTAGTACAAATTGCTGATAGGAGTATGAAGGCTCTCTAAGGATGGTCTGACCCTCTAGTATGGGTGTTGTGGTAGTGCGGTTGGGTATTGGACAAGACTTGGGAGAGGGAAGCTGACATACATGGTCAGTGGTCATAATTGTTATCAGATAGTGTTTTTACACCCTTGGAAGGAGAACTCAGGGACATATTCTTTTAAGGTGGGAAGACTGTATGAACCTGGATTTTCAATCAGGTTTGTATCCTTTAAATTTCAGTTTAAATCTTTACTATAGACCTACTATAGATGAATTTTGATTTTGTAAGGGGCTCGAGTTCTCAGGGGAAGTTCGAAGCCCAGAACCCATCTTTTTGGAAAAAATCAACAGGTCACACAGTTGGCGCATTGTTAGCACACAATTTAGCTAACCGTGCATATTGAAATTTCTAGAAAAAACCACTTTACATGGTTTGAGAATGGATGTGCGGCCTAACCGTACAATTTTCCCTTATACCCAAAAAATATCACACAGTTTGCGCATAGTTTTTCAAACCGTGTAGACAAACCATGCATAGGCTATTTTTCTGGGTAAATTTACAAAAAAAATCCTTAATGATCTACTAACCTCCCTCCTTCCCTAATCTGAGATTGTGTAGGATTTACCTCCATGGATCTCATTTTGGAGCTTTTTGAAGGAAAAATCAAGGGATTTTAAGATCTCCTTCATCCATGATCTGATCAAGCTTTTGTTCATCATGTTGGATGTTCAATAGTAAGTACTCGAGTCATCTTGATCCATTCTTCTTCTCTCTTGCTCTCGAACAAGTTATCAGTGTATGAGCATTTTTCTCTTTTTATTATATCTACTACAATACAAGACAAATCAAGGTCCAATACTGGGGGAGTAGATTTTTGAAAGACTAAATTGGGTGGTCTATAACTCATCCCTAAAGTTCTTTGATTTTGGATTTGTTGTTTGGGGACCACCTATTTCATCGGGAGTCATTCATTGAATTTATATGACATGATTATACTTGTTATAACCGTATGGATATTCTCCTTCCATAAATGTGATTAATTTTTGGTGGTTATGACCACACCTCTATCCCTTCCATGTCGAAGGTTATTCCATAATTTTTGTTTAGTGTTTTGACATGTTTTTTCCACCATTCTAGTGTGGCTCGGCTTGACCAACCTAAGGGTAATTATGACAACCCTTCTTTTATTACAAACTTAAACATGATTTATTACATAAACTATTCACTTGATACAACATGGAAGATCAAGAGGTCTAGTGTCTTTGGGGATTAGGATCATTACATAACAACTTAAAACAGGAAATAAAACATCTTTATTGAAAACTTACTTTACATGACCACTACATTCCCCCGTACTTAGCATTGCATGGGATAACCTGAGGACATGCATAAGAAAAGGGGTGAGATATAAAGCCCAGTGAGGGAATAAACATGGAATACATGAGGATTAAAATACATGTTAGACAATAGTTATATCAATATAGCACAAGATAAACATGAACATAAAGGCATGATAAAGGATGATAATCATAACATGGAAATGTGGCAACAACACTTAAAATGGAATTAGCATGAGCCAAGGCTCATTGCACCTAGAGCATGAGTAAATCCTCATTGCACATGAAGTACGAGTAAAAACTTGTTGAACTTGAATTATCATGATTCAATACTCATTGCACATGACGTATCATGATACTATACTTTACCCAATGCATTGGAGCGCTATAAGGGTGCACCCTTCTTAAACATTTCATTTCATGCATGAGTATGCCACATGGATTATAAAACATGGATTCATAAAATATAATCATTTATTACATGATAAAGGAATGTGGAATTCATACATGAAACTTTATAATCAATAATTAAACATGCATAAATGTGAATACCCTTGATGGAGAAATGGGCATGGTATTCACTACACAATGGCATTGGCTTAGAAAATCGGTACGATTTCGGCAGCGTAACGGCGTGACATAAGAATTCATAAAAATGGTTGATGAGAGAGAAAGGGGTTCCTCATCATATTTACATGTAATGTAATGTAAGCAGGTCATATATATACATGTCCCAAAAAATTTAATGGAATTTAGATTCATGATACAAAAGTATTGCTTGAATGTAAATGAGGAGAGAGAAGTTCCTTTCGGAATTTCGGCATAGTAATGGGTGTACATGGGAGGCATCTAATGAGAGAGAAAGGGGTATCCCATCATTAAAACATAAATAGGGCAGTATGAGGGAGGTTTTAAACCATACCCCAACATTCATAATTGAAATTAAATGGGCAAAATAACTTAAAGAAAATTGGACCAAAATGAGAAAGGAAGAAAACACCCTTACTTTGGAAGTGTGCTTTCAAAGGCTTGAGAGAGGCTTGAGAGAGGCTTATTGGGAGCTTGGGTCACCTTGGGAGGATTATAGAGAGATTAGGGAAGAGGTTGGACGAACTCCAAAGGATTTTAGTGAGGAGGAAGTGGGAGCTTGGGTGGGTTTATATAGGAAAGGTGAGTGAATTCTTTATTATTTAGGTTTGGGACCCCTTACATTAAACTAATCCAAACCACAAATCAGCTCATTTTTTTCCCATGGATTTTGGGAAAGGGGAGAGTAAAACAATATTTTATAAGGCCAAATTCCTAAATTCTTAAAATAATGGGGTTGCATATGTGGAGGTGAGTCACACTCCCATGGAAAATAATTTAAAAAGACAAGATGTTTAATAAGTCTTGAGGGGTCCATTAATGCTTTGAAAAGTAAGTCAAACAAACCCAAAATCACATTATTTTAATGGAAAAACATATATTGTCCGAACATAAAGCTTATAGTATTTTATTACATCACTATTTGGTCATTATGATTTCATAAAACACATTATATATTTAAATGGTATTTAATTTTTACCCAAAAATTTGACTTTTTGGAAAATTATGAAATTTTCACCATTGGATAATTTCGATGTATTAATTCTAGAAATATCATTTATTTTATATAAATAATTTTATAAATATTTTAATTTTCACTTTTAAAATAAAAACCGACATTCATAGAAAATTCTCAGGTTTTGACAGAAATGGCTTTCAAACCTTAATAAAAATTATAGTTGCATTCATATTATTATATGATCATTTATATATAATTAATTTAATAATAATAATAATATTTTATTAAAATATTATTTAATTCAAAAATTCCTTAATTTAATAAAATATATTTCTTAATTAAATAATAACTAAAAACACTATTTGTACTTTAAAAACTATTTACAATGTATCGATAATGACAAGAAGGTATATTCATTATTATATACAAAAATAATAATATACATGAACATATTACTATATATTTGTTACATAACCCCTTAAAACATCCGTACAAGACCTAAGGGTAAGGTGTACGATGGTGAAAGACTCTTGGGGTGGCTCAGATAACATCGCTTGAGTGGTAATCTCTATCAACTTCCACTTTTCCCAAAGATGGTCCCGTTCGAGCTTGACATGTTGAAGCTCAGATTGGGCTTGGTCAAGAGTGAATCCCAAGGATGCCACCTCTTTTCCGAGCTCAGACAAATGGGATTCATATGGAGCAATTCTACTAGATGAGGCTATCACTTCTTATGTCTGAGTAAATTGGATTTGTTAAAGCCCTATATTTATACTAATCATGTGATCACTGTTCAACATCTATAAAAGTAACAGTCACAATTATTAACATAAAACCAAATAAGTTGACATTTTATATAAACATTTTAAATAAAGAGACATTTAACTAGATCAAGAGGGATTTCCATTAATGAAACTTTGGGTCATTACAATATTCCCCCCTTAAGAAATTTCTCCCCTGAAATTTTCTTTTCCAACACTAAAATAGATGTGGGTAACTCAGCTTTATCATTTCCTATGATTCCCAAGTTGCTTATTCAAACTTGTGGTTTCACCACAACACCTTGACAAGGGGCATTGTCTTATTTCGTAGAAATTTTTCTCTAATATCTAAGATCTTCACTGGTTTCTCCTTATAAGAAAGATCATCATCTAACTGTACCACCTCAGAAGAGAGTACATGTGAAGGGTCCGGTATGTACTTCCTTAAGAGGGATACATGAAATACATCATGTACTTTTTCCATGGTAGGTGGAAGTGCTAGTCGATAGGCCACAGCCCCAACATGATCAAGAATCTCTAAGGGGCCGATGTACATTGGACTTAACTTTCCTTTATTTCCAAACCTCAGGACCTTCTTCCAAAGAGATATGTGTAGAAAAACCATGTCTCCAACTTTAAACTCAAGGTCTCGTCAACGATTATCTGCATAACTCTTCTGTCGACTCTGGGATGCCTTGATATGATGATGAATGGTTTTCACCTTCTCCACCATTTCCTCGACCATTTCCGGTCCAAGCAGCTTACGTTCACTAACCTCATCCCAACACGTCAGTGTTCTGCACCTTTTCCCATAAAGGGATTCATAGGGTGCCATTTGGATACTCGAGTGGAAATTTTTATTATAAGATAACTCAACCAGAGGAAGATGTTGATCTCATCCCCCTTTAAAGTCCATTGAGCACACTCTCAACATTTCCTCAAGTGTTTGTATAGTCTTCTCAGATTGGCCATCAGTTTGAGGGTGATAGGTCGTACTGAAGTTCAGTTCAGTATTCGGAGCATGTTGAAGACTCTTCCAAAACTTAGAAGTGAATCATGGATCTTGGTTAGACACAATAGATAGTGGCACTCCATGCAGCCTTACCACTTCCCAGATATATATTTGTGCTAGTTGATCCAATGAGAAATCCGCCTGAATAGCAATGAAGTGTGCAGTCTTTGTAAGACGATCCACAACAACCCAGATTGCATTATTGCCTTTGGATGTCCTTGGAAGTCCAGTGACAAAGTCCATGGTGATGTTCTCCCATTTTCATTCTGGTATGGTCAATGGTTGCATCATCCCCTTAGACTTATGCCTCTCTGCCTTTACTTGCTGGTACACTAGGCACTTTGATGTATATTCAGTGATCTCTTTTTTCATATTATCCCACCAAAAGTTTTCTCAGAGATCTCGATACATCTTTGTGCTCCCTGGGTGAATAGAGAAATTTAAACTATGTGCATCATCCAAAAGTTCATTCTTCAGCTCCGGACTTGATGGAGCACAAAGTATTTTTCCAAATCGAACAATTCCTTCTTCATTAACATTAAACTCCGAGGATTTCCCATTTTTGATAGCTTCCACTTTTTCCCGAATTCCCACATCATCCTTTTGATCATCATTTAAACTTTCCAAAAGAGATGGTTGAGCAATCATTTGTAAAAGGATTGATGATGTTCTCTTCTTTATGATTCCCATTTCTATCTTCATCAAGGCTAAGAAGATTGGATCCCTCTCAATTCTCATTATTAGAATCGCTAGGTCCTTTCTACTTAGGGCATCTTCCACCTTGTTCGCTTTCCCAGGGTGGTAATGTATTGAACAGTCATAATCCTTGATGATCTCTATCCATCTTCTCTGGTGCATATTAAGATCTTTCTATGTGAATATATATTTAAGACTCTTATGGTCAGTATATATCTCACATTTCTCCCCATAGAGATAATTCCGCCAGATTTTCAAGGCAAAGATCATCGCCGCCAACTCTAGATCATGCGTTTTATAGTTTCACTCATGGATTTTCAACTGCCTTGAGGCATATCATATCACTTTATCATTCTTCATCAGCACACATCCTAAGCACTTCTTCTAAGCATCACTGAATACCCCAAAAATTTTCCCACTTGTGGGTAAAGAGAGAATAGGTGCAGTGATAAGCCTCTTTTTCAACTCCTTGAAGCTTTCTTCGAATTCTTCACTCCAAGAAAACTTTACTCCCTTTCGATTTGGCCTGGTAAGAGGGTTGGAAAATCGTGAGAAATTTCTCAAAAATCGTCGATAATATCCAGCTAACCCCAACAAGCTACAGATATCCGTTAACGATGTTGGCCTCAGCCATCCCTCAATTGCATCTGTTTTGGAGGGATTCACAGATATCTCATTGCTTGTGATGATATGGCCCAAGAATGAGACCTCCTTCAACCAAAACTCGCACTTTCTGTACTTTTCATAGAGTTTCTCCTTGCGCAAAGTCTCTAGTACAGTTCTTAAATGCTCCTCATGATCCTCCTTGGTTTTGGAGTATATTAGAATATCATTTATAAATACTACCACAAATTTGTCAAGGTAATCTCTAAAGACTCTATTCATCAAGTCCATAAAGATTTGTAGAGAATTAGTGAGTCCTAAAGGCATTACTATGAAGTCATAGTGCCCATATCTTGTACGAAAAGAAGTCTTGGGGACATCTTCCTTCTTCACCCTTACTTGATAATATCCCGACTGCAAATCTACCTTGGAGAAGTATTGTGCTCCATGCAGCTGATCAAATAATTCATCGATCCATGGCAGAGGATACTTGTTCTTTATCATTATTTTGTTAAGTTCATGATAATCGATTCAAAGCCGCATTGACCCATCCTTCTTCTTGATGAAGAGGACTGGTGCACCCCATGGTGAAGCACTTGGGCGTATAAACCCTTTATCCATATTCTCCTTTAGTTGTTTCTTAAGCTCTTCAAGCTCCACAACATCCATTCTATATGGAGTCTTGTATATTGGTAGTGCCCCTGGTATAAGTTCAATTGAGAATTCAACATCTCTTCTAGGAGGAAGACCAGGCAGTTCCTCAGGAAACACTTCAGCGGATTCCCTCACAATAGGAATTTCTTAAAGGATGGTTTCTTCCTTGGACTCAATCATCTGACCCAGATACGTGTTCTCATAGGGTAGTAATATCCATGCTTGAGATGATGGTTCTAAAGTAGATTCATCTTCCTCCTTGCACTTGTAAAGGATTGGGGGTCGATTCTCTATATGGAGTGTGATTTCCCTCTCCCGACAATTTCTGTTGGCTCTATATAAGGAAAGCCAATCCATGCCAAGAATTACATCAAATTCCACCATAGGGAGTATGAAGAGGTTCTCTGGGAAATTAAATCCATAGATTATAATAGGGCAGGACTTATATTCATGGGATGCAATGATTGCCCCATTTTCCATACTCATCGACATCTTCACTTTCATGATTTGTGGTGCTTCTTGGATTGTTCTACTAAACTTTCGAGATATAAAAGAATGTGTATAACCTGAATCAAAAAGTCTGTTCGCTATTCTTGAATGAATAACTAGAATACCTTTCACCACTTCGTTGTCGGGGTTCGCTTCGATATAAGTGATGTCAAAATCTCTTCTTGCTGCCTTGGAGGTTGTTGGTTGCCTCAAAAAAACCTTGGTTTAGGGCACTGATTTGAAAAGTGCCCCGGTTCTTTGCAGTTGTAGAAATAGACAATGCGTTGAGGTCTGAATGGAGTATTTCTATCCTCTGTCGTCTCTCAGGTCTTTCTTTCCAATAGTTAACAGCTAGGTTCCCTTCTCTTCTACACCTAAAGTATTTCCTTGTCCCCTTGAGGAAATTTCTAGGGTACTTCTTTCTGCACTTTTGGAAAGTGGGGTGATGGATATTCTTAGCACTGTTGGATTTATCCATCAGACCGCCAACATTGAATTCCACCTTACGCTTCTTGTCCCCGTGATACCCTTGTGATTCCCCGATCTCCATTTCGACCTTGAGGTCACATCGGACAATTTCCTCACAGCTATCGAAGTCACAGATCACTAATTCTTTCCGTAGGCTAGGCTTCATCCCACCAATGAAGCGGTCAACCTTGCATTTGGGGGTAATGACAAAGCCAGAGGCATATCATGTAATCCTTGTGAAATTTTCCTCATATGATCCAACAGATTTTTCATCTTTTTTCTTGAGGTAAAGGAAGTCCCTTTCCATATTAAGCTGTAGGGTGCGCGGAAAATATTTATCGAAAAACATCTTCTGGAAATCCTTCCACTCAAACACCTCGATCTCCTCCTCAGGCTTCATATTTTTTATCAATGTCCACCATTGATTAGATTCACCCTCCATATGATAAGCTTCAAGGAGAACCTTCTCTTGTTCAGAACATCGAAGGATGGAGAAGATCTTTTCAATGGAGTTGATCCATTGTTCAGTGATTGTGGGATCTGATGATCCACTAAAATTAGGAGGTCTTTGTCTCATGAAGCTCTCAATAGAAACTTGTTCCTTCTTAGGGGGGTTTGGACATTCCTCTTGACCCGTGTTTCTATTCAAATCTTGAGTTATCTGAGAGATAAGCATGAAAAAGTTCATGATTCCCTCTCCCATTGGATTGGGCATCTCATTAGTACAGTCATCACACTGATCTTAACATCGGTTATTAGCCCGAGTCCTCCTATTACCGGCCATTGGCTGGAATAAAAGGAAATTTAGGGGTAACACATAAAGGGTAATCCAAATAAAAAAGTTTATGACTTATAAATAAACTTTTATTTACTTAACTCGTGAGATTATAGGCTTCAATCTAGGCTTTTCATGATCTACTTTCTAACATATATTCTTTGGGGAATTTTTTTTAATTCCTTTAATATGGGTCCATACTAAGCTTGTGAATTTATCAAAACATATCCCCCGGGAGTGTCGTAACCAAGAGTGCAGCAAGTCTTGTTTTCATGTACCATTTCCCATTCGAAGCTAGCTCAAAGCGGTGTTTTTGGGTTTTACCCCTAGGATACATATGTGCCAGAGCCGCCTCTACCTGCTCGTATCCATACAGGGATGTATTTTCTTGATAAAACACTTACTCAGTACTTACCAAAACTTAGGGATGTTTTTATTATACTTAGTCTTTTCTCTAAGGATTTAATATGATTTTCTAATCTTAATCCCAAAATAACTAAACCTATCCTTTGATACCAGCTATGACAACCCTGTTTTTATTACAAACTTAAACATGATTTATTACATAAACTATTCACTTGATACAACATGGAAGATCAAGAGGTCTAGTGTCTTTGGGGATTACGATCAATACATAAAAACTTAAAACATGAAATACAACATCTTTATTGAAATCTTCCTTTACATGACCACTACATTCCCTCGTACTTATCATTGCATGGGATAACCTGAGGACACGCACAAGAAAAGGGGTGATCTATAAAGCCCAGTAAGGGAATAAACATGGAATACATGAGGAGTACAATACATGTTAGACAATAGGCATATCAATATATCAAAAAGAAAAATGAACATAAATTCATGATAAATCATGATAATCATAACATGGAAATGTGGCAACAACACTTAACATGGAATTAGCATGAGCCAAGGCTCATTACACATAGAGCATGAGTAAATCATCATTGCACATTAAGTAAAATTAAACCCTCATTGAAATTGAATTATCAGGATTCAATACTCATTTCACATGACGTATCATGATACTATACTTTACCCAATGCATTGGAGCACAATAAGGGCGCACCCTTCTTAAACATTGCATTTCATGCATAAGTGTGCCACATGGATCATAAAACATGGATTCATAAAACATAATCATTTATTCCATGATAAAGTAATGTGGAATTCATACATGAAACTTTATAATCAATAATTAAATGTTCCTAAAGTTGAATACCCTTGATGGTGAAATGGGCATGGTATTCACTACACAGAGGCATTGGCTTAGAAAATCGGTGCGATTTCGGCAACGTAACGGCGTGACATAACAATTAATAAAAATGGTTGATGAGAGATAAATGGGTTCCTCATCATATTTACATGTAATGGACAGTATGTATTTCATATATATACATGTACCAACAATTTTAATGTAATTTAGATTCATGATACAAAAGTATTTCTTGAATGTAAATGAGGAGAGAGAAGTTCCATTCGGAATTTCGACATAGTAATGGGTGTACATGGGAGGCATCTAATGAGAGATAAAGGGGTCTCCAATAATTCAAACATAAATAGGGAAGTATGAGGGAGGTGTGAAACCATACCCAAACATTTATAATTGAAATTAAATGGGAAAAACAACTTAAAGAAAATTGGACAAAAATGAGAAAGGAAGAAAAAATCTTTACTTGGAAGTGTGCTTCCAAAGGCTTGAGAGAGGATTGAGAGAGGCTTCTTGGGAGATTGGGGAACCTTGGGAGTATTCTAGAGAGAGTAGGTCAGAGGTTGGACGAACTCCAAAGGCTTTGAGTGCGGAGGAAGTGGGATCTTGGGTGGGTTTATATAGGAAAGGTGAGTGAATTCTTTATTATTTAGGTTTGGGACCCCTTACATTAAACTAATCCAAACCACAAATAAGCTCATGTTTTTTTCCCATGGCTTTTGGAAAAGGGGAGAGGGAAAAATATTTTATAAAGCCAAAGTCCAAACTTCTTAAAATAATGGGGTTGTATATCTGGAGGTGAGTCACACTCCCATGGAAAATAATTTAAAAATACAAGATGTTTAATATGTCTTGAGGGGTCCATTAATGCTTTGAAAATTAAGTCAAACAAACCCAAAATCACATTATTTTAATGGTAAAACATATATTGGCCTAACATAAAGCTTATAGTATTTTATTACATCACTATTGGGTCATTATGATGTCATATAACACATTATATATTTAAACGGTATTTAATTTTTACCCAAAAAATTGTCTGTCTCAGAAAATTATGAAAAATTCACCATTGGATAATTTCGATGTCCTGATTCCCAAAATATAATTTATTTTATCCAAATAATTTTCTAAATATGTTAATTTTTACTTTTAAAATAAAAACCGACATTTATAAAAAATTCTCGGGTTTTGACAGAAATGGATTTCAAACCTTAATAAAATTTATAATTGCATTCATAAAATTATATGATCATTTATATATAATTAATTTAATAATAATAATAATATTTTATTAAAATATTATTTAATTTAAAAATCCCTTAATTTAATAAAATAGATTTCTTAATTAAATAATAACTAAAACACTAATTGTACTTTAAAAACTATTTACAACGTATCAATAATGACAAGAAGGTATATTCATTATTGTATACAAAAAATAATATACATGAACATATTACTAGAGATTTTTTATATAACCCCTTAAAACAATAGCAGAAGACCTAAGGGTAAGGTGTTCGATGGTGACAGACTCTTGGGGTGGCTCAGATAACATCGCTCGAGTGGTAATCTCTATCAACTTCCACTTTTCCCGTAGAACATCCTGTTCAATCTTGACATGATGAAGCTCAACTTGGGCTTGGTCAAGAGCAAATCCCAAGGTTTCCACCTCATTTCTGAGCTCCGACAAATGGGATTTGTATGGAGAAATTCTACTGGATGAGACCATTGCTTCTTTTATCTGAGTAAATTGGATTTGTTAAAGCCTTATATTTATACTAATCATGTCATCACTGTTCAATGAATATAAATGTAACGATCACAATTATTAATATAAAACCAAAGAAGTTGACATTTTATATAAACATTTTACATAAAGAGACATTTAACTAGATCAAGAGGTATTTCCATTAATGAAACTTTGGGTCTTTATAGTAAGCATTTCCATGTTAACTGCCTTGATTTATATTATGAATTTCATAATGGAAAGTACCATGTATGTGTACCACTTGACCCACCTAAGGTATGTGCTTAAAATTGATAATTAAATGTTAATGATTAATTGGTTGCATATCTTTAGATCCCCTTACCACATTAATGGAAGGTAGAAAAATGAACCTTAAATTTAGGAATATGACTTAATTGGATTAAATGGTTGCATGTTACTTGTCCTTACACACTAATAAAATGCAAGTCTTGAACCAAATGACTTGATATAAAGGTTGCATGATACTTGACCTTATCACACTAATGAAAGGAAAGGCTTAAACCAAAGGAGATATTACATGACTTTATAATTAAATAGGAATGGTATGACTTAAGATCATCTTGGATTCTGATCGTAGAATGACATGAGCACTCGAGAAACCCATTCAGATTCAAGTATACATCTTTCTTAGGTTAAAACCCACCTAGATCTCGGTCTTTGTTTATTATTAGATGCCTAGTATGACATTGTAGGATCCTTTCATTATCATTATAGGATTCCTTGTATACACCCCTTGGATCCATCATTGACAAGTAGGTTCTTTGGTTAAATCCCACCAGTCCCTATCTCTACTTAGCCTCGTTTTACCTTGGTCTATCACCTTGGACTCGTTAGGTGCCTCATTGTATAATTCCTTGAACTATGATCATTAAATTAAACTCTTACCCCATTCTGGGCTACAATTATTACTGAGTTGGCGACCCTTGAGGTATATGTCACCTTGGTTGTTACCTTGAGACTTCACTCTTAAATTTCATTGATCATGGTTGCCTTGTTACATGGTAGAACCTTTACTATTTATACTATCATGAGGTGATGTCAGTGTTTCCCATGAATCATGAGACCTATCAATATAAAATTTTTAATTACTTAATTAAATGAATTTGTTACATGTTCAAACACCAGCTGAGGGCTGAAGTAGGTACATGGGTCTTTAATTACATTGTACTGCTTTACTTTATATATGTATTCTTTCACACTATTACATTTCCAATACATGGGTCTGATGTTATAAAAACCATTGGTGGTGTCCCACTGAGATTTATCACACACCATCTACGAGTTCCATTTGGTACCTGAAGTAGATTACATGGTAGCATGTGTTGACAAAGGAAAGAATACAATTTCAAACACTTGATTGATTTCTCTTTAGTATGGAGCTTGATAGAATATGACAGAGTTGAAGATCAGGATTATTGGGATAGTCTTGATTTACTTTATACTTATGTGGAACATGTTCTTCCTACTATCTTGTATCCATGTTTTTCATTTTCTATTAACATGACATATCATCATTTGTTGTATGTTATTATGGTTATTTAATTTATGGTTACTATTGTCCCTATTTTTCTATTGTGCCTTATATTTACTTATATTGCTTCTACTATTTACCTATGTTTACTTTCACCCACTATTCTACACTTTGGTAATGAGGGAATAGTCACCCTATGGACACACCCTAGGCCCTCATAGCTAGTCAGAAACCTCTAAAGTTTTGGTAAATGTTCTTGAGGCCATGTGGCCCACCGGGTTCGGGGCACCCGTTTAAGTGGAATCCGGGTCTGGGATATCACAATGAAGAAGCTAGGGTGGATCATGAGTATGACAGTCTAGTCACACCTATTATGAATTATAGACCTCCTGGCTATCCTTCGCCTTTACCACCACATGAGGAATATATTCATTCTAAGGATATGATTGACACCAAAGTGTCTATTAGTGGTTATGATGATGAATCAGAGTGGGATGAGTCTAAAGATTCTTAAGAAGATGAAGTTATTTTGTATGTATCTCTTGTCATTGGAATTAATCCTAGATAACAAATATGTAATGCACTTTCCAAGGGGGATAAGTCCCTTAAATCTGTTGAATTTTCCATAGAGTATTTAGAATTAGAAGATGATGATGGGGAAGTCCACCGAGACATGGAGGACCTTCATCCCTTATACTCATAGAGTGATTGTGGTATTTCTTATTAATTCCACGGATTCTCAAAAAATTATTGAGGTATCTCCTAGGATACCTTCAGTAGATGAAACTCTCTAAGATATATTTAGCTCTACTCCTACCAAATATGGTAAATAAATTGATAAATTTGATTCTCCTGGGGAATATTTTGAGGTTTTTGAACCTTCTATTCATGAGAAAGAAGTTTATACTGATGTCAGAGTTGAAGATCAGGTTAATAGAGCAAGATCAATCGAATATTCAGCTAAGTTATATGTTAGGATTTGGGATTATGATCTATTTATCTATATTACTTCTACATCATATGTTAGAAATGATTATATAAATGAATTCAAATAAAATTATATTTGAGAATTCAAGGAAGAATTTATTTCTTTTGGAAACTCTTTGGAGCCTACATGAGTAGAAGATCTTATAAGAACAATGATGTTATTGATTTTTCATATTCAACCCAAATTATATCCTGAGATGAATTTTTTGGGAAATTAGATTGAATATATGAAGGAATATTTAGGTTCATTGAAACAATATCTATCTAATATAGTGTTTTAGTTAGATCAGAGGTTCATGACTGTAGTGTTTTTCAGACTGATCCTACTTATGTTCTTGTACCTCCTCCTTAAAAACCTTTTCAGCCTTTTTTTGATGAATATAAGATTTGAAAACTCATAAGGGATGAGTTGAAGATTTTTTTTCTAAATTAAAGTAAACTAGGGAAGTTGTGTTTGATAGTTTTCAAACAAATGATGCAAAAACTTTTCCAATGGTGTGGTAAGATGAAAAGAATGTTGGGAAATATTTAGAAACCATATAGAACAATTTTGATTACAACCTAAGTAGAATCATTACCAGTTCATATTTAAAAGGGTATGTTCAGAACACTTTCTGTAGATCCCAAGATGCCTCCTTTAACTAAAGGGTTTAAGTAAAAATTTGATAAAATAATGATGCTAACTATAGTTTTGGATTCTTTCAAAGAAACCAAAGAGGATTGACTTTAGGATATAGAGTACAGCACTCGAGCAACGAGTGACTTTACTAGGTTGATGGGACCCTTCTTATACACTTCTCATACTTTATTGTTTAACACTCCAGCCATCTCTATATCCTTAGCTCAAACCAATACCTCTTCCACCATAAATCCCTTTAGCTTAACTCCTATTGAATCTATCCATCACATTATTTCCACATCCTATTGTGTTTTCATTCCATACCCTACCTCTACCTTTGCACCTAAGACTACCTCCTCCCCAACCTCTAAATCCAAAAGAAAAGATCTTATCTTTCCTTCAGATATTAGAGATGTCCTCGATTCATATTCTGACTAGAATTACAGATAGATATTCCTTGTATAACTTTTTGTATTATCTTTTGTAATATTAATGAAATACTTCTTTTTTTCTATTCTATTTTTATATTTTCACTATTTTTTTTACTTACTCACTAATTTACTTTTTGAAAATACCAAAAGGGGGATTGAATGTGTGACGTAAAGTTGAATTCATTGGAAATAATTGGAAATATTTGAACAATTTAAGGGTATTGATAAATATTTTAGTTATTGAACAATATATTTTTTAATTTATTATCAATATTTTTTGTATTCAATTTATTTCACTTTAAATTTAATGATTTATGGTCATCAAAAAGGGGTTGTTATTATTTTATACTAGAACCTCTATATTTTAGTGATCCCACGTCATGTTTATAATGTTATTAATTAATTTCAGGTTTTTAGTTAGTAAATGGGTTTCTGGACAAACATTCAAAAATTTCTAAGTCTCGAACTTACCAAGACAACAAAACACATGTCTAATGTACCTGCCATGTGAATAATTAGAACTAAGAATGAAGTTCAAGTGACTATGTGGACCTACCTCATGGTGTACTCAAACTGAACGTATCACCAAACAACCTACCATGTGTCAGATGAGAAAATTCAGACTAATTCATCAACATATTATCCATTGAAGATAAACCAACCATGCGTTTAAATTCAACTTACCCCATGAACATCCTTCATATCGTGCGATAGGTAGGAAAACTTTCTTTAAGTCTTGTATTGATCAAGTGTATCTGTATTTATACTAACTCTAAGAAAAACTACCTATTATATGAAGGTATGTACCAATCATGTGTACAAAAGAACCAATAGTGCAAATTCATGAACCTACCACATGAAAAAATGGAGTGGCCATATAAAGAAATGAATTAACCATGACAATGTTTTTTTCCAACTAACCACACCAACCGACCATGAGATCAAGTAAAAATGTTTTAAGTGAAGAAACCCAACCATTTCTAACTTATAGGTGGAGTGTTTTCAAATCTCCAACAGCAAGTTTTGGAATCCTAAATTGAAGTGTCAGTGAAATTATAGATTCATTTATTATTCTCTAATGTATGACTTTAAGTGGAGTTATTTTTAAGAAGAAGAACTATTTGTGTGTAACATGTAGAGAGACACGCATATTATTATAGAGAATAATTAAAGATTATATGAATAAAAATATGATATGTAGTGGAATCATTTAGAACTCTTCACAACACTCTGTTTTCATGAACCTACTATGAAATGTGGCTAAGATTCTTTTAATGGAAAATTAAAGGACTCTTAGACGACTGAAGTTATTCAGATTGAGCTGCACCACCTCTTCACATCTTTCATATATTTATCTTTCAATTTATGATCAAAATTTGATCTATGTTTTATTATACTCTACCTATATGTAAACATAGTATCCTATAATAAACAAGAGTTTGGTTGACACTCTCTTTAAATTATTTACATCTATACTCCCACATATAATTATAGAAGAGGTCATGTGTGATCTGAAATTATTTTCTCCCACATAGAACCATAGAAGAGGATTTTATCCAATCCTTCCATAGTAATAAAAAGTTAAACCCGATCTTGGTTGTGGATCATTTTATTTAATAATAAACTACTTGGAATCAATTTATTTAAAAATAAAGGGGATTAAGTCTTGGATTAAGATTGAACCCCCTATTTACATTTTTTCTATTTGATTTTTAGTTTTATTGTATCTATTTTAAATAGTAAAACAATATCTACTTAAAAGCTAATAAAAAACTATACTTTTGATATTTAACTTTAATAAGTGTGTTGTATACAATTTTTGATATTATTAAATTATTTTGAAAAGTTGGAAATAGTTTTTCAGACTTATTTTTAACTGGGTTATGATCAAACTATTGAGAACCTTTATGAATGATTAAATTATAAAATTTTACTATTTTAGTTAATTGGGATTATTTTATAAATTGGAGGATTTAAGTTATATTATTTTTAATTGAAAATTTTATTGGAAACTCAATTAACCCCCTCTTGATTTGTCCACTAGGACCAACATTTGATATCAGATCTCATTCAAAATATCTTTTTACTAAGGTCAACTTGTATTTAAATATTTTAAATTTCTCAAAGTTTAAAATTTCTATCATTTGGAATAATCATAGACAAGAAGAAGTTGTGACTAATCGTCCCCTTTATTTTAACAGAACAAACTATACTCACTGAAAAATCAAGATGAAAATTCCTTTAGAAATTATGGGCTATGATATCTAGAATGTTATTCAAGATAATTATGAAAAACCAAAAACTACTAGAGTATATTTGATTGATTCCACTAAGGCTACTTATGATTGAAACTATAAATCTATGAATGTATTATATTGTTCTTTAGGTGAAGATTAATTCAATAGAATATTTTCCTATTCAACTGCTTTTGAGATTTTGGATACTCTTGCTATATCTCATAAGGGTACCTAAAATGTCAAAGATACGTGTTTAAATACTTATGCTATTAAATATGATACATTAAAAATGAACCTTGATGAATCCATTTGTGATATGTATCTCAGGTTCAATAAAATATTCAACACTATTCATTCAATTGGAAATAAAATTGCTAAAATTGATCAAGTGATGGGATTTCTAAGATTTATTCCAGAGATAAGGATAAGAAATTCAATTTGCATAAGAGAATTTTGTGACATCACTAAACTTAGAATAAAGTAACTCGATCGAAAGCTCATTATGTATAGGTATGAATTAAAATTAATCAAATAAAATGATGAACCAAATAAGAAGTCAATATCCTTCATGACTTCTAATTCAAAACTAAAAGAAATGATTAGAGATTAAAGTTCATGTAATGATTAATCACCTACAAACATTGATGAAGAAATGGATCATCTTGCTAGAGGACTCAAGAACTTTTATAGGAATGATAAATTCTTCATGAAATAAAATTATAGAGGTATGCATGACAATAAATAAAATTTGATAAAGGAGTGGAAAAAGGTATTATTCTAGTAATAAAATAACTTTCTAGGAGTATAAAATAAAAGGACACATTAAATTATAATTTCAAAAGTTAAAATATAAGAAAAATTATGAGAATAAAGGAAAAAAGTACAAAAATTATATAAAATCCACATAGAATGCCTCAAATAATAGCTCAAGTGATTCAGACTTGTGAAAAGAAGATAATAATGATATGACTAATATGTGCTTCATGAGAACACATTCAAGGTATCAAATACTTTTCCTTCATCTCATATACATATATATATTCTTTATGATAATTAAATGATGAATAGAGGGGATTTATTTCAAAATTGTAATATTCTAGAAGATTTATTTAAAAAACTTAAGTACAAATAAAAATGTTTAAAGAAAAAACATTCTATGTATGTCTGGTTTAAATATGATTTTTCTATAGAAAATTATAAGAATGCTCAAATGTTAAAATAAAAAAAATGATATTAAATTGTATAATGATAAATTGTAGAAAGATTTGAAATTACTTACTAATGGTAGAAAAACTCTAAACCAGATGCTTGGTAAGAAAACTACTCCAAAATATGTTTCAGGAATTTGTAACCAACCAAGATAGAGAAAAAATAATAAGAATAAATTTGTACATAGTTCTAGTTTTATTATTTATGTAAAGTATTATTAATATTTTTGAACCAAAAAAGTATTTATTTCTAAAATATTAATATCTACTAATAGTAAACTTGATAAACAATTTTGTATTCCTAAATTCTTATTACTAACATTTATATACCAAAGAAAATATGGGTACCAAAATCATTTATTGTCTAAAACTTTTTAGATAGGAAACCTTCTTAAAGAGTACCAGTAAGCACCTATGGTATCTAGATAGTGGATGTTCTTAACATATGATTGGGGACTACTTGAGATTCAAAAAATTTATCAAATTTAATAGTGGTTATGTTACTTTTGGTGAAAATACAAGAGGAAAAATAATTCGTCTCAAAAAATCGATAATTTTAATAAAATTTTAATATATAAAGTATTATTTTTAGATGGATTAAAATACAATCCTATTAGAATATCATAATTATGTGATGACAGTTACCATGATCAATATGAGAATAATTCTTGTCAAGTTTAAGATTATAAACATGTTTTAGTCTTTACTGCTATGTGAAATGATAATGTTGATTAAAATTAGTTATTTTCTAAAAATATTTCTTAGTTAAGTGTCTTTCACAAAGAGTCTTGGATTTGGCCTAGGAGACTAGGTAATTACAACCAAAACTCGCTTTGAAAGCTATTATAGAAATAATTAGTCAAGGATATTCATAAACTAGAATTCCTAGAAGGAAAAGTCTATAATCCCTTTCAAATAGTTAAATAAAATATAATCTATGTCAAAAAAAATAAGAATTATTAATTTCTAAACCCCTAAAGTTAGTTCGCATGGAATTGTTTGGACCTTCTAGAGATTCTAGATTAGATGGTAATAACTATACTTATGTCCTAGTAGATGATTTTTCTAGATAGAGTTGGGTATTCTTTCTAGCTCACAAAATAAAATTTTATTCTTATTTTTCCAAGTATGAGAAATATATAAAAAATATTAGTGGACCTAGAATTAATACCTTTAGAAGTGATCATGGACTTGAGTTTAAAAACCAAGAGTTTGAATATCTATGCTCATAATATGGATACAATCACAAATTTTCTTCTCCCAGGTTCACAGAGAAAAATGGTGTAGTAGAAAGGAGTAATAGAGCCTTTAATAAAATTTCTCGAACCATACTCAATGAGTATGATTTACATGTTTACATTATGGGAAAAATATACAAATACATTTTAATATATTATTAATATATTTATAATTAAATCTCTTCTAAATAATACCTCATATGAGTTATGGAATGATATAAAGAAAAAATTCAATTAATTTAGGGTTTTTGGATGTAAAGCCTTTATAATCAATAGAAAATAAAATTTAGAAAATTTTACGTGAAAAAGTGATGAAGGAATTTTCATTTGATATTCTACATCCTATAAATCATGAAGGGTATTTATTAAAGGGATCAATATTGTGGAAGAATATGAACATATCAAATTTGATTATATTGATGCACATAAACCTAATATCTATTTAGAAATTCTTGAGGATAATCCTTAAAATTTAGACAATAATATTAAATTTAGTGATAATTCTATCAAACCTACTATTAAAAAATATATCAGTTACAAGGAACTATTTTATCCTAAACCTATAGATGAGAATAAAGAATCAAATACTTATATTACTAGTGATATTAGGACTCATAGAGAACATCCTTCAGATGATGTTGTAGGAGACCTAAATAGAGTAATAGAAGCTAAATATTCTCTTAGAAATCAGGTTGAACATTAATCTTTCTTATCATAGCTTGAAACAAAGAAAATCAGAAATAAATTGATGATTAGTTCTTGGTAATAGCTATGAAAGAAGAGAAAATCAGTTTTAAATAAACATATTATGGTAACTAGTTGAAACACCCAAGGGATACCTAACTATTGTCATGAAATGGGTTTTTACAAATAATGTTGATGAGTCAGGAACTATAATTAGAAATAAAGCAAGATTGGTTTCACAATGGTATATTCAAGAGGAAGGAATTGAATATAAGAAAACTTTTCACTAGTAGATCAACTTGAAACTATCAAAATGTTTCTTACCTATGAATCAGATTTGGATTTAAAATTTTATCAAATGGATTTCAAGAGTGTATTCTTAAATGGTTATATAGTTGGGGATGTTTTAATGAAACAACCCCAAGGATTTCAAAATCCTCACTTTCCAAATCTTGTTTTTAATTTAATAAAATCTTTATATGGTTTGAGATAAGTTCTTAGAGCTTGGTATAATAGACTCATATCATTTTTTATTTCCAAATGTTTTCCAAAAGGAATATATTTCCCTACATTATTTATTAAAATAATTTCAGAAGATTATTTAGTTATAAAAATATATGTTGATGATATTATCCTTGGATATTCAAAAAATTATTTGTGTGCCAAATTTTAAAAAATGATACAAAATGAATTCAAAATGAGTTCGATGGGTGAGTTAAAATTCTTCCTTGGTTTTTAGATTTTTCAAAATAAGAATATAACTATTTTATATCAAATAAATTGCACTAAATTTCTCTTATTTTTTTGGAATTAATACCACTAAAGGTAGTTATGCTCCCATGAGTACATATTTTGAATTGGATCATGATGAAACTGAGAATCTAGTTGATCAAACCATTTAAAGAGGTATGATTGGGATTTTGTTATTCTTAACATCTAGAATAATTAATATTATGTTTAGTTTGTATATATGTACCCTTTTTATGTCAAATCTAAAAGAATAACTTTTACTTTCTATGAAAATAATCTTTAAATACATCAAAACTACAACTAAATTAGGAATGTTTTGTTCTAAAGATTAGACATTTGATTTAGTTAGTTATTTAGATATCGATTTTGGTGGTTGTAAGTTACATAGAAAAAAATTCTAGAATATGTCATTTTTTGGGAAAGTCAATAGTTTCATGGTGTAGAAAAAAGAAGAATTTTGTTACATTATCCACTGCTAAAACTAAATACATAGTTGCAGGCAGTTTCTATGTAGATATTCTTTGAATGAAACATACATAAATTGACTATGGATATTTATTCAGACATGTACCGATAAATTTTGATAATAAAAGTGTGAAAAACATTACTAATAATCATGCATATCATTCTAGAACAAAAACATATTGATATAAGACATCACTTTTTGAGGGATCATTTTCAAAAATATGACATTAATCTTGAATTCATTGGAAAATAATATCATCTTACTAATATATTTACAAATCCTTTAAATTTTGAGATAATCAATTATATTATAAATGAATTGGTTATGATAAATTGTGCCTAATTCTTTCAATTTAGTTTTAGAATTTATAATTAATTTAAATTATTGTTATGATTGATTAACTTATGTATGTAAATAATTTTATATAAGTAACCATGAAGTATAGTTCACATAGTCAGTATACTGACAGTGAGTTTTTTTCTTTATGGTAGTATACCTACCACGATTAGTTGGTAATGTGGTTATCATACCTCATGTGGAACTTAACTCACACAGCCACAATACTTACCCATGAGCTTTTACTCACATGGTCACTAAATTACTAATATAAATGTTTTATTCATTTAGTTATCATACCTACTATGAGGTCATGGTTAGTATGCATAAATTACCTCTGTTATCACAGATCAACTATTAATGTAACTATCATGTCTATTCTAAACATAGAATTTTTCATAAAAAATGTTTTATTGGTATTTTTCTTAAGTTTAGTATTATTTCAATAACTAAAAGATTGAATTTTAAAATTCAAAATTGAAGTTGAATTGACGTACAACTCAAGCTAAAAATATCATTTCTTCATTTCAATGCCTCACCTACTAACTAAACCCACTCTCTCAATACCCCTTTCCAACCCGATCCTTCCAGTTGCAAGAATATATCATGAATCCAAATATTTTAAGTAAGATTCAAATAAAAAATTTTGAGGATGAATCACTCTACATATTTTGCACATCCTATCAAATTTCCTCTTATAAAAATCAAAGAGAAGAAAAAACCATCTTTAGCATTGTAGACAAGCTGAGGAATCCATATCTCAAAGATCGTACAGTTTCTATAGAAAAGGAAGTCGATGAATAGTAGCTGCAATTGAGAAAATCACTGGTTTGGAATGTGATCTAGAATCAAGGATAGACTGATTGGTTTAAAAATAATGGTAATCCATTCTACACTAAAAAAATTAGTGATTTTTATGAACACCAATAATTATTCCTTGGAAAGATGAATGTTATCATTAAGATGATGATTAGTGGTGAAGTTCTAGAGTTTTCTTCAAATCACTGGTCAAAGTGATTGGGTACACCGGATAAAGGTGAATTTGAAGATTATAAATACTCTTATCCTATTAAACATTAATATTTTGAGTTTCAAAATTCATTATAATAGATAATTGGGTAGTGAACCCCCAGAATACCAACTGTTATTTATATGAACTGAGAATATAAGCTGCTGGTCAAATTTATCCAATACCAGATCTGTCCATGAAAATAATATTTTAGTATCCTGAGGCACTAAGATCAATTTTTCTTGTTTTTCAAAACAGAATTCAAACAATCGGTGTAGATATGTCATGATCCATACATTTGATTTTTGTAGGCCTACTTCAAAGTTCTGTTCTTTATATTACCAAAATATTATTTCATCCTTGTTGGAGTATAAAGGCTTAGTTCCTCAGGGGGGAGGAAAAAATTACTTCATTTTATGCTATTTATCTTACTCAAAATATTTTTAAGAAAATTAATGTTAACTAGAACCCATGAAAAAGGGACGAACTGGATTACCCAAGAAAATTTATATGAAAATTTTGATCCAATAAAGTACCTAGTTAGACCAAGGGGTCATGTGGATCCAGGTCTTGAACTTGAGAAAGTGGTTCAATATTCTGGTGATAAAGTTGAAGTTATGGAATATCAGTAAGAAAAATATGAAAAATAAGAGGATGAAATGGTGGATCATAGTGGGGAAACTAGGGTAGATCAAGATGATGACAGTCCAGTCACACCTATTATGATTTATGGACCACAAAACTAACTTTCCCTTTAGAATCACATGAAGAAGATATTCATTCTAAGGATATGGTTGATACTGAGGTGTCTGTGTAATGTCCCAGATTTTTCCATTTATTATTTTAATATTATATTGGAATTTATTCGAGACCAGGCTCTGGGACGGCGTGCAGTTCCGAGGCCCGGTGAGCCCAGAACAAATGTTTGAATTTAATTTAATAATTAAATTACGCGCGCATGTGGTTTTCCTGAAAAAGTGGATTAACTCTTGAACGGATGATCGGATCAGAAATATAACGGAACCATTGCGTTCAGAATAGTGATTTTACCTTAGGCGAGGCCTAACATCGGTCGGCGCAGGTCGGTGGTGAAATCCAATTTTTGGACGTAACCGTAATAAAATATTTAATTAAAATGTTTTATGAAAACTTGTTACGGAAAATATCTCTTATCTTTTTAAATAGAGATTTCACCGGGTATCAGGGTTACAATTCCCATAACCCTGAATTTCCCTGGAGGCTCTCGAAAGCTCTGGAGAAAACCTCCCAACGCGGCGACGGTGTTCTTGACGAGATTCATCAGTGATGACGATGCGGTGACCGGATCTTCGCCAACAAATGCCATGAATACAGGAAGGGTGTTTGATCTACTTGTGAATTATTTACCGTTCTTGATTCCTACGATGAATGCGGACTAATCCATGAACAGATTAGCCCACGAATCGATCATATTTGCGGGATGGGCTTTTGCGGGGACTTGGGGGATTTTGATTCGTGAGTAATTTTGGTTTGTTAATCTTATAACGGTAACAAACCAAGATCAACACGAACATCGATCAAGGTTCATCCCTCTCTATTTTTGGTGCCTTCTTCTTTGATTTCTTGTGTTCTTCATGTACGTTCTATGCGTTCTTCATGGGGATATGAACGACAGATTGTTGTGCATCCGTTGTGCGACGTAATGATCCCAAATTGAAGATTTGGCATCGTTACAACCCTACGGAGGTGTGGTTGTGGTGGCAATGGACAGATCGAAGAAGATCGGAAGATATCATTCTATGAATGATTTCCACACGGATGGTCGGAATTGGATTTTGGAGCCGATCGAAGGCCCAAAACCCACGGATTCGGCATCACGACGACGAAGCGACCCATGATCTTGAGTTTCGCGGAAAACGGACCAGGGAAACGTGATCCGGAGAATCAGATGAGGCACGAGGAGGAAGACGACACTTCTGGAAATTTCCCGACTACACGGTGTGTAGTATGGGCTACACGGCGTGTAGTATGGGCTACACGGTGTGTGTTCATCAGCGGACCACCTGGCATGTACTCCAGGAGTACACGGACATGGGTTGGGTACACGGCCAAAGACATGACGTGTATACCCCTCCCCGGCCAAACCTGACCAGATACACGGGAAACCCCATGTGCCGGTACATAGGCAGGCGACACGGACAGAGATAGAGACCATGTATGCGCACATGGCTAGCGTACACAGAGCGAGCCCCAGGTGCTCGAACACGGCGTGTGATTCTTCTACACTTCGTGTAGTTACTTTATATCCGACAAGCCGAATGACACGGGCCGTTTACACGGGAAGTACTTTAAGTTAAGTAACATGGCATGTGATCCTTCTACATGCCGTGTAGCTGGGTTTTACACAGCTTGGACGGATGACACGGGCCGTTTACATGGGCAGTATACAGAGTCAAGGAACACGGCGTGTGATTCTTCTACACGTCGTGTAGTTGAGTTTTACACAGCCTGGATGAATGACACAAGTCGTTACATGGGAAGTACCCGGTGTCAAGGAACACGGTGTGTAACCATACAACACGCCTTGTAATGAATCTTACATGTCTTGAGCCAGTTTCCTTCTGTGACTTGGACTGCTTTCCTTAGGGTTTGTCCCCTTGGTCTTTCTCTTGAAGGTTCTTGGTATCATTTCCTATATACATGAGTATTATCCCTTCAGCAGGACTTCCTGAATAGAGTTGTTGGAATCCCCTCTATAAGTCATAGAGCCGGATCCTCTATTCATTCCTAGAACCCTAGGTAGAGTTCTTGGTATCGACGTGACCAACTTTACCCAGGCGTCGATCCTCTGCTTAGCGGATTAGCTCAGGATGAGTTGTCGGAATCACTCCATGACTTGGTTATGATCCTCATCTGAGCATCATGTTATCAAAGTACTTGTTGAGTGTGTTCTCCCAAAATGAGTACTTCATATCTCTCTCTTTGGACCTAGGAGTGTGTTCTCCCGGTTGCATGCTTAGTGGAATCTTCGAGCTGGATCTTAGTAGTGGTTTCGCGGTCGCCAATCGTGTATGAGTATATCTGGATATTCTTGTTATATGTTCAGTAGACATATACTGTGTAGAGCTGATTATATCTTTCCTTTGTGATATATTCCCTTGTTTTGTTTCCTTTATGGTTTTGGGGTGTCCTACTGGGTATTGTTATACTCACCCCTGCACGGGCTTTGCCTACACGTGTTGTGTCTTATGCAGACGAGCGAGCCTTTGACAGGATTCTAGGCAGACCAGGACCGGACGATACTCAGTGAGATTAGACAGGCCGAGGTGTGTTCCTACAGCTACAGACTGCAGTCCCAGCACCTTTCTTTACAGGTTGGACTTTCTTATGAACTCTCTTTTGGTGGGCTTTTACTTTTGGCCCAGGGTTTTACTTTCTTGTAATTTACTTTCCTGTCGTACTTTTTTGGTTGGGTTTTAGTATATGCATGCATATTTTCCTTTTAGTAGTTTTTTTACTTTTCATCTTTGTGGGCTTGGAGATGTGTGTGCGTGTGTATAGGTTTATAGGAAATGCCTCCCATGTTAGTAGCATGTCTACCCGGTGCTAGTCACCAGCCCATGAACTATTGGAGGCAGGCTTGCATAGTTGTAGCTCAGGCCCCACTGGGATGGGTTGTGACAGAGTGTTATCAAAGGTGGTCGGTTCTACCTTAGGACTGAGAGTCTGTGAGTTGGTTTGGGGCAATAGTGTTAAGTGTTTCGAGTTCGAATTTCAGGCCAGGGACCCCAGTGTTGGTGCGGGCGGCCGACGTATCCATACACCAGGACTCTGATAACTTGATTCTCGACTCGGAACATGAGAACACTAGTTATAGGGGAAAATAATGGTACATGCATCATATAGGAATGGGTTGTGGTTTCCAGGTCCTTCTTGAGTCATCTCTCCAGATATACTCACTAACTGAGATACATCTTGTTTCGTTACAGGATGCCTCCGCGAAGCGCACCCACTAGGATTCAGCAGATCGATCATGAGGATGACCCCCTCAGTGATGAAGCTTCGATATAGGGACCAAATCCCCCAGTTTTACCATTGGGTGGTGTGCCAGTTATTCCACCATCTGTGGAGCAGTGTTTAGTGCCTGCTGTACCAGTAGAGGAGGAGCGCAGGTTGAGCTCACTCCACAAGTTTCAGAGATAGAGACCCCTCAGGTTTTGAGTCAATCCTGACCCTCAGTCAGCAGAGGACTATCTTGAGGCGGTGACCAAAGTCTTCCGTTTGGTTAGGACACCAGTAGACCAGATAGTGATCCTGTCAGCGAGCCTTCTGCAGGGCTCAGCAGGACGATGGTGGAGTTTGGTTATTCAGACTCACGACGAGGCGACTCTTGCGTGGTTGGAGTTTGAGCATCTCTTTAGAGGGTAGTTTTCACCAGTTACCTTGAGATAGGTACGTATACAGGAGCTTCTTCAGCTCCAACAGGGAACCATGACGGTGGCTGACTATTCATCAAGGTTTATCGACCTCTCACAGTACTCGATGCATATGGTCAAGGATCAGTACTTCAGAGCTCGGACTTTTGAGCGGGGCCTGAGTAGATATATCCGAGCTGGCATCATACCTATGAGCATTCCTACTTATGCTGGGGTGCTCAAGCGGGTTTTGGTGGTCGGGAGATTCTTGGTAGAGCAGAGACAGCCGATAGTTGTCAGTAGCGAGTGAGCTGGAGCAGAGACCTCTGCAGCAGGGAGCCGACGTTAGGGACCCAGGCATGGGAGATGTTTTCAGAGGAGATCCCAGGACCGGGGATCTACCATACAGGGTTCGCAGGTCGCATCCAGACAGCCTCGAGAGAGGTGATGCTACTCTTGTGATGGTAGGGGACATCTCTCTCGAGATTGTCCGAACCGTCGTACTACTGACGTGGAAGCAGAGGATGGACCACTGAGGCAGAGGCAACGTGTGGAGAAGACAGATCCATGGGGCGACGGACGTGGTAGAGGATTTGGGAGAGCAACTGGAGGTGGTCGGTGTTTTGACCTTTTACCACCACCACCCCCAGGAGGTCCACCCCAGGTTCAGGGAGCTGGTGGATAGAGGCGGGGATAGCTGCTGGCAGTAGAGGCTTATGACCCAGGTACTCCTGGAATTATTAGAGGTAAAATCTGTGTCTTTTCTACTTTGGTTGCCATACTGATAGACAAAGGAGCTAGTCATTCCTTTCTGGATGCTTATCTTGTTCGAGACCTTGAGATTCTGGTTGAACCGTTAACTCGACCCTTATGCTTAGAAACACCGACTGGAGAAGATTCATAGATCACACACCTTTGCAGACAGTGTGACCTGTCCCTTGATGGTGAAAGTTTCAGTTGGAACCTCTTGGTGGTAGCGTCGAAGCCTTACGATGTCATTCTTGGTATGGATTGGTTATCCACAATTCATGCCCAGATCGACTATTTTAGGCGAAGGTTGCGGTGTGTCCACAGTGATGGAATGAGGTTCTCTTTTTTCAGTGAAAAAGAGACCCAGGCAGCGCAGGATGGACTCGTGCATAGGAAGGTGAAACCGATATCCTATCAGTTGGCTAGCCTAGCCCTTGGCGCAATAGATGTTACAAGTTTCTAGTTTCTATCAGTAGTGGTTGTGTACGAGGATGACTTTCTGGAGGATGTCCCCGGACTACCTCCCCATCGGGAGATAGATTTCTGCATTGAGTTGAAACCCGGGACGACACTGATATCAGCATTAGCATATCGTATGGATCCTTCAGAGCTTCGCGAACTGAGAGTGCAGCTGGAAGACTTGAAGAGGAAGGGATTCATGAGACCCAGTGTTTCACCCTGGGCAGCCCTAGTGTTGTTTGCCAAGAAGGCAGACGAGAGCTTGAGGTTGTGTGTGGATTACCGACACTTGAATCTGGTGACCGTGAAGAAACGGTATCCACTACCGAGGATCGATGACCTCTTCAACCAGTTTAGAGGGGCACGATGGTTCTCGAAGGTTGATCTATGATTAGGCTATCACCAGTTGCGAGTACGAGATGAGGATGTACCGAAGACGACTTTCAGATGCCTCTACGGTCACTATGAGTACTTGGTGATGCCCTTCGACGTGATGAACGCCTCGGCAGTGTTCATGGGACTCATGAATCGGATCTTACAGCCTTATCTAGATCGGTTCATAGTGGTCATCATTGATGATATCCTTGTGTACTCTGTGTCTGAGGAGGAGAACACGAGACACCTAGGGATGGGTCTGGACACACTCTAAGGCATCGGTTGTATGGGAAACTCTAGAAGTGTCAGTTCTGGATAAAATAGGTCCACTTTCTGGGACACAGTATCTCAGCAGATGGTGTGGCAGTGGACCCAGCCAAGGTGGAGGTAGTGCTAGCATGGAAGCCACCCCAGAGCGTGATGGAGGTGCGGATTTTCCTTGGGTTGGCGGGCTACTATCGAAGATTCATCCTTGATTTCTCCAGGATTTTAGTACCCATGACAGCTTTGACCCGAAAGGGGTATCCTTTCATGTGGACTGAGAGATGCCATCAGGATTTCCAGAAGTTGAGACAGAGTCTGATGAGTGCCCCGATCTTGAGATTACCGAAGGAGGGTGTCGAGTATGTAGTGTTCTGCGACACATCAGAAATCGGGCTTGGTTATGTCCTGATGCAGAGGCAAGAGGGGATTTCCTATGGCTCACATCAGTAGAGGCCAAATGAGAAAAACTACACGACCCATGATCTTGAGTTCGCAGTGGTGGTCTTTGCGTTGAAGATGTGGCGGCACTACCTGATGGGCGAGCGGTTTACCGTCTACTCTGATCAAAAAAGTCTCAGATATATCTTTTCTCAGAAGGATCTGAATTTGGGACAAAGAAGATGGCTTGATTTCTTCCTGGATTACGACTTTGAGATCATTTACACACCTGGGAAGGGGAACGTTGTGGCAGATGCTCTCAGCAGGAAATCCAGTTCGCAGTTGCTGGATGAGGCGACGAGGCAGTTGGCCTCCTTACAGTTATCCTTCGTGGATAGAGATGGTGAGAGCTACTACAAAGAAGGTGCGGGTCATCCAGGAGTGGATGAAGACTTCACAGATTTGGAAAAAGTCTTATGCCAACAGGAGGAAGAGGCCCTTGGAGTTCGAGGAAGGATTCCATGTGTTCCTTCAGGTCTCACCTCGATGGGGATTGTGGAGTTATGGGCGAGGCGGCAAGCTATCTTCGAGGTTCATCATCCCTTTCCAGATTCTGAGTAGAGTTGGCGAGGTGGCGTATCGCTTGGCTCTACCTCCTTAGATGGACCGGGTACACAACGTCTTCCATGTGTCGCAGCTACGGAGGTACGTGCATGATCCATTGCACTTCATTGACTGGGGAAAGCTGGACATCGATGATGGAGAGACCTTTGCTGAGTACCCAATGGAGATCGAGGATCAGCAGGAGAAGATCCTCCATGGGCGAGATATTCCCTTGGTGCGTGTCTGGTGGCAGCATGGGAATCTCCAAGAGAGCATGTGGGAGCAGGAGGCTCATATTCACATGCAGTACCACATCTTTTTGAGTATCCCTAGTTTTGGATTTTTGGGGACGTAAAAGCCCTAAGGTGGGTGTGATGTAATGTCCCGGATTTTTCCATGTATTATTTTAATATTATATGGGAATTTATTCGAGACCAGGATCTGGAACGGCGTGCAGTTTTGAGGCCCGGTGAGCCTGAAACAAATGTTTGAATTTAATTTAATAATTAAATTATGCGCGCAAGTGGTTTTCCTGAAAAAGTGGATTAACTCCTGAACGGGTGCTCGGATCATAAATCTGAGGGCACTGTTGCATTTAGAACAGCAATTTTACCTTAGGCGAGGCCTAACATCGGCCAGCGCAGGTCGGTGGTGAAATCTGGTTTTTGGACGTAATTGTAATAAAATATTTAATTAAAATGTTTTATTGAAATCTTGTTATGGAAAATATCTCTTATCTTTTTAAATAGATATTTCGCAGGGGATCAGGGTTACAATTCCCATAACCCTGAATTTCCCTGGAGGCTCTGGAATGCTCTGGAGAAAACCTCCCAACGCGGCGATGGTGTTCTTGATGAGCTTCGCCAGAGACAACGACGCGGTGACTGGATCTTTTCCAACAAACGTCATGAATCCAAGTAGGGCGTTTGATCTCCTTGTGAATTATTTCCTGTTCTTGATTCCTACGACGGACGCGGACTAATCCATGAACATATTATCCCGCAGATCGATCGTATTTTTGGGATGGACTTTTGTGGGGATTTTGGGGATTTTGATTCTGGAGTTATTTTGGTTCGTTGGTCATCTAACAGTAACGAACCAAGATCAACACGAACATCGACCGAGGTTCATCCCTCTCTATTTGTGGTTCCTTCTTCCCCGATTTCTCACGTTCTTCCTGCATGTTCTATGAATTCTTCACAGGGATATGAACGACGGATCATTGCGCATCCGTTGTGCGACACAACTATCCCAAATTGAAGATTTGGCGTCGGTACAACCCTAAGAAGGTGCGGCTGTAGTGGCGACGGACGGATCGAAGAGGATCGGAAGATATCATTCTTCGAATGATTTCTGCACTGATGGCCAGAATCGGATTTTGGAGCCAATAAAAGGCCCAAAATCCACGGATTCGGTATCACGATGACGAAGCGACCCATGATCTTTAGTTTCGTGGAAAACAGACCAGGGAAACACGATCCGGAGAATCGGCCGAGGCGTTAGGAGGAAGACAACGCTTCTGGAAATTTCCCGACTACACGGCATGTAGTATGGGCTCTACGGCATGTGTTCGTCAGCGGACCACCTGGCATGTACTCTAGGAGTACACGGACACGGGTTGGGTACATGTCCAAGTACACTGCGTGTATACCCCTACCCGGCCAGACCCGGCTAGATACAAGGGATTCCCTATGTGCTGGTACACGGGCAGGTGACATGGACACGGACAGAGACCGTGTACGGACACATGTCCAACATACACGGAGCGAGCCCCAGGTGCTCGGACACAGTGTGTGATTCTTCTACACACCGTGTAGTTACTTTCTATCCGACAAGCCGAATGACACGGGCAGTACCCAGAGTCAAAAAACATGGCGTGTGATCCTTCTACAAGCCGTGTAGTTGGGTTTTACACACCTTGGACGGATGACATGGGCCGTTTACACGAGTAGTACTCAGAGTCAAGTAACACAGCGTGTGATTATTCTACATGTCGTGTAGTTGAGTTTTACACATCCTGGACGAATGACACAGGCCATTGCACGGGCAGTACCCGGGGTCAAGGAACAGGGCATGTAACCATACTACACGCCATGTAACAAATCTTACATGGCTTGATCCAGTTGCCTTCTGTGACTTGGACTGCTTTCCTTAGGGTTCGTCCCCTTGGTCTTTCTCTTGAAGGTTCTTGGTATCATTTCCTATATACAGAAGCATGATCCCTTCAGCAGGACTTCCTGAATAGAGTTGTTGGAATCCCCTCTGTGAGACTTAGATCCAGATCCTCTATTCATTCCTAGAACCCTAGGTAGAGTTCTTGGTATCGACATGACCAACTTTACCCAGGTGCCGATCCTCTAATTAGCAGATTATCTCAGACTGAGTTGTCAGAATCACCCCATGACTTGGTTGTGATCCTCATCTAAGAATCATGTTCTCAAAGTACTTGTGGAGTGTGTTCTTCTAGAACGAGTACTTCGTATCTCTCTCTTTGGACCTAGGAGTGTGTTATCCCGGTTTCATGCTTAGTGGAATCTTTGAGCTGGATCTTAGTAGTGGTTTCGCAGTAGTCAATTCTATATGAGTATATCTGGATATTCTAATTATATGTTCGGTAGACATATACTGTGTAGAGATGACTGTATCTTTACTTTGTGGTATTTTCCCTTGTTGTTTTTCCTTTTTGGTTTGGGGGTGTCCTACTGGGTATTGTTATACTCAACCCTACATGGGTTTTTCCCACACGTGTCGTGTCTTGTGTAGATAAGTGAGCCTTTGACAGGATTCTAGGCAGACTAGGACCGGAAGGTACTCAGTGAGATCAGATAGGCTGAGGTGTGTTCTTACAGCTACAGACTGCAGTTCTAGCACCTTTATTTACAGGTTGGACTTTTTTACATACTCTCTTTTGGTGGGCTTGTACTTTTGGCCCAGGGTTTTACTTTCTTGTACATTACTTTCCTATCGTACTCTGTTGGTTGGGTAGTGTATGCATGCATCTTTTCCTTTTATTAGTTTTTTTTACTTTTCAGCTTTGTGGGCTTGGAGATGTGAGTGTGTGCGTACATGTTTATAGGCAATGCCTCCCATGTTAGTAGCATGCCTACTCGGTGCTAGTAAATAGCCCCTTGCCTATTGGAGGCGGGCTTGGGGAGTTGCGGCTCGGGCCCCACTGGGACGGGTCGTGACAGTCTGTTAGTTTTTATGATGATGAACCATAGTAGGATGAGTTTGAAGACTCTAAATAAGATGAAGGTAGTTCAGACGAGTATCCTATTATTGGTAGTAATCCAAGATAACATATACCCAATGCACTTTCTAAGGGAGATAAGTCCATTGGATCTGTTGTTTTCGGCCCAGAGTATTCAAAATTAGATGATGATGGTGGGTCCAGTACACTTGGACATGGGGGACCTACCATCCCTTTTTCTCAGAGAGTGCTATAGGGATCTCTCATTGTTTCCATAGATTATCAAGAAAGTATTGAGGTATCTCGTATGAGAAATTTAGTAGAACAAACTCTCCAATATATATTTGTCCATACTCCTAACAAATAAGGAGAAGAAAATGAGAATGGTGATGCTCCTGGTGAAGATGTTGAGGTTGGTGAACCTAATGTTCATGAGAAAGAATTTGACACTCATTTCAGAGTTAAAGATCATGATGGTATAGAAAGACCAATGGAAGATTTAGTTGAGTCATATGGTATGCCCCAAGCTTATGATCCATCTGTCTCTATTACTTCTACATCATATGTTATGAAGTATGGTTTTAATTATTTATAATTGGATTTTATGGGTGTATTCATGGAAGAATTTATGGTATTCGGAAACTTTTTAGAGCCTACTTGAGAAGAATATTTTATAAGGATAGTGATGTTAGTGATCGGTCATCTTCTACCCAAATTTTATCTAGAGATTAATTTACTAAAAATTGAGATTGAAGGTCTAAAGGCATAGTTAGGTGCATTGAAAATATATCTATTTGATTTGGTGTTTCAGTTATATCATAGGTTCATGAGTGCATTATTTTATCCAACTCCTACTCTTATTCTAATACTTCCTCTTACCCCTGCTATTTATCCAGTTTTTGATGAAGATAATATTATAAAATGAAAAAGGGATAAGTTGAAGGTTATTTTTGATGAGTTAAAGAAAATAAGGAATTTGTGTTTGATAGTTTTCAAACACATACTACTAAAACATTGGAAGAAGTCAGGGAAGATGTAAAGAAAGCTAGACAAGACAGAGAAATAATAAATAAGTCTATTGATTATTACCTAAGTAGAATATTTACCAAGTAATATTTAAATGGAATGTTCAGAACACATTACTTGGATATCAAAATAATATCTTTAACTCAATATTTTAAGTAACAAGTTGAGAAACTCATGGTGCTGACTCCAATTTTGGAATTTCCAATGGAAACCAATGAGAATTTCATTTGGGCTTTAGAGTAAGGTTCTTAGGAAGTGAGTGACTTTACCCAATTGATGCAACTCTTATTATATACTTTACATACCACAGTGTCATCCCCTCTAGATATCCCTATGTCCTTATCTCCAACCACTACCTCTTATACCATCAATCCCTTTGGATTAACTCCTAGGGAGGCCATCCATTACATTGTTACCATATCCATGTTTTTAGTCCTTAGAGACCCTACCTCGACCACTGCACCTCAAACTACCTCTACCCTTACCTCTATGCCCAAAGGATAGGATCCTATCCTTCCTTTAGATGTCAAAGATCTTCCCAATTCTAATTATAGCAATAATTTATGATATGGGCTCCTTGTATTACCTTTTTTACTATCCTTTGTAATATTAAGAAAATAAGTCTTATATTATCTTCTGTATTTATATTTTTTCTAATATTTTTTTACTTACCCTCTAATTCAGTTTTTGATCATCCAAATAGGGGGTAAATGTGTGACATAAAATTGAATTAATTTAAAATATTTAGAAATATTTTAATAATTTAAGGGACTTGATAAATTTTTCAAATATTGAGATATATTTTGTTTAATTTGTTGTCAATATAGTTTTATTGTATTCAATTCATTTCAATTTAAATTTCATGATTTTTTATCATCAAAAAATAAAAATATTTTTAGTTTACACTACTACCTCCTTATTTTAATGATACCAAATCATGTTTATAATATAACTAATGATTTTTATTTTTTCTATTACTAAATTTTTTTCTAACAAAACTTGAAAAAATGACTAAGTATGGAAATTACTATGACAACCTACCGCATGTGTAATGTAGCTACCATATGAAGAATTTTCATTGACCATGAAGGTTAAGTGATTGTGTGGAACCTTCCACATATTGTATTCCAATTGAACGATTGAAAAAAAATACCTACCATGTGTCATATGAGCTAATTATTTCCAAGTCATCGACTGACTATGCGTTGAAGTTGAACCAAGTGTGTGTTGAGAATCAACTTACTGCATGAATAACCAACCTACTATGTGACAGGTAAGAAAATTTTCTTTAAATATCATACTTATATTGTGTTTCTATATTTGTAATAAACTTAAGAACAACTACCTACCACATTTAGATATGTACCTATAATGAGTAAAAAATAACTGACTTTATAGAGTCATAAACCTACCACATGAACAAATGGAGTAACTGCATGAAGAAGTGCAATAACCATGAAATGTTGTCATACCAAATGATCGTGCCAACCGACTGTGAGCCCAAGTAAACATATTTTAAGTGAAGAAACCCTACCATGTCTAACTTATAAGTTGATAATTTTAAAATATACAAAATATATTTTTTGAATCATAAATTGAATCTTCGATGAAATTAATGCTGCATTGATTATTCATTAATGACAACTTTTGGATGGAGTTCTTTTTTAAGAAGAAGAAATGTTTGTTTTTTTTGTTTTAATTAATAAATTATTATTTGTTTCAAATATAATACTGAAAAATCACTTTGATAGTTAAATTTTATTAGTGTATTATATACCATATCTTATACTAGTAAATTAGTTCCAAAAGTTGGAAATATTTTTTCAGGATTTTTTTAACTGAGTTATGATAAAACAATTGAGAACCTTTTCGAAAGATAAAAATATATAATTTTACTATTTTAGTTAACTGGGGTTATTTTATAAATTTGGGGATTTAATTTATAATACTTTAAACATAAATTTTTATTTTAAAGTCAATCAAACCTTCTCTTGAGTTGTATACTATAACCAACTATTTTATCTAACTTATTATTTCCCAATTTTATGATGGGATAATTATAATTGTTTATAAATTTTCTTTGTTACTATAAGTGAATTACTATGAATTAATGAATCATTATATTTTATAATTCATGCATGGATGGACTCAAATATTCCATGATATATTTCATTTTAATCTTCCCTCCCACCCCATAAAATAATCCAACTCCTAACCGATTTTGTTAATGAAGGATTAGTTTCACATATACATTTATATCAATAGACAACCACTTGTAGGCCTTTAATTTGATATTCATTGTCACACACACAAACAAAATCCATTCTTATCAAGACATGACCACACATTTTTTAACCATACCGATGAAATAGGATCTCAATACAGATCCTTCTGAATAGAACAATCACTTATCCTCTTATCATCACAACCACAAATTGAAAGTGGAATGATGAGATCATGAGTTTGTGTAATGTGAGATTGATATAAACAATTATCTTGTTTTTTTTCATTTCATGAAGATGAGAAATATATACCTTGTTTAATAAGTGAACATGACATGAACTCTTCTATGTAATGGTATTCGGTATGATCTTCAAGTAGAACTCATTTCCTATATAAGGGTAAATCAAAATACCTTGATACAGATCCACATCTTTGTAAAACCTTCCCAAATAATATATTACATGAATAATATAATAGTCATCAAATCATTGAAATAAACTCTATCACATGTTATGTGGTGAGATCGCATGTTGCAATCTAAAAATTCACTATAAACAGCGCACTGGAGATCAAGGAAGATGAAGACTAACATCATTTAAAAAGAAAAACATGTGAATTTTAAATACCATTAATTATATTTGCTTAAAAATACCCCACATAAATTTATAAGTTGGAATCTCACTTCCTTATTACTCTAGAGATAGAAGGAAAACACCAAACAAAATCCAAGACCATGCTTGATGCTCCTTAATGGTCTGTCATGTCAAACCACAAAATGGATTTTAACATATTCCTTCAAAACTAGCATAGTCTATCATTTCTTGGACTGGATCAAGGGTACAATATAGAGTGGAACATGGCCTCATGCATGCCTCCCCATTTTTAATAGGTTGTTTATTAGTAGTGAGGGTTCGAATTCCATTAGTGGGGAGACAATACTCTAATTATAAAAAAAAGAGAATAACATAGCAGTATAAATATATAATGATATAACAAATGGAATGGAAATTATATCAATTCATATATAATAATAAACCAAGGAACCTAAAATTGTAAGTTTAAAAAATATTGTGAACAAGACAAACAAGTAAATAAAATACAACGACATCACTCTGGACTATGTCTTAGTATCGCCTTCATCTCTTTGCTACCCATCGATGGGGAATTTCTCATTCTTATATCCTTGATCATATATTATGAACATGAATTGAGATTCCCATCCATGGTGTGATTATAAACCCAGTATGACACCACCAATTCATCCTTAACATGAGTTCATATGCATAAAATTGTATGTCATGATAATAATTAAACGCACAAACAAACAACCAACAATCATTTACCAAGAGATCATATGCTGACCAAGCCTCCAAAAACCCCAACTATACTTGATTTGAATCCATGATGTAAATTCAGTCATAATATATTTCATGAACTAGATTTTTCCAAAAGGTCATTGCATGTACACCAAAACAGCCACAAGAATAATGAGTCTCAGGTTAGGCCATAAGGCAATCAAGACTCATCTCTCCCATGGGTCAGGCCATAAGGCTGACATATTCTAACACCACCTCAGGACAAGACATAAGGTCATTGTATCCTAGCACTAAGTCATGGGTTATTTCATCAAGTACTATCACGTATGACTGTCTCCTTTCATGTCAGATCATATGAGACCATCATTCCCCATCGACTAACTGAGTCCTATCATCATGTCAAAAGAAACATTTGAACACATTCCCCTTCTAGATCCATGGAACCATGATGGGTCCACTTGTCACTTGGGTACCATGAATAGAAAAAAAAACAATATAGCGTATATGAAATACATCACATATCAACTAGGAATAACATACAGGGGAACAACAATGAATATCAAGTGTGAGAAATAGTATCCAAACGCACACTCAGGTGATAAAACTCAAACATGGGTCTCATGGGATATGAACACATGCACATTTTATCAGGCATCAAATATGGACTCATGGGACACACACATACACACACACACACACATGTGATCAAACCCAAGCATGGTCTCACAGCTTATACATGTAAACACATGTGATCAAACTTAATAATGGCCTAAGACATATAATCACACAACATCATATCATGATAACAATCATATACATAGAATCTACATGGAAATTAAATTCATACCCCAAGCATTTAGATATCAACATCAAGGTTTATCAAGTTAGTAATCACCCATACCACATTCACATACCAATCAGAATCAGAATACACCCTAAGAACACCCAACGTCTAGTACCACCAATGGTATAATTTAAGTGTGGTTGAGGAAGAATAAATTTATCCCTCAAGAAACGGTTAAGAAATGATAATAGGTAAGTATTACATAGTTCTAATTCCAAAATAACAACCATCATCTTCCATGGTTTTATTCTTATAGGAATACCAAGCAAGGAGGGTCAATACAAATGTGGTTATTCAAGGCAGTAACCTCAATGTAAGAAGGGTTGACCAAACTCACCATTGGTCTATCTGAATAATGTTTGGATTGAAGTAAAGATCTAGTGAGAAGGTTTTATTCGATTATTAGAGTATGTAATTGGTTAATAATGCATTTAAAACCCCTCATAATGATTGTACATGTTTTCCCTTTGAAATGCTCAAGATATGCAAAGAACGATAACAGTTTCAACTATTTGAAAACCCACGTGACCTCCACCACTAACTCCACCCTGTCCGTGGTGGCTTCGAGTATACTATTCTAACATGGCTCGCCCAAATGGTGCTTTTATAAAAACTCAACTATTTTCCCTTACCACTTCCTCCACCACAGGCGTAGTGTGGTTTCTATGGACATGGACCCCATGTTTTTTCTCAGTGATCCATTCCTATAACTACTCCCATTCATGGAATTATTCCTTTTTTGTTTTTATATAGGTTTTACTAGGGACCACTACGGCTTTTACCATAGCTATGGTGTATCCCATTTTGAACCACTAGGCTTCAAAACACCCAAAAATCTACCCAAAATCTCACTAGACTTTACCCAAGCAAGGATAAATCAAAAAAACTAAGGAGAAGATAGAAACATGGATTAACATATTACTAAAAAATTAAAAGGATTTGAAATCATCCCCCATTGGGATTATCCTCCTCTAAAAGTTTCACTAGTGTTCCTGATCAAATAATTTCGCTTGTTCCATTCGAACATTAGACTCATGCTCCCATGTTTCCTACTAGATCTGTCCATAATTACATAATATTCAAAAAAGTGACACCATATTTCTCTATAATTCCTCACTTTGATCAATATTTTTCCCCGAGTTCTCTATAAAATATTCATTTGGTTCTAACACAACATCCTCGTTTTAGACCAAATGTGTAGGATCGGGCATGTATCTCTGGAGCTGAGAAACATAGAACACATTATACATTCCTTTATAACATAAAGTAATTTCTATTCATTAATCCACTTCTCTGATACATTATATGATCTAAAAAATTCCCACAAATTAGAACACCAGCTTTTCTAACCTCTATAAACAATGATTCCAAAACTGAGGAGACACCTGCAAGAAAACCCAATCACCAATAGTGAACTCTAAATGTTTTCTCCTCCAATTAGCATGTGATCATTGGATACACTTAGCTGTAACTAACCACTTCATGATCAACTACACTCTCTTAGAGATCTCTTTCACTATACTCAACCCAATAACTGTTGCCTCACCTGCCTCATGACAACATAATGGTGAGCGGAATAACCATTCATAGAGAGCCTAAAAATGTATCATCTAAAAAAATACTAGAAATTTTTTTTATAATAGAACTTTACCAAGGATATGTGCTCATACCATGATCCACTAAATTCTAGGATACATTATCGAATCATATCTTCAAGGATTCGAATCTTTCTCTCTAATTTTCCATCATTTTAAAGATGATATGTTATAATCAACTTCAACTGAGTCCCCATAGCCTTCTATAAAGTTGTCCAAAACTATAATTTAAAATGTGTATCCATATTAGATATGATACTGGTTGGAAATCCATGTTGTTGTATAATCTCTATAACATGTACCTTTCCTAACTCATATACCAAGTTAATCTCTCAAATATGTAAGAAATTTTATACTTTCATTAACTGATCAAATATCCCCCAAATAAAATCACAAATCCTAGGGAACCTAGGTATCCTCATCAAACATTCCATCATCATTTCATCCCAATTACATAATGGAATCAAAAGCGGATAAAGAAAACCACTAGGACAATGATGTTTGTCCTTTATCCACTGGAAGGTAAGGAAACACAATACAAAACTAGTGACATCTCTATTCATACCTGGCCACCAAAAATGACATTAGATATCATGGAATATCTTTTTAAACCCAAGATGCACTACCCACCTTGAAGAATGAGAGTCCCTCATCAAATCCTACCTTAATGAAGCTGTAACTACTAAACTCTCTTGAACATAGATCACCTCTTCATCATATAAGGACCACCCCAAAATCGAAACATCCTCTGTTAAGAGTTCCCACATCACTATGCACTCAAGGTTAGATTCTTGGCCTACTTTCACACGGTCCACCAAAAAATAAATGATCAATAAAGGTCCATATGAAATGTCTCTAAGATCCTCTCATGCATCCAATAGCCATTGAAAAATTAAAATCATTAGATTCTATTCCTCCTATAAAGTCCACTCTCCAAGCTCCTGCATCTTTAATGTTTTCCTACTAAGAGCATCTACAATGAAGTTACCCCATCCTAGAGCATAGGTCATCTCAATGTTGAATCTATACAAGTACACTACCTAATTACTTCGTCTAAAATTTATATCCCACTGAGATGAGATATATTTAAACACTTGAGCTTCAATTATAGTAGGATTTTATTTCTAGAGAAATAATAACACAATTCACATAGTTTTAATCAAGAATGTGATTAAAACTGAAATTATAAAATTTTGTAAATTGAATTTTATGAAATAAATTTCATTTTTGAATTTATCATTCCAAATTTATATTAGTATGAATTTATGATATTTCTTAGAAATAGTTTATTTTTGGGTTAAATGGGAACAATACAAATTTTACAAAAATAGTCATTTTTATGAAATTATAAGGATATAAGAATAACTTTAATGGTCATGGAAACATTTTTATAGAAAAAAATTAAATTTAATAAGTAATATAAATAAAATAAAAATAAAATTTTGAACTTAGAAATATATTCTTAACATTTTATAAATCTAAGTGATGTTTTTTCCAAATAAAAACTGTTTTGTTCTTTTCTCTTAATCAAGTATTTACATGGTTCATTCAGTTTTATTTATATTTAAATAAAAATAAAAATAATTTGATTTAAAATAATTCAATTAATCCATTTTGGATCAAAACTATACATTAATTTTCTTTAGAATCATTTTTTTGTTTTAAATGTTTTTTTTCTAAAAACAATTTTCATTGTGTTTTTGCGCTTATATTAAAAAGAATTTTTTCCACTTATAGAAATTTAATCTTATTAAATGGATTAAATTTTTTGAATCATGGTAATTAATATTATTTAAATAATTTTAACATAATTTTGGGTCATATTGAATTGTAAAAACAATAAAAGAAATTACCATGGTTAGGGTTAAAATAGGTTTATCAGGGTGTTTGTGTGGGGGGGTGAACAAAGATAAAAGGGTGTAAATGTTACTTAAAATTTTATAAACCTCATATTTTGGTTTCATTTATATGTTAAAATTATAATTATTTAATATTTTACAATTTGGATCCACTTTCATAAGAAAAACACTTTATATTATTAAAATCTTTTAAGTAATTCCAAATGTCCTTTCCCTCACTTATAAATTACAACCACTTATCCTCTTTTCATCACATGGTTTGAGAACTCTATATAATCCAAGACATGAATTAAAACCATAAAAACTCCTTTATAATTAACTATAGTCTCTTTCCACATCAATGGACCAACCTAGAAGTCTTAAAGTGTAATCCAAATGTATTTTTCCAAATAATAACTATAACTTTTAATCGAGTGTTTTTATTTTATTTCATCTTATATATCCTTAAATTATTTATAAACCATGATCATATAATAAAATAAGTATATTTAATATACATAAATTTTATTATTCAGTTTTCACAACCCATATTATTCTTCTTTCCATCCTATGTAAATTGAAAACAAGTATACGTACATACTACCATCTCCACATAACAATGTAATTCATTTTTCATCAACAATTTAATTAGATGGTTATAAATATGAAAATAATGAATATAATTTATATTTATAATATAATTATGATTATATAAATATAATATATCATTTAACTTCTTACCCTTCCACTTTTTAAGAAATTATAACATCACTCGTGCATACATTTGGACTACCACATCCACGAAACAATGTGATCCATTTTTCATGTACTAATTTTAGGGAAAATTATAAATATATATATATATATATATATAATGAATATATAATATATTTATATCATGATTAAAAAAATAGATGGTGAAACCATGATCAAGATGTAAGGACTAAAACTAGTGACCCAAAACTTATATGAAAAACAAAATAGTAAACACTCGGAAATGATAATTTTAATAAATAATTATTAATGAATGGGTGATAAAATGTTAGTAAATTATATACGATAATATGAGTATATATATGGTTATATTATATAATTATTAAAAATTTAAATTTGTTATAAAGGTGGGTAAAATCACTTACAAAGGAATTTGTACCTGAGGTAAGGGTTTATTTTACAATATCATCCTTATTAGGGATTGTTTTTATTTAAGTTTATATCAGGGTAACTATATGATATTTATATATTAAGCACCATAAATATTCTAATATAATAGTTATTTGTGATTTTTTCAAGTATTATTTCCATTTTTACCTTCATTAGTAATCAAAAAGACCAAAAATAATGTATTAAATGATACCAACTTTGTTTTCTCGATTCGGTTGAGAATGTTTTTCTTCTAGGTCCATATTTTCTTTAAAATGTTTTCTAGAATTTTTTTTCTATACTAAAATTATTTATTAAATTCATTTCTACCCTAGATTTAATTTATAAAAAATTATTTAAAATGAATCTTCTAAACATTTTCCAAAAAAGTAACTTTTTATTGAAGGTGTGAACAAAATATTTTTTATAATGTATTCCACATGAACTCCTCTTACCAACATCATGAATACTATTTGATTTGAAGATTCCATTATAAGTTTCATAGGTTCATTCCAATGAAATTTTTTTTCTGAATTTTATTAATTTTTATATTATAAATAAGTGATTTCAAAATGAAAACTTTATTTTTCTCAAGAAATCATCTAGTGAACTTTTAAAATTATTTTAATCTATGTCAACAGAGTTTTATGAATATGTTATTTTACTGATGATATACTCTTATAATACTACCCAACATATTTCTTTAGATTGATTATGATCATTTTGACTTGGGAAAGTAATGAAATTCCATATTCTAGCTCTTATAATATGGAAATTTAGTGATTATTAAGGCATGTGGATTAAGTTTTATAGTTTTTTCATTTGATTAATACATTATATTTATTAAGTTATAGCTGGGGACTAAATTTACATAAACCCTTGATGAATCAGTAGGTCTAATTTGAAAAAATAGGTTGGGTACTTGGCCAAGGACTTACTTATTTCTGTAAAATGTCTTGATATATGGCCTTTATGGCATGCTTAAGATGTATGACATTATGCATTACATCATTATAAAATTAGTTATTGATTTCCATGTGATTATTCTGATAGTCATGTAATCCAAGGATAAGTTTCAAGATGATGTGATTATTTATTTGACATTATTTGATCACCATTTATTCCTTCCATATTATTTGCGCCATATTTATTCTATGATAACATCCATTGTATGTATTTCCTTAATAAGCATCTGGGATCACCCTTTTTATTATTTTCCTTTTCCCAGGATGTTAATAAGTGTACTATAATTTATATGTAAGCATATGATAGTGGTAATAATGATTTTATCAAATAAAATACAATGTTTTATTTTATTTTTCCAAATATAATGTGATATTTCAAGAATGTGTCTAGTTTTCCAAGACTAATAAACTATTTAATCCATAAAGATGTGATTGCTTGTATTTAGTGCCAATGAGAAAAATACACCACTGTATCTAAGCTACTAGGGTCGAGGTTTTTATAGTAGGAATCAAAATACATTTAGTATAAACCTTGGAAACTAGATTTAGGAATATATAGATTGAAGAACATAACTCTATGAATGACTTTGAGAATAAGTTTAAGTCTAGGATAATATCATAAAGTTTTGGTAAAGTAGATATTGTATGTTTTTTCTAGAAAATATGTAAATGAATAGATACTATAAAGTGGATTTGATTGTAGCATAGATGCACCTAGGGGTAAAAAATCAAAATGGGGTAGATTGGATATTAACTCAATCATCACTAGTGCATAATGAGTGGGTTTAAGAATATACACCTAGCTAGATACTCTCAAGGGATATGATTTGGTGGATTCAAACACTCTTTACAAACCATTATGAAATATTTTACAATATTTTTATGATTTTAAGATATTACATATGATACTAAACTTATGATTATGAGATTAGATATGCACAAATTTTTAATTTATGTTAATTGTTTCACTAGTTTCATAATTATACATTATTAATTATAATTTTATGATCTAATCTTGTGTATGAAACTTTTTAGAAATAGTGACCAGTGGAAGGAATGTGAACCGCTTCAATACATGTAATCTATTTTTGGATTTCCCACCTATGTAAGAAAATGAAGCTATAGTTAGAGATAGAGATGGAACTGAGAAAATTATTAGTATATTAGGGATTATAACTTATGTTATGACCAATAACCTTGTGTCTATAACATAGCTTTCTGATTCACAATGTAATGTTACAATGTTAGATAGTTTCATGTCACAACAACCTACATCATTCCATGAAACCACAAATCCATTAGTAGCTGAGCATTGAATAAGTTCCCTAGATAATACATTTCTCACTTTGGGAAGTAATGAAAGGGAGAAGGTTTTTGTGTTATTTTATCATCTCATGGGAGAGGAAGATCAATGGTGAATATTGATTAAAAAAACTTAGGATGTTGAGGAAATAATGAGCATAGAGTTGAATCATTTTAGGGTACTTCTTTTTAAAATTATTTTCCTCATGAAAAAAATACTATATGGATAGAAATTTCATGATTTTAAGACAAAATGAAGTGTAAAATATTTCTAAGTATGAATCCAGCTTTATGAGGTCAACAAGACATGTTGCAGACGACGTTTATAATCCAAAAATTAATATTGACCATTTCTTTGAGAGGATAAATTCAATCCTTTAAATGGAACTAGTATCCAAACAATTATAATCATATTAGGATATAATATCATGTGACATAAAGATAAATAAAGAGTTCTCCAAGTATCATGACTTTCGAGGAATGTAAGAGAAGAAGAGAATAACTAAGTACATAATGAAGCAATAAATGGATAATGGGGAGAAGAAAATGGGGGAATTTTCACCATGTGATACTTGTGGAAGGAGACACCTTGAAACATTCTTGAAGGGAATATAAGTTAGCTTCAAGTGTGGAGATATAGACCATCATACTTATGAATGTAAGGGTAAAGGAGAATACATCAAAGTAAAATTATTTAAATATAAGGATATGAGAAACTATTCTAACCAATTCCCTAAATGTCAAGAAAAATTTCCATAAAAGTGGCCAAGGGTAGAAGGAAAAAATTATGTAATTACTATAAAAAAAGTTGAAGTTATTAAAAATGTGGTGGTAGTTTCTTTGATTATAAATTAAAATTTAGCTAATTATTTATTTGATTCTGGATCTGTGCTCTATTTTATATATTCTTTGTTTTCTAAGAAAATTAAATATTTTTCTAGCACACTAAGAAGGGATTTCTCAATCAAGATACCTAGATGAAATATTATTACAAAAAATATATGTTAGTAAATCCCTATTATTATTTATATATGTACAATATTCATTAATTTTATAATTATAACTATGAGATAATTTTATATAATCCTTGTTATGGATTGGACATGAAAGTATAATGAAAAAAAATATTTCTAAGAGAAGTAGATCATGATTTGTGATGAAGATATTGAATTTCTTTCCTTTAAAATAGATACTTCATTATCTAAATTTTTCCTGAATCCACCCCAAGTAGCTCTCCTTAATGAAACTCTCAGAGAATAAGAGTATATAAAACCTATGGATGTGAAAGGAAACCCTAGGATAAAATATGCCATTATTGTGGAAGAATAAATTTTCATGTTTCGTAAATAAATACCTATAAATCCACTTGAGTGTGAAGTTGAGTTTTATATTGAACTCTTTTGGGATGTGAATCCTATATCTAATACCCCCTATAGAATGTCCACAACAGAGAAAGTAAAGTTAAATAAACAACTACATGAGTTGTCTGATAAGGGATTCATACACCCATGTGTGTCAACTTGGGGAGATCATATTCTGTTTATGAAAAATAAATATGGGACTATGAGTTTTTTTAATGATTATTGTGAAATCAATTTCATTACCATTAATAAAAAGTATCCTCTACCTCATATTGATGAATAGTTTGATCAATTTCAAGGAGCTCTATTTTTTCAATAGACTGATCTTCATTCTAAGTATCATAAATTTCAAGTAAATAAGGAATATATTTCAAATACTACATTTTATATGAGGTATATACATCATGATTATATAGTAATACCCTTTGGATTGAATAATTCAACCTATTTTTTTGGGATATGATGAATAGAGTGTTCATAGAATATCATGATAATTTTATTATGGTATTCATTGATGATATCTTTGTATACTATAAAATTTAAGGAGAGTATAAGATTCATTTATTAATCATTATTTAGACTCTTAAAGAAAAAAATTTATATGGTAAATTTATAAAGTGTGAATTCTAGCTTCAAAAATCTCTATTTCTTGGTCATATTGTCTTTAGAAACGAAATATTAGTTGATACTTCAAAGACAAAAGTAGTGAAATAATTTCCTACACCAAAAACCATAACTGAGGTATTTAGTTTCCTTGGGTTAATAAGTTACTATTAGAGGTTTGTAAAAAAAATCCAATTTAGAAAATTTTCTAACTAAGTTGACACAAAAATGGGCTTAAGTTCTTATGGATAGATAAAGGTAAATAGAGTTTCAAAGAATTAAAATGAAGGTTGATCAATGCACAGGTTTTGACATTACCATTAAAAGGGATAAATTTTTTATATATTGTGATTCATTAATAAAAGTTCTTGGATCTGTCCTTATACATAATGACAAATTTATTTCGTATACATCAAGATAGTTAAAGATCCATGAATATAACTATCCAACCCATGAAATTGAGTTGGTAGTTGATGATATGAATACATTATCTCTATGGTGAAAATTTCAGATGTATACAAATCATAAGATCTTGAAATAAATATTTTCACAAAAATAGATAAACATGAGGAAAAGGAGATGACTAAAACTGATCAAGGATTATGATTTCTCAATACACTATCACCCTAGGATGACTAATAATGTATTTTATGCATTGAGTGGGAATGATCATGGAGTTCTATCTAAGATGCGGTTTGATAAGGATTATTTATTTAGGAAATTAGTAAATATGGGTATGGGAATTATTAGGGAAGGGTAAACATCACTCATTTTCCTAATAATTTCCCAACCATCCTTATGGGAAAAACAAAAAGTTCTCAGACTATTGATAAGAGTTTATAAAAGAAAATTAAAGTTTTTGATGATAAAAAAACTGGAAGATTTTGTTTATGAAGATGGTGTGATAATTTTTATAAGGTGTTTATGAGTTCCATCCATGTGATAATAAAAACTCACACTCCCATTTAGTGCTTATAAACATATAATTTATATACTTTTTATGATACCATCTCTAAAATCATGGATATAACCATTTATAATTAAAAGGTCAATAATGATTATTGAATCTCTTACATCTGGAGTATTTTTTCATGTTTTGAGATTTAGAGAATCAGGGCACATCATAAACTAATAAAACCCATGTATTTATCAATTAGAGTAAATTTTTTCCCATTATATATAAGAAAATACTTAATTCAGGATAATTCTTTAATATGTTCCATAAATTCTCCCACATGTGTTATGCTTATAAATATTCCATGTCTACTAATATTCTTCATAAATTGGGGAGTGGAAACATAATAAAGGGAAGATATAAAATTCTTAGTAAGAGAAATACATAACTGGAGAAATCATGGCATAAACACGGAATAAACATTATGGTAAGAATCAGCAAACAACATGAAGTCATAATCAACTTGAAACTAGGAGCATGTTATATCCAAGATAATAAATGAAATCTTGGATATCAATAATAATGATATCATACTGATAGAATTTATAATGATGGACATCAAAAACTTATTTTCAAGGCCTTTTTTGTAACACCCCAAGCTTCCACGGTACGCCTCTCTTTGAATAATACAATAGAGTGTGATGTATGCAACACCGAGTTCAAGTGCACCACGACCTATCAAAATAGTCGTTTAGAAAATGGTTATGAATATTAATAACCAAATTTTTAATTTTATATATATCCCATATAATTTTAACATTCTTCTTTTGTGTTTCTTAGACATAATATAAGGACAAATTCAATTTTTCAGATAAAAGAAGTATTTTTTAAAAAATGAAGTTTTTCCGCCTTTTAATGGAGAAACCTTTCTAAATACAATATTCTAAACTTTTATATGTTATATTTGAAAAAATAAAAATCTTCTTTAAAACTGGGACATCAAAATTTACATTGGGTGAATTTTTGGTATTTTTTTTATAAAAATCATTTTTTAATAAATAGTGAAAATATTGTATTTTAATTCAAAACTGCCTAAAAATATAATTTATTTATATGGTTATATTATATTTTTAATTGGTTTTAAAGTGTAATTAGACTATATTTTTACCATTTAATCAAATTTTGGTCATTTTAAGTAATTTCACTTTGAAATTGGACAAAAACAAGTGTCAATATTTTGATAGTTCTTATTTCTTAAAAAACATGTTTTTTGTTTTGACAACGGGAATGAATTTTAAATTAATTAATTCAACTTTTATGTTTTTAATTTTGTGAAATAGATATCATTTTTGAATTCATAATATCAAATATAGCTTAGGCTGATTTTTTTTGTAGTTTTCTGAAAAACTTCAATTTTTGATGAATAGCGAAAACACTAAATAGTAGTTAAAAAACAACTTTTTAATTTAAATAAAATAATAATACTTCAGTGAATTAAATTTTGAAAATCCCACATACACGGTTGTTATTATTAAGTAAAATTTTGTTCAATAAGATGAAAATAATTTTTAGTGAATAGTAACTTTTGGCTTTTACTTACCACAATTAAAGGTAAATAGGGTAATTCAATGTAAAAATACTATTATAATAATATTAAATTACCATAACATGTGTCCTAATCCTATTGGTTGATACATTTCAGACTATGGGAATCCTTGGGTCAATTTTGAGACCCCTTGGAGCCACTTAAGAGTGATAATGACACTTTGTATTAATTAATTTAAAGTAAATACAAAAATAACAAAAACATATATCTTTTAGTAAATAAATTCTTACATGGGGTTATATAAGTCATCTCTTCAAAAATAAAAATTCATTTGAAAGTTAAAAATATTTCTTAAATCATGGTATTTTTTATAATTTTTAGACATCAAATAAATAAAATTATTTATGACACAATAATGATGCAGTGTTTAAATCATTAATGAATTATTTAAATAAATAAGATAATAAATATTAAAACAATATCCAAAACCAGTCCAATTATTATTGGATGATTTTATTTCAAACAATAATCATCTTATATTCAAATTTAATAAGTTTTTTACCTTTATAAACCGAAAATCATTATATAATAAAATAATATTTTCAAACTTACCTAAAGAGCCCCTCCTCCCCCTTATAAAAAAACCCTCACCTCTAACCCATTACTCACACCTCTCAAGACCCTTTTATCATCCAACATATACCCAAATAATCTCTCAATATACCTCTCTTCCACCTAGAAGCCTTACCTTAGGCAGAAGGCACTTCAAGAAATGCTTTTGGTTCAAACCAAAGAGAGTTACCCGATTTAAAGGTAACGTCTTCTCTTAAGTTCTTTTATTTTATTTTACTTCTCCAATCCCCCTAAACTATTTTATTCATTTCTTTTATAAAATAACCAGTATCCTAAATATACTATATTTTTGATGTGATAAGTATTATAATTATACTTACACACACCTCCGTCTAATGGGTAAAGAACATATTGTTTCTGTGGACAATGAACTACTGCCTCACGAAAAGATGATTGTTCAATATTCTCCTACCACCACTTATGGTGGCCATTAAGATGGAAATTTATTTAAATGTGATATATATTATATTTATATTATCTTTGTACTTCTGTTTTTTTCATTTATATCATACCTGTATGATTTCCATAATGGGTAAATACAATAATTTCATTTGAGGAAGTTCGGACTACCGCCGCCTCAAAGTGATATGAATTGTTCATTCCATACGTGGAACGTATAAAAAATGGAGTTAATTAAATTACATAACATATATATTATACTATAATTATAATATAACTATTTATTATTAAGTTTTTATTCCTTTAAATATAAAATAGAAATGAAAGTAGTGTTCATGCGTACGTACGGCTTACCGTCTCCATGAACGGTGTGTTTTATTTCTTAACTCTAAATGATATGGAATATTATAAATAAATATACAATGGGTATATATGATATATATGATAACTAAATAATTAATATCATTCTATAGAAAATGTAATTTTGATCACATGGACAATTTATAATTATAACAAGTTCATTTTTTACTAAAGTTTCGAACATCGACAAAATTTCCGATTTGAACTCAAATAATTAACTAGTCATTATATCAAGGTAATAAGTGATATAAAAGGAACAATAAACTTGAAAATGTTCTTAAGTAATTACAAATTAACTTAATTTTATTATCTAGTAAGAACACGGAACATATTATCCAATTCGGACACGAGGTAAGGGGATTCTTATCTCACTTTTAATTCTGTGAGATTTCCATTGTACACCACTTATTTATTACATGTGGTGTATTGTGTACTGACATTTGATATATATTATCATTATTCTCATTATATTCATGGTATTTTGTGATTCATTTGGTGGTTATTAACTTTTGGTCATACGACTCGATTAATTACAACGTGGTAAGGGGTTTTCATCTCACTTCTTATTCGCGTGAGATTCATGCTATATTGCCACTATTTAATTTTGTGTGTTGTATGTGCTTCCCATGATTGTATTAATTACATAATATAATTTAATTTATGTTTATTTACATCTTCATTGTATGATTCTTCTTTCATGGGGTGTATGTTTCCTAAGTTACCAAATCGGTAATGGAATTTCTAATTTCATTTACCACTCATTTGGTTCTCCGCAAACATCATTGATTATTTTACTCCAAGATTATGTGTGAAATCACTATTTATTTACTTATATAGTAACTTCCACTCCCCTTTGTGTGGATATAATTTTGATACACATAATCACTACATTGATAAATTCTCAAGTCAACAATATGAACTTGATAAGAGTAATTTTAACTCAATTTTCATTCATTGAGTTAAACATCCAAGTTATTGGTATTATTTTTACAAGAATATGTGTGAATGTACTATGATTGATTTACAATGAATATCCAATCGTATTTGGTGTATTTATATTTTTCACACATAATTATTTCATTGATTTATCCTTAACCTAAGGATACAATCTTTATAAGAGATTTCATCTCAATTTACATTCCATTTAGACTTATTTGTTGTTATGCACAAATTCACTTTTATATGGTGTATATACTATACTTTGACATAGTATATCATGAATCAGTTTATTCTCATGGTATTATAAAGTTTTTATTACCTCAATTATTTTTATTCAAGCATCTTTCGTTTGCTGAGGAACTCTAACTAAAATATCATTTTAAATGTTTTAAAGATTTATTCTTCTAAATCATTATCATTAATGTCCATGTTTTAAAAATGGTTTTAAGGATTTACTTATATGAACATGAATGTTATAAAATTAAAATTCCTTTTAAAAGTTTCAAAGTGGTATGGGACACTTTGATTCAAATATCTATTTTAAAAGGCTTCTTGATAAATAGTGAGACTTTTAAATGTTTTCAAGAAAAAGGGGATATTTATCTCAAATAGTTTTACTGATTATTTTCATATATAGAAATATCCTTCAGTGTATTTTATTCTTGATTGTGGTTGATTTATTATAATAAAATCTTCCATATTGTATTTAATGAGTTATGTTTGACTGTGGATGTGCAATTTTTATACCATTCATGGTTTGTGATAAAAGTATTGACATTTTGTATGCTAGTTTTAATATGAATGTTTAAATTATGTTTCAACCTTTTCGTATGAGGAAAACATTGGACTTAGTAAGTGATGGGTGGAGCCCACTATATCTCCTCGAAGCATCGATAGGTCTCATAAGATAAACTAGTGTCTTGGCGCAAGGCCTTGACAAAATCTTATTTTTAGTCTTAGCACGTGGCCTTGACTATGTGGTTATGATGTCCTCCATTATGCATTCCATCATTATAAAATTAGCTATTGATATTACATGCGATTATTCAACTAGTATAATATCCATGTGAATAAGTAAATGGAATTATTTGATTTATATTTGTCATATTATGTTAAAATTTAAGTTTAAAAGGCTTGTGTTTTAGTCTTATACATTGTGTTAAATGTTTATTCTTATTTATGAAAGTTTTCGCTATATTGTTATCCTTCTGAGAATCTGAGCTCACCCCTTTCTATGTTTTATTTTCACCAGGATGTGAAGAAGTATATCATGATTAACCTATAGGGATAGGATAAAGGATATGAGTTTATTTAAAGGGGACACAATGTTGTTTCTATTTATTTCATGATGTAATGTAAAACTTATGTGTGTATCTTGTACTTCCAAGGATACTAAACTAATCGGTATTTTGGGACTTGATCTCTTGTGATCATTCTAATGATATGTAATAATGCACCGACTCTGAGTAACTAGGGTCAAAGCGCTATAGTTGGTATTAGAGGAAGTTTAGTACAAACCTTGGAAATAAGATTTAGAAAAACTATGATTAGAGAACATTACCCTAAGATAGACTTTGGGGATTAGTATAGAAGAACATCCAAAGTTATTGGTAATGTAAATATTATGTGGGTTTTCCAAGAAATGAATCCCTGTCTAGATATGAGTAGGTAGAGGTTTCTCTAGCACAGATGTACCTAGGGGTAAAACCTGAAAACACCACTTTGATCTAGACTCGAACGGGAACTGGTGCACAACAATGGGCCTTGCTTCACTCTTGGTTACGACACTCCCGGGATATATTCTTAGGAAAATTAACATTTTCTTTACAAACTGATTTGAAGGATTGTAATATAAGATGATAATAAATAACCTTGTCTATTCCTAACGTGTTTTAGATTGAAAATAAGGTGTCATGATGTTCTCTAAATTATTTTATGACTATTATTACTCACATAATGCTTTTTGGTTTTAGTCAATGGATGGATTCTAAGGAAGTCATAGTAACATTGAACATGATGTACAAGGTGAGCATGGTGGTGTAAAGGAGCAACGATATGAAATTTATATATATATATAATATATCGTGTTCATGCCGAATCAGTTTTTCAAAAATATGATCAACAACATATATATTAACCAACTCTTGGACTCAACAAATAAGAGAAAGGTAGTGAATGATAAGAGATCCAGCAGTGGAGACCACGGAGAAAAGAAAGGTCAATTTCCATCATGTAGGAAATGTGTAAGGAGACACCAGGGAAAGTGTCTCAATGGAACAAATAAATTCTTTATGTGTGGGAAAGAAGGCCTTAAAGTAAAGAATTTCCAAGGAAAAATGAAGAGTACTATGGAAGAAAATAAAAATTATCCTAAAAATCTATTTATAGCCATTTTCCGTAAATGTAGGGTACTTGGGCACTACCTGATTCAATGCCCTATTTTATAGGATAACCTCTTGGTTAAGGAAGAACCTATGTAGAAATAAATGGATGATGAAATGATTAAAATTATTACTGTTCTTTGTTGATGGGATTACTTTGGAAGACTTTTCTCTTGTATATGTAAAACCCTACAGTCTGTTATGTGAAAATGTTATTCGGGGAAGAATTATCTTTTCTTTTGTAGATATAGTTATAAATAACCATTTTGGTTTATATAATCCTTGAATGTGGGTAAAATATAGGTTATTAATTTTTGGGATGAAAATGTGAGGTATGAGATAACCTTTGTGGTTAAATTATGTTATGGTTATTTTGAGGAATTTATCTCATTTTGGGAATGTTATAAAATATAGTTTTTGAAAAAGGACAACATGAAAACCGTGTGACAACCTGTCACGTCGAACAAAGTTGAGGGAATCGAACCCACAACCAAAGTGTGACTGGGATTTATCGCCTACCATTGGACTACGTGAAGTCCCCGGTTAGTGTGACTAATTATTTTTAGTTAAATGATTTTATTGATCAATAATAAGTTGAATTAGTATCTTATGATTTATCAAATGAATATCCTTACTGTAGGATAATGATTTGGTGATTTATTGATAAATGTTATTTTGGAAGACATCCGCTCAGTTGGGAACACTATATGCCCCTAAGGAAAATAGAATACTATGGGATTGTATATGAGGAGTAACAGTGGATTTTTATCTATGTTTTTATTGTGGATTTATAGAGATTTGGTTTATTTATGTAAATGATTAATCTATCATAGATAATATGTGATTAGGTTAATTAATTTTAAGTATGTGACTTTAAGAGTAGTCGATGTTATTTAGAGATACAATTTAACATGGAATATGACGTAATCAAATTCTTCTGATTTTTTTGTTTCAATCTTAGTATGGATTATATTGAAAGATTTTAAGGATAATTTTTTATTAAATGGTATTTATTGAACTTTGGGTATTGTTGGTTTAATTTTAGAAATTAAGATTAGTATTTCTTTCTCTAAAGGATTATCCTTTTTTGGGATCATCTAATCTTGTACTAACCATTTTGGTTTTGGTTAATCTCTAAAGACAAAGGGAAATATATATTTTATCCTTTTTGAAATATGTGATTCTCTATAAGTTGATTCTAGCACTTCAAGTGTGACCAAATCATCTTGAATACAGATTATTTGGAGTGAAAGATGATTTTGTGGTAGAAATTAGTTAAATGATGGAACTCTACTTATCAATTATTATATTCTTATTATATGAAGAAATTAATTCTTAAACCTAAGGGAAAGGATGTTAAACCCAAAAATATATTATCATAATACCTTATGTTATTCATCATAGATTTATGGCTTTGAGGCCCTCAATTTTCCATTCACTTGTTTGTGATTGATGACCTCAATCACACCCAATAAATATTTATATTTTTCATCCAATTATAGTTTCTATCAATGTTCTCTTATTCTAAATCCTAATTTGGTGGTGACTTTTTCATTTCTCTTTCCCTCTTATTAAGACTAAATTTTATTAACCCTATTTTTGATGTGGGTTTTCCACAAAGGTATTCTTTTAACCTTTTTTTCGAAGAACAATTTCAAATTGTGAGGAAACAATTTATTGAAGGAGGTAAAAATGTAATACCCCAAGATTCCATGGTGCGCTTCTATTTTAATAATACAATAGCGTGTGATGTACGCAACACCGAGTTCAAGCGCACCGTGACCTATCAAACTAGCCATTTAGAAAGTGGTTATGAATAGTAATAACCACATTTTGAATTTTATATATATCCCATATAATTTTAACATTCATATTTTGTGTCTCTTAGATATAATATAAGGACAAATTCAATTTTTCAGATAAAAGAAGTATTTTTCAAAAAATACAGTTTTTCCGCCTTTGAATGACGAACCCTTTCTAAATCCAATATTTGAAACTTTTATATGTTGTATTTGAAAAAATAAAATTCTTCCTTAAAACTGGGACATCAAAATTTACATTGGGTGAATTTTTGGTATTTTTATGATAAAATTCATTTTTTAATGAATAGTGAAAAATATTGTATTTTAGTTCAAAACTTTCTTTTAATATAATTTATTTTTAGGGTTAGATTATAGTTTTAATTGGTTTCAAAGTGTAATTATATTATATTTTTTCCATTTAATACAATTTTGGTCATTCTAATTAATTTTACTTTGAAATTGGACATAAACAAGTGTCAATCTTTTGACAGTTATTATTTCTTAAAAAATAAGCTTTTTGTTTTGACAACAGGAATTAATTTTAAATTAATTGATGCAAATTTTATGTTTTTAATTTGGTAAAATAGACATAATTTTTGAATTCAGAATATTAAATATATATTATGCTGAATTTTTGGTATTTTTCTGAAACACATCAATTTTTGATGAATAGTGAAAACACTAAGTAGTAGTTAAAAAACTGACTTTTTCATTTAAATGAAATTTTACTGCTTCTGTGAATTGAATTTATAAAATAAGACATATATGTTTGTTATTAGTAAGTAAAAAAAATTCAATAAGATGAAAATAATCTTTGGTGGATAATAACTTTTGAATTTTACTTACCATGGTTAAAGGTAAATAGGGTAATTCAATGTAAAAATAATATTATAATAATATTAAATTGCCCTAACATGTGTCCTAATCCTATTTTTTGACACATTTCTGACCATGGGAATCCTTTAGTCGATTTTATGACCCCATGGATCTAATTAAGAGTGATGATGACACTTTATATTAATTAATTTAAAGTAATGACAAAAATGACATAAACATATATCTTTTAGTAAATCAATTCTTACATGGGGTTATATAAGTTATATCTTAAACTATAACTTTTCATTTGAAATCTAAAAATATTTCCTAAATAATGGAATTTTTTATAATTTATATACGTCAAATAAATAAAATTATTTATGACACAATAATGATGTAGTGTTTACCTCATTAATGAATGATTTCAATAAATAAGATATTAAATATTAAAAAAATATCTAAAACCTGTAAAATTATTATTGGATGATTTTATTTCAAACAATAGTCATCTTACCTTTTAATTTAATAAGTTTTGGACCTTTAGAAACTGAAAATAACTATATAATAAAATAATATTTTCAAACATTCCTAAAGAGCCCATCCTCCACCTTATAAAAAGCCCTCAACTCTAACCCATTACTCACACCTATCAAGCCCCTTGGATCTTCCAAAATCTACCCAAATAATCTCTAAATATCCCTCTCTTCCACCTAGAAGCCTTACCTTAGGCTAAAGTCACTTCAACAAATCCTTTTGGTTCAAACCAAAGGGAGTTACCCGATTTAAAGGTAACATCTTCTCTTAAGTTCTTTTCTTTTATTTTAATTATCTAACACCCATAAACTCTTTTATTAATTTCTTTTATAATAAAACTAGTATCCCAAATATACTATGTTTTATATATTATAAGTATTTTAACTACACTTACACACACCTCCATCTAATGGGTAATGAACATACTGTTTGTGTGGACTACGAACTACTGCCTCAAAAAACGATGATTGTTCAATATTCTCCTACCACCTCTTATGGTGGAAATTAAGATGGAACTGTATTTACATGTGATATATATTATATTTATATTATCTCTATACTTTTTTATTTTTTATTTATATCATACCTTTATGGTTTCTATAATGGGTAAATACGATAATTTCATTTGAGGAAGTGCAGACTACTGCCCCCTCAACGTGATATGACTCGTTCATTCCATATGTGGAACGTATAAAGGATGGAGTTAATTAAATTACATAACATATATATTATAATTTAATTATAATATAACTATTTATTATTAATTTTTTATTCCTTTAAATATAAAATATAAATAAAATTATCGTTCATGCGTACGTACGGCTTACCGTCTCCATAAACCGTGTGTTTAATTTCTTAACACTAAATGATAAGGAATATTATAAATACATATACACTAGATATATATGATATATAAATCATTAATATAATTCTAGATATAATGGACTTTTTATCACATGAACAATTTGTAATTATAATAAGTTCATTTTTTACTAACGTTCTGAACATCGACAAAATGTCCTATATGAACTAAAATAATTAAATAATTGTTATAGCAAGGAAATAAGTGATATAAAATTAATAATAAACTTTAAAAATTTTCCTCTAAGGAAATATAAATTAATTTAAGTTTATTATTCAGAAATAACACGTAACATATGAGCCAATTCAGACACGAGGTAAGGGGCTTCTTATCTCACTTTTAATTCCATGAGATTTCCATTGTTCGCCAGTTATTTATTGCATGTGGTGTATTGTGTACTTCCATTTGATATATATTATCATAATTCTCTTTATATTTATGGTATTTCTTGATTAATTTGTTGGTTATTAACTTTTGGTCATACGACTCGATTAATTACAATGTGGTAAGGGGTTTTCATCTCACTTCTTATTACTGTGAGATTCATGATATATTGCCACTATTTCATTTTGTGTGGTGTATGTACTGACCATGATTGTATTCATTGCATAATATAATTTAATTTATGGTTATTTACATCTTCATTGTATGATCCTTCTTTCATGGGTGTATGTTTCGTAAGTTACAAAATCGGTAAGGGAATTTCTAATTTCATTTACCACTCATTGGGTTCTACACAAACATCATTGATTATTTTACTCCAAGATTATGTGTGAAATAACTATTTATTTACATATCTAGTAATTTCCACTCCCCTTTGTGTGGATATACTTTTGATAAACATAATCACTCCATTGATAAATTCTCAAGTCATCAATATGAACTTGATAAGAGTAATTTTAACTCAATTTTCATTCATTGAGTTAAACATCCAAGTCATTGGTGTTGTTTTTACAAGAATATGTGTGAATATCCTACGATTGATTTACACTAAAGTTTTAATCATATTGAGTGTATTTATATTTTTCACACATAATTATGTCATTTATTTATCCTTAACCTAATGATACAGTCTTTATAAGATATTTTATCTCAATTTACATTCCATTGGGGCTTCTTTGTTGTTATGCACCAATTCACTTTTATATGGTGTATATACTGTACTTTGACATATTATATAATTAATCCCTTTATTATCATGATATTATAAATTTTCTATTACCTCAATTATTTTTATTCAAGCCTCTCTCATTTGGTTAGGAACTCTAACTAAAATATCATTTTGAATGTTTTAAAGATTTATTCTTCTAAATCATTATCATTAATGTCCATGTTTTAAAAATGGTTTTAAGGATTTATTTATATGAATATGAATGTTTTAAAATTAAAATTCCTTTTAAAAGTTTCAAAGTGGTATGAGACACTTTGATTCAAAAATCTATTTTAAAATGCTTCTTGAAAAATAGTGAGACTTTTAACTGTTTTCAAGAAAAAGGGGATATTTATCTCAAATAGTTTTACTAATTATTTTCATATATTTCAATATCCTTCAGTGTATTTTATTCTTGATTGGAGGTTTATTTATTATAATAAAATCTTCCATATTGTATTTAATGAGTTATGTTTGACTGTGGATGTGCTATTTTTTTACCATTCATGGTTGTGGTAAAAGTATTGATATTTTATATGCTAGTTTTAATACAAATGTTTAGATTATATTTCACCATTTTCGTATGAGGAATGTATTGGACTTAGTAGGTGATGGGTGGAGCCCGTTATAGCTCCTCGATGCATCGGTAGGTCTCATGAGACAAACTAGTGTCTTGGCACAAGGCCTTGACAAAATCTTATTTGTAGTCTTGGCATGAGGCCTTGATTATGTGGTTATGATGTATGACATTATGCATTTCATCATTATAAAATTGGCTATTGATATTACATGCGACTATTAGATTATTAGAATATTCATGTAAATAAGTAAATGGAATTATGTGATTTATATTTTCCATATTATGCTGAAATTTAAGTTTAAAATGATTGTGGTTTAGTCTTATACATTGCCTTAAATGTTTATACTTCTTTATGAAAGTTTCTGCTATACTGTTATCCTTACTGAGCATCTGAGTTTACCCCTTTGTATGTTTTATTTTTTCCAAGATGTGAATAAGTATATCATGATTAACCTGTAGGAATATGATAAGGGATATGAGTGTGTTCAAAGGGGACACAATTTTGTTTTTCCTTTTTTTCATGATGTAATGTGAAACTTATGTATGTATCTAGTACTTCCAAGGATACTAAACTAATCAGTATTTCGGGACTTGATCTCTTGTGACCACGCCAATGATATGTAATAATGCACCGACTCTGGGTAATGAGGGTCGGGGCACTACATTTTTTCAATACACTATCGTATTATGGGAAGAGGAATACAACAAATCCACATCAGTTTTGTCTCATGTGACATATAGATGAATCTCAAGACTATATAATTTAGGCCCAAACCCCTCACTTTATTAAGTCCAATGCATTCACCATAAGATCAAGAAATACCTTTTATAGAATTCCCTAAGGAACCTATTATTGAATAAAAACATCGTTCTATTAATAAATAAAGATACAGAATGTCAATGAAAAATCAGCATGTGTTAGAAATAAATAATCATGAAGAATGTCATTACTTTTCCCCATGTTAATAAAAGGGAAAACATGAACAAAACCCAACCATATTAAGATGGTGGACTATTAAATAATATGTAATCAACTTTCCCAATATCATCTGTATTGTAATAACAATGTATCAAATTCCAAAACTTACCCCATGTCAATAAAACAAATAACATGATCATAACCCATCTGAGAGAAGAAGCAAAATGGTTAAACAATACATAGTCAAATTGTCCATAATATTTCATATCGAAATAGTAATATATGGAATGAAAATAATTTTCACAATTTCAATAAATGAGATAACATGATAATAACCCATTTATAGAAAGAAAGTGGATGGTTAAACAATACATAATCAACTTGTGCACAATCATCCATATTGGAATACCTGTCACACCCGTCGTCTTTAAATAAATTATTTTATTAATTTTCAGGGAATTGGGTAGTTCAGTTTGAAGCCGACTTAAAACTTTTGGGTTCTTATTTAAAGAAATACACATTTTGGCTTTGACACACGACCTCACCCGGCTCATCGGGGCTTGACAGTGTGCAACGCATGGGTGACGCACGGGCGAAACATAATTGCGAAGCCTTGCGGCTTCGCCAGCGCTACCATGTGACCCACCTGTCATTCAACTTTACATTTTGCAGATAAATGAATATTTTGGGATTGGTGGTGTCCAACGCACAGGTGAGGAATGGTCTAAGCTGCGCGGCTTTGACTAGGTCACCACGTGACCTCGCCCGGTTCACCGCTCGGCCTTCCCAATGTTCATGGCAGATGGAAATTACGCGATTAATAATAAAATTAAAATACAATGAAAGTTTGAGACCACGCGACTTGAGCGAGGCCCGATTTTTAAACCGCACGGCCTCACCTAGTCCACCAGGTGAACTGCCAATGTCCAATTAATTAAATGACATGAATTAATAATGAAGAAATAAAATTAAGAGTCGTAAAATAAAAATAATATAATATAATAATATTTGGATACAAATTAAAATTAATTATTTTAATGGTAATAATATTATTATTATTTGAGAATATTATTATTATTATTATTATTCATATTTTAGTTTATTACAATTATTATTATTTTGTAAATTTTATTATTATTATTATTATTAGGATTAGAATTATGAGTTTTTTAAGGTTTTTTTCTTTCTTTCTTTCTGTATTCTTTTCTTCCTTCCTCTTTTTCCCCTCTTCTTCTCCTCTCCTCCCCCCCGTGTCGCAGATCACCCCCTCCCCCCTAACCCTAGCTTGTTGCCTACACCCTCCCACCTACCCCATCTCACGATGCCAGCCTCCTCCTTCCGGTAGCCCCAGCCACCGCTCTGTCTCCCGCTCTGGTGACACCTCGCACCGCCTAACCCCAGCGCACCGCCCCGGTCTACCTTGCGTCGAACCTCACATGTCTCCTTCCCTTTTTCAGCCGGTTTTCTAGTGCGACCTATGGCGAACCTCCGTTTAGAACACAACCCCCTTCCGGCGGCCTCCCCTTTGTGTGCTTTTCTATGGTGAGCTGCTTCCCTCTTTGTGTTGGGTTTCGGGTTGGGGTCACATTTTGTTTAGGGTTCTATCTTGATGTTTTTGGGTTTGATTTTGGGAATTAGGTTCAATTTGATCTTCGTGTGGTGCGTTTGTGGTGTGATGGGAGTTTCTCACCAACCTGTGGGAAATTCAGCATCAAAGGTAGGTGTTTCCATGTGTAAACATTATTTGGTAAATTATATTGCTTTCTTAATTAATTTAGTGTGTTCATCTATTAATCTGTGTTGTGTGAAATTAATTTTTGAATGAGTTTGATATGTGTTTTTATTTTAAGTATCATGCTTATATGAAATGTGGTGCATTTTGATAAAAACCCTTATTGTAACATTTGATCATGTTTTATAAATTGTGCATTTAGTTATTGAATTGTACAAAGGCTGCAGATCATGTTTTGATGTGGTGTTGATATGAGTTTTGTCACAAATGAGTATTTGAGTGAGTCTTTAGTGTTTAAATTCATGCGACACATTTTAAAATTTTGTGATAAACTTTCTTAGTGGTTTGTTTAATCACTGGAATGGTTTCTTTAATTGTGTAGTTGATTTATTTAATTGTGTAAGTGATGTATATTAAGTTTTAAAAGATTTTTGGTGTATAATGCTTTGTTTCACCTTGTTAATTATTTTTATAAAATCATTAAATGGTTTATTAAGTTTTATTAATGGTGTGAAACATTTTTGGAACCTTTTTTTTGTGCGTTTTTTTTTCAAATGAAATTTGTGTGTGAAAATAGTGGTTTTATATGTGTGTGAAAGTGTGGAGTTGGGTTTATGTAACACCCTGTTTGTTTTATTTGTCTAATTTTTACATGAAATGTGAAATTGGAACATCTTGAGAAAAAAAAGAGGAAGCCTGGGTACTAGGTGGAAGGACTAGATCTAGCGTGCTAGTGATTCGGAAGCGGCTCTGGCCCAGTTTCACTTAGCTGGTTTGATGATTATAACACTAACTAAGCATTGGATTATGTTTGGAGACCACTAGTTTATGGATGTGTTTCCCTACTTGTGGTTCGTGCATAAGAACATATCTATTGTGATTCCTATACTACTTTTCAACGAGACGTGGTGTTCTAGGGTCTCATTCTTTTTGTTGGTACCTGTAGGGCCTCTCCCATTTTTAGTGCTCCTGGACTACTATACACTCACCGTCGACATACGGTGTAACTTTTGGGTTTTTGTGAAGGTTTGGGTTTTTCTTATATGCAAGGGTGTTTTCTTTTATTTAAGTTTTTTTCTTTAAAAGTGTTTTCTTTATAGAAACTTTTTCTTTAAAGTTGTTTAAGTTTTGGTTCCCTTTCATTTATTTAGCCTACAAATGTATTTGTCATTTAATGTTTACATGTGGAACCTTTTATTGGGTGATTTACTACTGGGCTTTTCTCTCACACCCTGCATACACCTTCAGGTGTATGTAGACCTTGTTTCTTTTGGTTTCAGGGTTGTGACATCGTGATCAGTGATGGTGGTTCGGTTTATTTTCGGTCTCCTCATGTAGGTTGGTGTGGGTAGCTTAGAGGTATGACTTCTCATGTCGTTTGGAGTCTTGAGTTAGATTTTTTAGTTTTCTCTCTTTGTTGTAGTTCCCTTTGGGTTTTAGTTGAATTGTAAACTCCAAATCTGGTTATAGTTTAAAGGCATTTTTGGTTTCCTATATCCAGTTTTAGTTTGTTATCTTGTTAGTTGTCTCTCTATATTTTATTTCGGGTAAATCGTTCCCATGTAATGTTTGATACCCGAGAACTTGTGCTAGCCCGTGGGGATCGGGAATGCCCTTCGGTCCATGTCGCAGACCGGGTCGGGCACCGGGTCAGATGGAGACCTGGCCTGGTTCGTGACAAAATTGTATCAGAGGGAGATATTTCCTCTCTTGAGTAATTTTATTTTGGAATAGAGTCATAGTAGACTGGATTTAAGGTTGTTGGAACTCAACGTCCTAACTACGAGTAAGGTGCATGGCCAGCACACCTCATGGCAGGACTCGAGTTACCAATGTAAGTTGAGGTTTGTCTAAGTATTTATCCCTTGCGGTTAATCTTGTCTAGGGGGAATGAAAAGGGAGTAGGTTCAATGGTCCTAGTGAGCTCGCAGGGTCTGGGAAGCCATGTGGAGCTGGGGACACTGTCCCAGAATACCCTTTGTGGTGGTGGTGTGATTGGCGTATGGCCGCCAGCCATATGTTCCAGTCACCCGCTAACACTAGTTTTCTCTTACACTGTTACTCATTTCTTTGTTTTGGAGTTTTGGAAGTTTGGTTTTTAAGTAAAAATGATGTGGTATTTGAAATTTTTTTGAAATAAAGCACTTTAAAAATAAAATTATGTGAAATGTTTGAAAATTTTGGGTTGAATGTTTTGGTTTTGAAGAAAAATGGAAAGTTTTGGTTTTGATCCTTGGTGTTCTCATGGGAAACCACGTGCAGGAGTGTATAGGAAAAGAGAAATGGTTAATGGCATGATCGGATGAGTGCCTGGATGGATATGAGTTTGGTGCCAGTGTGGCACGAGAACATACATGTGTGAGGCCCATGGGACACCATTGGTGGTGGTTAAATCCACCGGCTTCATCCCTTTTCAAAAAGTTTTGTTAAAGAAAAATTTTGGTGTTTTAAACAACCGGTGTTTGTGTGGTGTGTCCTTGTGTTTCAGAAATGTTGGGTGAGAGGAATTTTGAGATGAGAATCCTATTGGCTGATTTGTGTATTGAGTTTTAATTCTTATTCATGAGTTGGTGTGCAAATGTGTAGTTAATGGTTTCTTTCGAAAAGTGTTTCAGGAAGCCCTTTCAGTGGTTCCCCCTACACAATTAGTGTTCGCTTGTTGTATGTCTTGTCCATTGGACCAGTTTGATTGGGTCCACGGTTCTATTTCTTGGCTAGTGAACGCCCCAATAAAGAGTTAATGTGCGAATGACATGTGGTCACAGATAGTTTGATGTTGGCCAACCCTCCAGTTGATTAAAGTAAGGACTCTCCCTTTTGGTTGATAGTGCTAAGTCTTTTCCTTTTTCCTTTTGGTTAAGTAGATCCTATCGCAGCGGGATGACATATGCGAGGGGAGCTGAAGGGATTTTCGATCTCTTTGAGTTGTCTGAGTCGTCGGGTATGAAGTTTGATGTCGTTGAATCAGAAGGATCCCCCTTGAAACGGTGAAAGGAATTCTAACAGGGAAGGGTGGAGGCGGTTCGGAGTTATTGATTCTGACCAATGTCTTGAAAGACTTGTAGTGCTTTTATCAGTTGCAATGGTCATGTTTGGGTGACATCTTACAGTGTGAGGCCCCTTTGATAGTCAACAGTTGTTTAGAAGCAGTAAAGGAGACTCCAGTGGAGAAATGGTGGAAGCAACCTGAATTTGTTGGTACGGTCTATTGTTCTAAATGACCTCTGGTCTTTGGTTTGTTTTGTTTAAGAAAAGGTTCATGTTAGGCTACTAGTTTGGCAGACCCAGTCGTATGAGGCTGCTATGGTCGTTTGTAGGAATCACGTGTTGTTCAAGACGTGGTTTAAAGTCTTTCTCAGCATAATGTTTCTCCCGACAAAAATGATCGTGCTCTGTGATGATTTGTGGTGTCGTGTTCTCATTCAGTGTAACATGGGGTGATGCACATGTACCATCTAAGCTCTCGTTATGGTGAATGTTTAGGGTGAGATTAATTGGATTTCATGGTGTGTTGTGTCTGATGGTATTTCCTCGGGTGAAGTATGATTGTGTGTGGCACCAAAAGGAGAAGATCCACTCGGGAGTATTCAATACCTGACTGCGAGGAAGGATATACTTCAAACATCAGGGCTCAAGCCATAGACCTCAGAGTGAAGCTGGTGCGTGGTCAGGAACCCTGGGAGTGTACGGGACCCCAACCTTATTTCTGTCATTGGTGTTGAAAGTAAAAGAAGCTTAAATTGTTTTCTATGGTTGTTCCATTTCGAACGAACCGTCTGATTGCGTAAGGTTTCTGTGACTGTGTGGAGGCATGTTCGACTCATCACCTTAAAGTCCTGAGGGTTTCATCCCTCCAGATTTAATTGCTTTTAGTGTTCTTTATGGGGTCTGTTGGGTTAACCGGTCTCAAATTTGAATAGTGCTCATCCCAGGACGTGAAGATGCTGGGTTGTTTTTTTTGTTGTGGTTTTAACAGCCCAGTAGTTGGTCCCCTCCCTCCCCGCCCCTTGTGGTGGGGTGTTTGGTCATTGTTGGATAATTTTCAAAGTTTTTTACCCTATGTCAGTCCTAATGGTGGGGAGACCCACGATCTATCTCGCACAAGTTTCTCTAGAATGAGTTGGTGTTGGCCTTTCTCATAATAGTGGGGATTCCACCCAAGCCTCCTCGTGATGATTTTCTAGTCTCGTCTTGGGAATCTGTAAGTTTTTAATGGTGGGGTGCCCATCGGGCTTTCCCATGATGGACCTTTTAGTTTTGTTCCTAGATATGGTTCAGTGGTAGGTTATTGGAGTATTATTTGGATGTGGGTTGGTCTTGTTTCTTCATTCTAGTAAAATGGTGTGTTTTTTATTCAATGATGCTTGAGGTGTTTTAGTTTTTCAAGTTGGTTTCCATGGGTGCAAGAGTTACTTTTCTTAAGAAACCAACTAGAGGTGTTCTAGCATTCTGGGGCAGGTGACACTTAGCAAAAAGTGTTTTACGGGTTCCTTGAGGTTGTCATTTGAGTCGCTATCTCTGAGCATGGTTTTTTTGCCTCTTTTCACTTGCTTTTCATGGGGATACCTTCTGAACTCCAAGGGGGTGTCGTTTCCTACTTTGGGTCTCAGCCTTAGTTGTGGCTTTCCAGGGACGGAAAGCTTTATGGTGGGGAGAATTGTCACACTCGTCGTCTTTAAATAAATTATTTTATTAATTTTCAGGGAATTGGGTAGTTCGGGTTAAAGTTGACTTAAAACTTTTGGGTTCTTATTTAAAGAAATACACGTTTTGGCTTTGACACGCGACCTCACCCGGACCATCGGGGCTTGACAGTGTGCAACGCACGAGCGACGCACGGGAGAAACATAATTGCGAAGCCTTGCGGCTTACCTAGCGTTGCCGTGTGACCCGCCTGTCGTTCAACATTACATTTTACAGATAAATGAATATTTTGGGATTGGAAGCGTCCAAAGCACGGTCGAGGAATGTTCAAAGCTACTCGGCTTTGATTGGGTCATCGCATGACCTCGTTCGGTTCACTTCTCGGCCTGCCTGATGTTCAAGGAAGATTGAAATTATGCGATGAATAATAAAATGAAAATACAATGAAAGTTTGAGACCGTGTGACTCGAGCGAGGCACGATTTTGAAACCACGCGGCCTCGCCTGGTCCACTGGGTGACCTGCCGATGTCCAATTAATTAAATGACATGAATTAAAAATGAAGAAATAAAATTAAGAGTCCTAAAATAAAAATAATTTAATATAATAAGAGTTGGATACAAATTAAAATTAATTGTTTTAATGGTAATAATATTATTATTATTTGAGAGTATTATTATTATTATTATTATTCCTATTTTAGATTATTACAATTATTATTTTTTTGTTAATTTTATTATTATTATTATTATAAGGATTAGAATTATGAGTTTTTCTTAAGGTTTTTTTTCTTTCTTTATTTATGTATTCTTTTCTTCCTTCCTATTTTTTTCCTCTACTTCTCATCTCCTCTCCCTCGTGTTGCCGCTCACCCCCTCCCCCCTAACCCTAGCTTGCCGCCAGCACCCTTCCTCCTACCCCATCTCATGCCGCCGACCTCCTCCTTCCAGCAGCCCCGACCGCAGCTCTGTCTCCCTCTCCGGCGACGTCTCGCACCGCCCAAGTCTTCCTCACGTCGAACCCCGCACGCCTCCTTCCCTTTCTTGGCTAGTTTTCCGGTGCGACCTCCGGCGACCCTCCGTTTAGTACACAACCCCCTTCCAGTGGCCTCCACTTTGTGCACTTTTCTCTGGTGATTTTTTTCCCTCTTTGTGTTGGGTTTCGGGTTGGGGTCATATTTTATTTATGGTTATATCTTGATGTTTTTGAGTTCGATTTCTTGAATTAGGTTCAATTTGATCTTCATGTGGTGTGTCTATGGTGCGATTGGAGTTTCGCACCAACCTGTGAGAAATTCAACATCAAAGGTAGGTGGTTCCATGTGTAAACATTATTTGGTAAATTAGATTGCTTGCTTAATTAATTTAGTGTGTTCTTATATTAATCTGTGTTGTGTGAAATTATTTTTTGAATGATTTTGATATGTTTTTCGATTTTAAGTATCATGCTTATATGAAATGTGGTGCATTTTGATAAAAACCCATATTGTGACATTTGATCATGTTTTATAAATTGTGCATTTGGTTATTGAATTGTGTGAAGGCTGTGGATCATGTTTTTATGTGCTGTTGATATTTGTTTTGTCACAAATGATGGTTTGAGTGAGTCTTTAGGGTTTAAAGTCATGCGACACATTTTAAAATTTAGTGATAAACTTTCTTAGTGGTTTGTTTAATCATTGGAATAGTTTCTTTAATTGTGTAGTTGATTTATTTGATTGTGTAAGTGATGTAGATTAAGTTTTAAAATATTTTTGGTGTAAAATGATTTTTGTCACCTTGGTAATTGTTTTTATAAAATCGTTGAATGGTTTATTAAGTTTTATTAATGGTGTGAAACATTTTTGGAACCTTTTTTGGGGTGAGTTTTTTTTTCAAATGAAATTTGTGTGTGTAAATAGTGGTTTTCTGTGTGTGTGAAAGTGTGGAGTTGGGTTTATGTAACACCTTGTTTGTTTTATCTATCTGAGTTTGACATGAAATGTGAAATTGGAACATCTTGACCACAAAAAGGGGAAGCTTGGGTACTAGGTAGGTGGACTAGATCTAGCGTACTAGTGATTCGGAAGTGGATCTGGCCCGGTTTCACATAGATGGTTTGATGATTACAACACTAACTAAACATTGGATGATGGTTGGAGACCACTAGGTTATGGATGTATTTCCCTACTAGTAGCTCATGCATGGGAACGTATCTGTTGTTATTCTTATACTACTGTTCACTGAGAGGCGATGTTCTAGGGTCCCATTCCTTTTGTTGGTACCTGTAGGGCCTCTCCCACTTTTGGTGCTCCTGGACTAATATACACTCATCGTCGGCATACGGTGTAGCTTTTGGGTTTTTTTGAAGGTTTGGGTTTTTCTTATATACAAGGGTGTTTTCTTTTATTTAAGTTGTTTTCTCTAAAAGTGTTTTCTTTATAGAAACTGTTTCTTTAAATTTGTTTAAGTTTTGGTATCCTTTCATTTATGTAGCCTACAAATGTATTTGTCATTTAATGTTTACACGTGGAACCTTTTTATTGTGTGACGTCCTATAGAGATTTTCCCACACACCCTACATACACCTTCGGGTGTATGTAGACCTTATTTCTTATGGTTTCCAGGTTGTGACATCGTGCTCAGTGATGGTGGTTCGGTTTATTGTCGGTCTCCTCATGTAGGTTGGTGTGGGTAGCTTAGAGGTATGACTTCTCATGTCCTTTCGAGTCTTGAGTTAGTATTTTTAGTTTTCTATCTTTGTTCTATTTCCCTTTGGGTTTTAGTTGAATTGTAAACTCCAAATCTGGTTATAGTTTAAAGGCATGTTTGGTTTCCTGTATCCAGTTTTAGTTTGTTATCTTGTTAGTTGTCTCTCTATCTTTTATTTCAGGTAAATCGTTTCCATGTAATGTTTGATACCCGGGAACTTGTGCCAGCCCGTGGGGATCAGGAACGCCCTTCGGTCCATGTCACGGAATGGGTCGGGCACCGGGTCAGATGGCGACCTGGCTTGGTTTGTGACAATAACAATATATATAATGCCAATAATTTTTCCCATGTCAATAAAAGGGATAAGATGATCATAAATCATCCATAGGACTAAAGTTGATATTTGAAAAAGAACATAATATTAGTGCAATAAAGGAAACATATAATAGATTTAACATAAATAAAGAACAACATTATAATAGATTATTTTGAATGGAATCACATGAATAAAATTTTTTAATTCCATGAATTTAATCCCATAAAAGATAAAATATATAAATTATAGGATAAATCATGAAAGAAAAACCCCATTAGGGTGAATCCTTTTTTATAGTATAAGATAAAAGGAAACTAAAACTTAAAATATCTTTTAGAAAACAGTTTTAACATCGACATAAAATAAAAATTGACATTTCGCTTTCAAAGATATATTTTGAAAAGGTAGTTTGAAAGGCTTTCAAAAACATTAATTTTTTGAAAAATCTCCAATAATGGATCCCTAAAAAGACAAAAATTATCATAAAAATATGAGGGTAGTAAGATAAAACATGTGAATGTGAAACAAAACCCCTATTTATTATTTTTGAAATACCTTTTTTTAAAACTCACATTATAAGAAGAATATCAAAAAAAATCATTTGTATTAAAACATAATTTTACAAAATAGGATAATAAAATACCATATAATAAAATATTATTTTGGGAGAACCCAAGCCTGGAAGGCATAAGTTCATGACGAAACATTATAACTCAAGGAAGTAGACTAGAACAATTAGTATATCTTACAGGAAACATACTCCATAAAACCAAAATCGTATGGTAAAAATGTTAAAAAAATAGATAATACCACATAATAAAATCAAATTTCATAATTTACCCAAATTATAAGTTCAAGTTAAAGATAATAACTTAATGAAAAAAATTTAGTTTGCAAAAACTCTTATGATTGGGGTAATAATTGAGTCAAAAGATGTTTGAAGAAAAGGTATAGATTAGGATTATTTTATCACATTAATTACAAGGAAATATATGATAAATAATTAATGGGATATCAATTCAATATAACACCATAAAAATGAACCATGGTGCATAAAATGTAACATGTCTCAAAGAATCGGATTTGAGAACAAGAAAAGCCTTGCGTCTTGAGTTACACTTTAATGAAAACCCCTTGAAAGAGTGAACTTGTAATTGAAATTCAAATACCATTTTTAAAATATAATTCATGATATGATATTTCAAATAGGTAGTATATATACCATATAAATTAAATTAGTTGCATTACATCAAACATGTCTCAAAGATATGAATTTGAGATGAAAACCCTTACCCTGATCTGGATTCATTCTGCACTTGCACCAAATGTCCTGAATAATTCAATTTAGTTTATTAAATGCATACCCAATAACCTTTTTCATAACTATAACCAACTATACTCCCCATTTATAATCATACAATACATATAAATATTAGTTTTTTTTTACTTATTTTCAATGTTAGGTGTAAGTAATATTTATCACTTTGAACAAGTTTCAAAAAAACATTATCAGTATTCATTTTTGTTATAAACTATAGGACCCACCCCAAAAAAACTATGCAACCCCAGGCAGAGGGGGATTTCATTTTTAGCATATGGTTTTTCAATCCTTGAACCCTCCTCGTTGTAAATGTGTTCCCCACTTAGAGGAGGCTCTCAATGGATGTGGTGATTCTGGTCAAGAGTGCTTATAGCAGCAGAGTGGTTCAGCTCAGAGGACTTAGATAGCATCATAAAAAAGAGGTGCAAGACAATTGCATTCATTTCAACCTACACTTGTGAATAGTGAGGACAGACCTTTGATAGTAATAGGTACTATTCTTGTAGATTCTACACATTCTAGTGCCTTATTTCATATTGGTATCACTCATTATTTTATAACCACGCAACTTGTGAATGGATTAAGTTTAGAAGTGGAGTTTATGAGTGGGGTAATGATGATTGATACACCACCAGGAGTGTGATCAAGAGACATCTGTTTGTGCAGGGGTGTTCTCTTAGGGTTGGGGAGTATCGTTTCCTTTTGTATCTCAACATTTTGAATATGTCAGGATTTGACCTAATTATGGGTACCGACTAGTTAATAGTATATCAAACCCACATTAATTGTTAGCATAAGAGAGTGAATTTTATGTCTCATGAGGGTGAAAAATATATTCACCATGGAGAGTGGATATCCAGGCAGGCTGTGCAAGGCCAGTTCATAAGAAACTGGGGAAGCTCACCACCCAGGTTTTTAGCTTATTGTTGGATGATGGGGCTGTGAAATAGGATGTATTTACACCCATAGTGGATAGGTTCCTATATTTGTTTCTTGAGGACTTCTTAGGGATTTTACCTGAGATAGTTGTGGAATTTAAAATTGAGCACATCCTTGAGGTTGATTCAATTTCTATTCCACCATATAGAATGGAACCAATAGAGCTTCAAGATCTTAAGACTCGATTGGAAGAGTTTATAGATAAGGGGTTAATTCGTTTGAGTAAATCACCTTGTGGTTCTCTAGTTTTTTTCTAAGAAGGCTCATAGATTTTTGTGCTTATGTGTTTATTACCATAATTTTAACTGGATGAATGTAAAGAACCAGTATCCACTTCTGTGTGTCGATGATCTATTTGACCAGTTGAGTGGATGTTGTGTTTTCTCCAAGATCGAATTTAGATTAGGGTATCATCAGTTGAGAATTTTACCTTCTCGTATACAGAAGACTGATTTTAAAAGAAGGTATCACCTTTATGACTTTTTTGTGATGGAATTCAGGTAGAATAAAATACCCGCAATGTCTATGTACTTAATGAAAAAAATATTCCACCCATACCCAGATTAGTTTGTGGGAGTGTTTTTTGATGATATCTTGGTGTACTCCAAGACTCGTGATGATCATGCCCAACATCTTGACATTTTTCTGAGTACTCTAGGAGAGCATTGGATATATGCCAAGTTATCTGAGTGTCAGTTATAGATCTATTAGGTACACTTTTTGGGGAACATCATCATAGAGGAAGGTGTGTTAGTGGACCCAGAGAAGTTGTGGGCAATGATTTCATGGGAGTATCCCAATAATGTTTTTGATATCCACAATTTTCTCGGATTAGTGGGTTATTATAAGAGGTTCATCCTGGAATTTTCCCACTTAGAAGCACCTCTTTCAGGTTTGACCAAGAATGGAGTTAAGTGTGAATGATTTAGAGAATATGGGAATTCCTTCTAGGAGTTGAATAAGCACTTGAAAATGGCACCAATCTTGATCATACCCAATCAATGTGAGGAGTATATGGTGTTTTGTGATGCTTCTAGGATATTTATTGGAGTTTTGTTGATTCATGGAGATCGATTTGTGGCGTATGGATCTCAAAAGTTGAGGCCACATGAATGGAATTACCTCACACATGAACTCGAGATGGATGCAGTGGTTTATGTCTTGAAGTGTTAGCAACATTACCCATTGGGTGAAAATTTTAGAGTGTATACCAATCATAAGAGATTATAGGATATATTTTCCCAATTATATTTAAATCTATATAAGTAGAGGTGGGTTGAGTATATGTAGTCTTTTGATTTTGAGCTAGCATATATGCTTGGTAAGGGAAATTGTTTTGTTGATGGTTCAAGTATAAAAACTCATACTCAGGAAGTTCTAGGGTTGTGATCTAAGTGAAAGATGATGACTTTACTGGATGAGATACATGTTTTGTTTAAGTAAGGTCAAGAGAATATGAGTTTCGTATCTATTTTAGTGGAGTCTATACTTTTTATCCAGACCGGGAAAAGGCCATATTAGGATATGGAATGTTTGGACTTGAGGGAAATATTTTAAGGTGGGGAGTCACCTTTAAATAAAACTATAGATAAGGATAAGATCATATAAGTTCAATGACATGTTGTTGTTCAAAATTATATGTGGGATGATCTGATGTGTGAATTTTTGTCTCAAAGTGGGTGGTGCATCTGGTTTTGACCAAAATGTACTATGACCTAAGATGACAGAATTAGTGGCTGAGAATGAAAATATAGGTAGCATAGTTTGTGACATGATGCTACACCTGTCAAAAGGTGAAGGTTGAGATTCAATGACCTGGTGGTTTATTATAGTCATTTATCATTCCAGAATGGAAGTAAGATGAAGTTACTATGGACTTTTTGGTGTTTCTCCCAAGTATTCATTGGAAAAATGATGCAATTTTGGTGATTTTGGATCATTTGGCAATGATACCACGTTTCTTGCTCTTACGAGAGACTTTCTCAGGGGACCAGTTGGTATATTTATATGTCTAGGATATATTTTTCCTTTACAAGGTGTCATGGAGTATTATTTCAGACTGTGACTCATTCTTTACTTTAAGATTCTAGTAGGGCTTACAGAAGGATCTTGGTATACAAGTTTTACCGAGTATGGATCTCCACTCATAGATGAATGGGTAGTTTGAGTGTACTATATAGGTGCTTGATGATATGATTTGGACATGAGTCCTAGAGTTTGGTGGGTCTTGGGATAATCAACTAGATTTGGTGGAGTTTTCCTATAACAATAGTTACCAGGAAACTATTTATATGGAATCATATGAGGCTCTTTATGGTAGTCTATGAAGATCATCTCTATGTTGGATGGTGGTAGGTGAGTCAGAGATATTGGGATCAAGTTTCATGCAGGAGACATCAGATTAGGTTCATCTGATTTGGAAGTGTATGGTTACGACTCAAAGCAGACATAATTCATATGATAATTGACATCGATGACTCCTAGAGCTTTCAATGGGTGATCATTTGTTCCTTCAAGTTTCACCTAGATTGGGTTACTATCAAATATGGAGACAAGGTAAGATGATGCCCAGGTTTATTGGACTATTTGAGGTTGTGGATAGAATCCAACGAGTGGTGTACCGATTACCTCTTCCATAGGGGTATAGTTCTATACACAATGTCTTTCATGTGTCATGACTTTAGAAGTATCACCACAACCCTTATTATTTGATCAATGTTGATGATTTTAAGATTGAGGATGATGCATCCTTTGAGGAGAATATGGTACATGTATTGGATTGTAGTGAGAAAGTGTTGATGGTAAAGTTAATTACATTAGTTTGTGTATTGTGGAAACATGGGTGTGTTCAGGAGGAAACATGGGAGAGAGAAGCATATATGCAGGATCAGTGTCCCAATCAATTCATCTTGGAATCTTAGAGATGCTTGTGAGTACAGCTTGAGGATGAGTTGTTATAATGTGGGGAGATTATAATATCTTGACCTTTTCTTTGAGATGTATCGATCTCATATATAATTACTCTTTTTCCATGTTTTGATTATAATTTGTTTGGGATTTATTTTGGGTGTTTTTGGGAGAAAATTGGAAGTTTTGGAGGGATTTTGGGCAGTGCGCGATTGATGCACAGTTTGACCAAACTGTTCACCCTACCCCAGCAAACCATAAAACCCCAGGTAGAGGGTCATTACATGATTAGCACATGATTTTTTAAAACATGCACCCTCTTAGTAGTAACCAAGCATCCCCCTTGGAGGAGTTTGATGGTTAGGTGCTCGATTTGGGAAAATCATGCACCCTAAGCAGGAAATTGTGCATGTAGAATTTTAAACATTGAAAATTAGATTAAAAATTATCAAACCCCCTAGACTTCACCCAAAGTCAACCCAACTAGACCCTAAATTATTTATATTATTTTTTGGAGGTCCTCGGATGCATTAAAAGGCCCTTCAACCTCATTTCTTGATTATTTTAATACTAGATTGAATATCTTAACCTCTCTATGTAAGCGATTATCATCCTGTATGGTTTAATCCCTCTCTCCCATCTTTCTATCATCCATTGAAGGTGTGTTTTCCAACATTGTAATTGTATGTAGATCTAGGTTTTTATAGATCTAATACATTTTATCTTGGATCTAGGTTTTGGATCTAGATATTTTTCTTTGTCATGATCTTGGTTGTTCTTCTAATTGAGGATTTACATTGGTGTGTGTCCATTGATGATCTTGATCTAGGTGGTATAAATTCAATTTTCATGGTATTGATTCCAATTCTTTGTATGTATTGTTAGATTTCAATTTGAATGTTTGGAAATTTAATCTTTAATTGAATAAATTAATTGATTAATTACTTTATGGAAACAAGGAATTGGATTAATTAATTGGTGAATTAATTTATGGAATTGATGAGAAATTGGGGTTGTTTAATTGGTCAATTAATGTGATAATGAATTAATATATAATGAGAACCTAAGTCATCGATAGTGATGGGTGTAGGAGTCAGAGAGAAGTTCCATTAGAAATTTTCTCCCTTCATGTAGTTTATGGAGAGTGACCCAGATCGGTTTGTGAAAAGTATATCTGACTTAACATGGGAGTTTCATTTATAAAACCCTCTAAATTTCACTAGAGAGGGTGACCTAAGGCATAAGCGTTCTGGATTAAGTCCATCCAAACTATACTTGACTATTTTGAGACTCCTATTGAGAAGAGTGTCAACTCATCTACTTGTATGTTACGAGGATCGGGGAAGCACTGGTGGGATGTTCAAGCTCAGACTGGGTAAGTAGATGGTATAGCATGGAAGGAATTTCAAGATAATTTCTTGGAGTGCTTTTATACAGATACATCAAGAGAGGATAGGGATTCTAATTTCATGTGGTTAACACAAGGGAGTATGTCTATGATAGAATATTCTAGTCGCTTTACTAACTTGCAGTGTTTTTATACAATGATGGTAGGGGATGAGATAACTACAGCAAGGCATTTCTAGGCCATAATTAAATCTAAAATTAAGACTCATGTTAACATCTCTCAGTTAAATAATTTTGTTGAGGTGGTGGATGAATCTCTCATATTTGATGGGAACCTGAAAGAGGCTTCTAGTTGAGGACAAGTGGTTTCTGCTACATGATTAGGAGGTATGTCTTCAGAGAGTAAAAAACATAATTATGAGAACGTTGACCAGAGCATTGGAAAGAAGATTGGCTAGGGGGAAGGATCAATTACTCAGGGTCTTACCTGATTGCATTTCCATCAGTACACTAGGTTGATCCACATTATTATACATTTTTTCCACCCATAATTAGATTACAGAGCTTTTGAAAAGATGGTAAATCTATAGAGGTTCTATCGGAACCCATGACAGATGGGTTATGATAGAGAATCTTGGCATAATTAGAGTGTGGGAAGGAGATTTTCTACACTTTTTTAGTCTAGAAGTTGGAGTTCTACTAGCCATGGTGGTAGAGGCAATAGACATTATGCTTTTAGGAAAGAGTTCCCATATCAACAGAGTGGTGCAACTTAGGGGACTAATAATTCATCATAGGGAAAAGGGGTAGGATAGTTGCATGCAATTCAACTTACACTTGTGGATAGAAAGGTTGGATTATCGATAGTTAGAGGTACTATTCTTGTAGATTCAACATTTTCTAGTGCCTTATTTAATACCAGTGCCTCTCATTCTTTTATATTCACACACCTTGTGAATGGTTTGAGTCTAGAATTATATTTTATGAGTAAGGTAATGACGATCAATTCACCATTGGGATATAGATTGAGAGACATCTGTTTGTGCAAGTGATATTTTTTCGAGATCGAGGAGTATCATTTTATTTGGGATCTCAATATTATGAATATGTCATTATTTGACCTAATTATGGGTATGTACTATTTGGTAGAATAATGATACCACATTGATTTTTACTAAAAGAGAGTTACTTTTATGTCTCTTTAGGGTGACAAATATATTCACCATGGAGAGTGGGATATCCAGGTGGTCCGTACAAGGAAAATTCATCAAAAATTGGGGGATCTCACTGCCCAATTTTCTAATCTGTTTCTAGATGAAGGGGTGTGAAACATGATTTCTTTCCACCCATAGTGAATAGGTTCTAGGACATATTTCCTAATAACTTATTGGGGATGCCACCTAAGAGATATGTGGAATTTATAATTGAGTGAATTCCTATAACTAAGACAATTTCTATTCCAACATACATAATGGAACAAATAGAGCTTCAAGTTCTTAAGACTCAACTGAAAGAGTTTATGGATAAGGGTTTTATTCGTCTGAGTACATCACCATGGATTTCTATAGTTTTCTTCTATTAATAAGGATGATAGATCTTGTGATTATGTGTTTATTATTAGATGTTGAATAGGATTTCTATAAAGAACCAGTATCCTCTTTCTCATATCAATGATCTATTTGACTAGTTTAGGGGATCTTCTATTTTCTTGAAGATTGACTTGAGATCAGGGTATCATCAGTTGAGAGTTTGACATCCAGATATACCAAGGACTACTTTCATAAGTAGGTATTGCCTTTATTAGTTCATTGTGATGTCATTCAGGTTGATGAATGCACCAGTAATGTTCATGGACTCAATGAAAAGAATCTTCTACCCGTACCAGGATAATTTTTTTTTAGTGTTTGTGGATGATATCTTGGTGTACTCCGAGACTCGTGATGATCATTTCCAACATCTTGACATCTTCTTGAGTACACTGAGATATCATCATCTATACACCAATTTTTCTATGTTCTAGTTTTGGACTGATCAGGTACACTTCTTGGGGCATATCATCTCAGAGAAAGTTGTGTTAGTGGTCTTGGAGAAGGTGCAGATTATTATTTCTTGGGATCATCCCAAGAATGTTTTTGATATCCTCCATTTTCTAGGATTATCAGGTTATTATCAGAGGTTTTTTCAGGAAATTTCCCGTTTGGCGTCACCTCTTTTGGGCTTGACCAAGAACAGAGTTAAGTTTGAATGGTATAGATCATGTGAGAATGCCTTATAGGAGTTTAATAAATGCTTCAAAATGGCACTATCTTGATCCTACCTGAGTTTGGTGAGAAGTATATGGTGTTTTGTGACACTTATGGGATATTTCTTAGAGAAACGTTGATATAGGGAGATCAATTTTTGGTGTATGGGTCTAAGAAGTTGAGGCCATATGAACAGAATTACTCTATGCATGAAATCAAGTTGGATGTAGTGGTTTGTGCCTTAAAGTGTTGGAAACATTACTTATTGTGTGAAAATTTTACTGTGTTTACTAATTATAGGAGCTTAAATTATATCTTTTACCTATGATATTTGAATCTCCTGTAGTGAAGGAGGGTTGAGTATATGCAGTCTTTTTATTTTGAGCTAGCATATTTTCCTGGTCAGGGAGATAGTGTTGATGGCGCTTTAATCATAAAAACTTAGACTCAACAAGTTTAGGATTATAGTACTGAGTGTAGGATAATTAATTTACTAGATGAAATTCGCATTGTAGTTTATGAAGGTTGGGAGAAGATGAATCTCATATCAATTTTAGTAGAGTCTACACTTTTGAGTCATATCATGGAAAGGCATTATCAAAATCCAGAATGTTTGGCCTTGAGGTAAATCCTTAAAGGAAGGGTGTCACCTTTATATTTGACTATAGATTAGGATGAGATCATCTATTCTAGGGGCTTTGTTGTTGTGCTTACTTGTATGTAGGAGGATCTGGGGTGTGAATTTTATTCCTCAAAGTGGGAAGTTCATTCAGGTCTTATCAAAAATGTACCATGACCTACGATGATAGTATTGGTGGTTGTGCATGAAAAAGGAGATAGTTGGGTTCGTGACATGATGCTACACCTGTCAATAGGTGAATGCTAAGCATCCTCAACCTGGTGTTTTACTATATTTGTTTCCCATTCTAAAATGGAAGTCAGATAATGTTACTATAGACATTGTGGTGGGTCTCTCGAGGATGCCTCGGAATAATGACGCTCATTAGGTGATTGTGGATCATTTGAAAAAGGTATCATGTTTATTTCCTATATGGGAGACTTTCTTAGTGGACAAATTGAGAGATTTTTATGCGTGAGAGACATTCTGTCTGCACAGGGTGCCACAAAGTATTGTTTCAGACTATGAATCATGCTCTACTTCACACTTCTAGAAAGGATTACAAAAGGAACTTGATACACAAGTTTTAATGAGTATGAATTTCCACCCATAGATGGATGAGCAATCAGATATTACTATATAGGTGCTTGAGGATATGCTTTGATTGTGTGTCCTGGACTTTTGTGGGTCTAGGGAGAAGCACCTAGATTTTGTGGACTTTACCTATAATAATAGTTATTGGGAAACTATTCATATGGCACCATATGAGGCTCTTTATGGTAGCTCATTCAGATCTCCTCTATGTGGGATAGAGGAAGGTGAGTCATAGTTGTTGGGATCAATCCTAATGTAAGAGATGTCAAAGTAGGTTTAGTTGATTTGTAAGAATATGGCTATGGATTAGAGTAGATAGAAGTTGTATGCTGGTCGGAATTGATGACCCCTAGAGTTTTCAATGGGTGATTGTGTGTTCCTTCGGGTGTCACCTAGATTGTCTCACCAATGAATTCAAGGATAGGGCAAGTTGAAACCCATGTTTGTTGGATCATTTGAGGTTGTAGAGAGAAATGGGCTGGTGGCGTACCAATTGGCTCTTCCACAAGGGTATAGTGCTATTTACAACATTTTTAATGTGCCACAAGTTCGGCAGAATCTCCCAAACCCTCCTCATATGATCGATGTAGTTGATGTTGAGCTTGAGGCTAATGATTCCTTTCAGGAGCATCAGATACATTTTTCGAATCAAAGGGAGAAAGTATTTTAGTTAAAGATAGTGTCATTAGTTCTTGTATTGTGGAAACATAAGCATGTTTAGGGGGAAACATAGGAGAGAGAATTGGATATGTGGGTTCAGTTGACTGATCTTTTCACCTCTAAATCTTAGATATGCTTGGGAGTACAACTTAAGGACAGGATATTATAAGGTGAGGAGATTATAAGATCTTGACATTTTCTAGGGATGTCTCAAGCTTGTATACAGGTACTATTTTTTCTTGGTTTTAGTATATTTTGTTTGGGTTTTATCTTGGGTGTGTTTGGGTGGAAATTGGATGTTTTGGATGGATTTTGGGCAGTGCAAGGTTGGTGCACATTTTTCCCAAACTGTGCACCCTACCTCAAAAAACCATGCAACCCTCGGTAAAGGTGGATTTCACGATTGATGTACGGTTTTTAAAATTGTATTACCTCCTAGTAGTAACTGTGTGGCCCCCTTGGAGGAGGTATATTGTTAGGTAAAACTATATGCCTCGAGCAGGAAACTTTGTAAAATTTTAAACCCCTAAAAATTAGATTAAAAATTCTATAACCCCTCGGACTTCACCCAAAGTTGAACCAACTCAACACTAAATGATTTATCTCATTTTTTGGAGGTTCTCAAATGTATTCAAAGTCACTCTAACCTCCTTACGTGATGATTAAAATCCCATATTGATGATTTTTTACCTCTCCTGGTAATATATTCTTCTTTCTTATGGTTTCCTCCCTCTCTCTCATATTTGTCTCGAATTTTGAAGGGATTTTTTCCTCTATTGGAAGTGGATCTAGATCTATCTTTCGATAGGTCTAATTAATTTGATCTTGGATATAGGTTTCAAATCTAAATATTATTATATATCATGATATTGGTTGTTCTGATTCAAATTAGAGATTTATGTTAGTGAGAGTCTGTCAATGATCATGAGGTTGGTAGTCTAAACTCAATTCTCATAGTCTTGATTCCAATTGTGTGTATGAATTGTTAGATTTCAATTGGAACATTTGGAAATTGAAACTTTAATTGAATAAATTAATTTATTAATTGATTTATAGAAACATGGAATTGGATTAATTAATTCATGAATTAATTAATGGAATGTTGTGATTATCTAATTAGTGGTATTGGATTAATTAATTGGTGAATTAATTAATGAAATGTGTGATTGTAGAATTGATGAGAAATTGGGGTTGTGTAATTGGTTAATTAATGTGATTATGAATTAATTGATAATGAGAATTATGAGATGGTTGACTTGAACATAATGGTTTAATGGGTTATATGATTTGAATATTTAAAAATGGTTTAATGGTGAATTGATCATATTGTTCCAAGTGATTAAAGTGTTGAACCATAATTGTTTTTGATAGTTGAAATGGTATATCATAATTTGAATTGTGATAAGAGGTTTAATGTTGATTAACCTTGATTGATGTGATATATGTCATATATATGTGATTTATATGTGATAAATGAGTGTGGGATATGGAATGAGGCTCTAAATATCCATATGTGATAAAAAAGTTTGGGACATGGACGGAGGATCCAAATACCCTTATGTGATAAATGAGTTTGGGACGGGGACTAAGGCATGAAATACCCATCTGGAATTGAGGTTTGGGATAGGGATTAAGGATAAAAATACCCATTTATGATAGAAAGTATGTGATATAGATAGAGGCTCCAAATAACCATGTGACATTGAGGTGTGGGACACTGACAGAGGCTCTAAATACCCATGGGTTGTTAAATTCAATGTTATATGCCCATGAGATGGGAATTGGACTATGGTTTCATTTTTCCATGATATGAATTGAAATTAAATGATAAATTATAACCATGGTATTATGATATGTGATATCCCTTGGGGCTGGTTTAGACTTCTATGTGGTGCGAAGAAGGTATTGAGAGTTTGGATTTTCTCAGGAACCTGAGGTTTATATGTGGTTAATTAAAGAATAATGAAATGTTATAATTCTTTACTTTATGTGTTGTGACTTATTCTTTATACAACTGCAAACATTGTTATTGACTGGATATTTTCCTAGATGTCATTGGTGGTGGCCTATTGATTTGTAATTACACCCTACTCGGGATTCCTGATCATTACCCTAATATACTTCATATTTATAGGACAGGATAAAGGAAAGATCCCCATGTTAGATGGATGATTTAGGATGGATCATGGATGAGGTAACTGAACATGGTGTCAGGACCCACTTGGGAGTGTTAACGCAACTTTCCTTTGGTTTTTTCATTTGACACTTGACATGTATTTTCCATGACATATCTGTTGTTTAGTTTTGGATATTTTATTCCTATTTTGGTCATCATGTGATACTGGTTTGGTTTGGTAATTGGTTATATCATTCAATTATTGTTATTTATTTCTACTATTTATCTACTTTGGTAAAGAGGGTATAGTCTCCCCATGATTGATATGAGACCCTCAATGCTGGTCAGAAGCCTCTGGCATACTGGGAGGCATGCTTGAGGTCATGTGACCGATCAGCTCGGGGCTCTGGTGTGTGGAACCCAAGTCGGGACATTATAGAACCAGATCATAATCATAAATCATTACATCATAAAAACATACTTTTAAGAAAATACTTTATTTTGAAATAAAGTTTCTCACTCATAAAGGAAAAAAATTTATTTGAAAATAACCATTTAATATTTCCCTGAAAGTGGGAAAATAAATTGATGTCGTATAAGTGAAAAAAATTATTTTTGAATTTTTTAAAAAGATACAATAAAGAGAATGTTTTAGGAAAGCCTCTTACCTTATGTCTGAATATGTTCTGAACTAGAACCTAATGTCCTGAATAATAAAATTAGATTTATTAATTACTTAATTAAGAATTTTTTCCACATATATTTTATATATTATAATTTTATTAAGTTCATTTATGGCTATTTTGATGAATTATAAAGATCAAAATAATCATTTCAGGAGTGTTCGTTACATGGTTTCATGGTTGGTTAACTTGTGTATATTTTTTGTCAAATTGGAATAGTACTATAAAAATGAGATTATATTGGTATTAATGAACCTCAATAATTTTAAATGGTATAATGTATCATTTTTATTTATAAAATTTGGATGATTAATTTGATAAAACTTTGATGATAATTATTTAGTTTATTATGGCTGTTTTTTCAACCATCATAAATTGGTTTCATTTTATTTAATATCATGTCTATATTTGAGTCATAAAACATGGAATAAGTTATAATATAATTTTTAAAATCTTTTTAACCATAATAACAGTTTTATTACTATCCATTAAGGTGGTAATAGAAAAAAAAACTCATTATCCACGGAGATGGTTAACCATTATAATTTGGACACTAGTTTTATTTTCTTTAAATAAGAGGCGATGAGAAAAAAAGAGAGATTAAAGATATTACATTATAAATATAAATTTGCATTATGTAAATTATACTGAACTTATAAGGCCTATGTGGATGAATGAGTTAAGGATAAGGTATAATAAGAAAAGAAATTAAGAGAGGTGGTTTAATGAAGTAACCTCTTGAATATCAACTCCTTGAAGATCCCTTAAGGAACTAGGAATTGGTCATTTGGTGAGACCATAACCTCTAAAATATGTTTAGGGAAGTTTAGAAGATAATTTGGAAGTGTATGGTCTAGATATATGGCTCAAGGTGATGAAATTAAGTGGAGTAAGGGGTTCCCTTTTATAATTGAGGTGAGGGGCACTTTAGGAATTTCTTAAAATATTAAAATATAATAAGGTTATTTTAGGGAAAAAGACTTCATAATGGGCTATAAAGCATATGGGATTACATTTTAGAAAAAAATATTATACCCTTTGGCCTTATTTAATATTTTTATGTTTTTTAAATAATTGAATAAAAACTTATGTTCATGAAATATCATTATAGTCAAACTCAATACTATTCATTACTATGACTTTAAAAACATCAAAATAAAGTTTCAAAATCAAACCAACTATTTTATTATATCCTAGAAATGTAATACTTTCTATAAAATTTATTTATCATCTTAATTATCTCAAATTATATTTACTTTAAAAAACCTAATATCATTTATTTGATTTTTTTCATTAATTTGACAATCATTGCATTATCATTGTGTAATAATTTAAGGTATTTATTTATTACCTAAAAAGTAAAAATAAATTTCCATAAATAATATAAATATTTTATATTTCCAAATACTATTTTTAGTCAAAAAAAATTTCTTTAAAATCATATATTAAAAATGTTATAGTAATTATAAACCATAGAGTAACAGTTTGACTTTCTTTTAAGTAAAATACTATAAGGTACTTAATTTCCAAAAAAGTCAAACCAAAAGTTAAAAAATTAGACCTAATGGTGATTATTATCTAACCTTACTCATCCCATAATATTTATTTAAATTTTTGGTTCATTTAATGGTTATAATAATTTTAATAAAAATCTTTTTATTGATTTTTCTTCTGCTTACACAGGAATTGCATCAGTGTTTCATAAGCATTAAAGGTAATTATTTCATATAAAAAAATTAAAAAATAAATTAATGTAATAAAAATAAATTAATTAGGTTTAATAAGAAAATTTATATTCATTCATTATTTATATTTACTCATATTCATGTCAAGAAAACTTATTTAATTTGTTAATTTGTCTTTTCTTACCTTGCGAAGGCATTACCCAATCGTTTAGATAAAATTCATGTTATATAAATATAAAATTAGAATATATCCATAAAATTATATTTTATATATAATAATTAATAAAAAATCATAAAAATATTTTTTATCACTCAATTTTTATTTATAAGGAACCAAATTTGACTTTTCCAACATTGTACAGGCATTGCGTCGACATTGAAAATGATTTTTATATTTATCAGGAAATGATTTATAATTTATATGTTCTGGATTATTTTTGTAAAATATTTATATTATAATATAATAAATTATTCATTACATAAGTTTAATAAATTTTATATCATAATTATGTCTTAACGACATCAAATATGGCACTCTATTTAAAAAACTGTATTTTTACAATTCACAAAAAATTAAACATTTTCATAAAATTCTAAAAAATTCATCCTAAGATAATTTTGACATGAAAATTTAAAATATGAAATTAGTTTTTAAAAATTAAAATTCTGGAATTTGAAAATTAATATTTTAAATATAATCATATAAGAAATTATTTTAATAAAACTATTTATTTTAAGAATTACTTAACAAAATGAATTTAACTATTTAATTCAATAATACTAATAAATATGAAAAAGAATTATTCTATTATTTTTATGGTTGTTACATTCTCTTGATTTTTGTAAATTGTGTCCCCATAATGTATTCACTTATTAAACAAATGGGGATAACTTTCAATCATATTATTTTTAGATTCTCATGTTTCTTCTTTAACCATGTAGTTTCTCCAAAAAAACTTAACCTAGTTAATTACCTTATTCCACACTAATTGTTCTCTATTATCAATAATCTAAATAGGATTTTCCTTATATGAAAGTTTATCTTCTAACAAAACTACCTTAAGGGTTAAAGCATGAGATAAGTTTGTAACATACGTTATTAACATTGAAACATGAAAAAAATTGTGTACCTCGGATAAACTCCTAGGTAAGGATAATCTTTAAGAAACTAGTCCAAATTTCTATAGGATTTTATATGGTTTAATAAACCATGGACTTAACTTTCCCATATAACCAAAACACATAAAATTTTCAATGGATATATTTTAAGAAAAACATTATCACGTACCTATAAAGAAAGTTCTTTCCTCCTATTATCCATATAACTTTTATGCCTCCTATAAGCTTACCTCATTTGTTTTTGAATCAATTTCACCTTATCAACCACTCCCTCAAACAATTATGGTCCCATTAACTTCCTTCACCCACTTCATCTCAAAATGATGAAGTTCAACACTGCTTTTCATATAATTCCTCATATGGTGCCATCTATATACCAGAATGAAAACTATTCTCATAAGAAAACTAAAATAAAGAAATAATTTGATCCCAAATTCCCTAGTAATCTATTGAAAAAGCATGTATCATGTCTTCCAATGTCTGAATTGTTCGTTCTGATTGTTCATCAGACGGAGGATGAATGGTTATTTTGAAATTTAATTTAGTGCCCAATGACTTTTAAAGGCCTTTTTAAAAGTTAAAAGTGTTCATTGGATAACAGTCAGATACAATAAAGATAGTAACCCCATGTGACATGAATATATCCTTAAGATATAGTCAAAATAGTTGATTTAATGACAGAATATCCTTAATGGGAAAGAAATATGCAGATTTAGTCATCCGGTCAACAATAACCCAAATTGCATTAATTGTTACCATGGGATGTCCTTGACAGTCCCACCAAAAAATCCATAGATATATTTTATCATTTTGAATATGTAAATAGAAAAGGATAAATCATAACATTTTTAATTATTGTTCTGCTTTAACCTATTGACATGTAAATCATTTCACGGTGAAATCATCAATATCTCTTTTCATTCTATACCACTAGTAATACTTATAAAGATCTTTATACATCTCAGTACATCTAAGATGAATGGAAAGTAGATATATATGAGCTTCACTTAACAATTATTTCTTTAACTGGTATTCACAAGTCATACACAATATATTTCCAAATCTCATGACATAATATTTATCAATATTAAATTTAGGAAACTTGTACTTACTAACCAATTATACATTTTTCTGTAACTCAAGGTCATCCTTATGAGCTTTCCTAATTCTATCTGATAGAGATTATTGCACTGACACCTAAAACAAAATAGAGAAATTTTCTTCACCCACAACTTCTAGGACAAAATTAATCAAATCACTAATCAAAGGGTCATGTTCTATATGCAATATGGTTAATGATACATGATGTTTTAGACTCAAGGAATACACCACTTTGTATTATTTTATTTTATGGTAATTGATCATGAAATAATAATACTTTATTAGTTCCAACCAACTTCTCTACCTCAAGTTCAATTCCTTCTGAGTAAAAATATACTTTAAAATTTTATGATCGGTACATATTTTACACATGGAACCATATAAATGATGTATCCAAATTTTAAAAGAAAAAACCACAGTAGTAAATCAAAAATCATGTGTAGGATAATTTGTCTCAATAGCTTTCAGTTAAATTAAAGCATAAACAATTACCTCATCATTTTGTATTAGAATATAACCAAGTACCTTCAATGAAGCATCACTGTAGATGAAAAAATCACTATTTCTCAAGGGTAAGGAAAAAACTTGAGTATTCACTAATGTTATTTTTAATTCCTGAAAAAAATCATTATAATATTTTTTCCATATAAATTTTACTCTTTTTCAAGTTAACTTAGTTATTGGGATAGATAAACAAGCAAATTTTTCAACAAACTGCTCGTAATAGCCTTCTCATCCAAGAAAACATCAGATCTTAGTAAAATTTGTATGTCTTGGCCATTCATGAACCACTTTTGTTTTGTAAGGATAAACTATTATTCCATATTTATTGAAAATGTTTCCAAGGATACAAATCTGTTATAACCAAAAATAAAATTTCCAAAATTTTTCATATTACTTATTTTCTTTTAGAGTTTGTAGAATAATCCTTAGACGTTTCTCATGATCCTTATAAATTTTTGGAAAAACCAAAATAAAATCAATAAAAAATACCACAAAATTATCCAAATATTCATGGAATATTCAATTCATAAGATCCATAAATACTACAGGGGAATTTTTCAAACCAAGGGGGAAAACTACAAACTCATAACGACCATATCTATTAAAAAATACTATTTTTAGAATTTCATCCTCCTTCACCTTAATATGATGGTACCTAAATCTCAAGTCAATCTTGGAAAAATATAGATCTCACTAGAACTAATTAAACAAGTCATATATATGAGGAAACATATAAATATTCTTAATATTAATGTTATTAAAAGATCTATAATCAATGTATAACCTCATGGAACCATATTTTTTTTAAGAAACAAAATAGGATTACCTCATAGTGAAGTGCTAGGATGAATGAAACCTTTATAAAGTAACTTATATAATTATTTTTTCAATTCTAGAAGTTCCACTTAAGACATTCAATAAGGGGTGTTGAAATTGGATTGGCATCAAGAACTAAGTCAATTGTAAATTCAACTTCCCGATCAGGGATAACACCAGGAAACTCATCAGGAAAAAAATCTAGGTATTCATTTACAACTGACACATAATTAATCTGAATAGTTCCCTTGATTTCAAAAATATGTGAAAGATAACTTTAATTTTCATCCTTTAATAGTTTCTTAGCTTCCTAATATGTTATTAATGGTATGGGTTCATTCTTGTTTACAAAATGAAACTCTTTATGAAAAAAAAACTTCTTTAGATCAACAATATATCTTAGCATGGTAAATATAAAGCTAATTCATACCCAGAATAATATCAAACTCTACTAGAGGAACGAAAACAAGGTTTGTACTTAATTAATTTCTTTATACAACAATAGGAAGATTATTATAATTTCTTTTTTCCTTAATATTTCCTCCCGGTGTTTTTACCCGAAGTTCTAGTTCCATTTCTTGAGGTGAAATTTACTATTTACTAGAAAAACAAATTAGAAATAAAGGAATGTGTAGACACCATATCAAACAAGACATTAGAATAATATACGTAAACAAAAAATGTACCTGATTCCACTTAATTAGATTGCCCAACATGTACTAAATTAGTTGCAATGGTTTTCACTAAACCTTTCTTTTTATATTCAGGATGCTTCCCATAATTTAAATCCTTCTTTGGGGACTTATCTTCATAATTACCCATATCACCACATCTAAAACAATTTACAATTTTCTTATTAGAAATGAACTTACCAACAATAAGATATTTTTCATTACAATCATGGGCCATATGTCCAAACTTACTAAATTGAAACCACTTCCCTAATATTTTAAGGAATTACCTTGGGCGGTTCCACAAAATAGAATCTATATTTTCTTACCTTCAGATTTATTTGATTAGTGCTTACCCATTTCCCACCATCAGGGCCTTTTATTTTGATTGTTGTCATTAAATACTTTATTATTGGAAAACTACATTTCTACCCACTCAACACATCAAAAAAGTTTCTCATAACTTTTAAATTTATAAGATTCCAATTCCCTTCGACATCTTGGCTTCAATACTGGGTAAAAATGATTGATTTTACTATGATTATCCCGAATAATATTTGGTAAGTACCTTTACAATCGAGTGAAGTTTTCTTCATATGAATCCACTGAATATTCTTTCTTTTGTTTCAATTATAGGAATTTATTTTCCTTCCTAAGTCGAACCACCCTAGAAAAATATTTTTTAATGAAAATATTCTTAAATTAATTCCATTACAAGGAATCAATATCTTATCTTTCCTTGATATTCCAGACCATTGACCACCATTAGTCATCTTCACCTTCAAAACAATAAATTAAAAGACTAACCTCTTAATTATCTGAACACCCCATGACATCTAATATCTTTTCAAGGTATTTAATCCACCCTTCAAGTACCACTAGGTCCGAAGATCCACAGAAATCATGATAGTTTTTCATCATAAAATGTTTCAATATTATTATGTTTCTTTGTGGTAGCTCTGTATGTTTTCTTTAATGGATTCTACAGTCATTTATAGCTTTCATCAACTAAGTCGTTATTACTTCAAATTGATCAATTATGATACCCACCATTCCAAGTTACAGATTCTGAAAGATATCAACCTATCAGTGCCTTCATAATTCATCTTCCCTATTTCTTCTATAGAAAACCATTCTGAAGAGACATAATTTTGGCAAAGAACTATGGTAATCTTTAAATTATATATTATTTTAACTTAACCATAAATTAAAAACAATTTATGGGAATTCTATTAACATTATCCTAACCCCTAAAGTTATTTAAATCATCCACTAATACCAATTATAAGGACTTGGCCTTAAACATTGTATAATCTTAAGTTTTTAAGTCAATAAATAATTCTCTTACATTTAATAATATTTTCAGGTTTATAGTTTTAGAAAATTAGGAAAACCTATTACATATTAAATCCATACATTATAAGTTGAAACTTCTATGCATTATCCATTTCCCCCATAAAATAAAAGTATTTAAAATAAAACATGATTTGTTTTCATGAACAAACTTCACAACATTTAGCTTGGATTCTTCTTTTCCCTTAAACATCCTTAAACCCTATGAAAAAAAATTAAACATGGGATAAGAACAAAAATATCAGTAAGGGTCATAAAATAAAGAAGGAAACCATTAGTCCATGAATAATTAAAAACACATGAATTCATTTTCACAAAGATATACTTCTCACCCTTATGAGTAAGATATTCCTTACTTTGTAAAAAAATGATATTTTCATAAAACATAGAAATTGAGAATAAACCATTTAGCTGAATTGGGCAATCATTTATTATCATACTTAATTATTATTTTCAACCCTTATGACTACCATAAAATAACCCTCACGATTATACTGGAATGTAACCATTACAGTTACACTTGGAATAACCATCATGATCAACTTCCAATATACCCAGCGCATTAGAGGGATATCATGAACCCTACCATATTTGGTTTATAATGGAACCACCCTTCTTCATAAAAATTCCCAAGAACCAAAACATAATCATAAAATATGAAATCTTTCATCATAAAAATATACTTTGAAGAAAATCCCTTATATTGAAAGAAAGTTGTGCACCAAAAAAGGAAAACATTTTATTAAAAAATAACCATGTAATATTGTTAAGGAATATTCAAAAAATTATGGCATAATGAAATAGTTAAAATATTCTCATTTCATATAAGTAAAAAAATTTCTTTTTGAATTTTGTAAAAAGAGACATTAAAGAGAATTTTTAAAAGAAAGTCTCATATTGTATGTCTGAATACGTTTTACACTTGAATCAAATGTCATGGATAATTAAATTATATTCATTAATTACTTAATTAAGAATATATTACACATATATTTTACTTATTATAATTTTATTAAGATCATTTATGGTCATTTCAAATAATTATGAAGATTAAAATCGTCGTTCCGGGAGCGTTCGTTTCATGGTTGATTAACTTGTCTATATTTCTTGTCAAAAAAGAATAATAATTCCAAATTGAGATTATATGGTATTAATGAACATAAAAAATTCTAAATGTCCCCATATATAATTTTTATTTATGACATGAGGATGATTCATTTTATAAAACTTTGATTATAATTTTTTAGTTTATTAGGGCGATTTTTCTGACCATCACAAATTAGTTTCATTTTATTTAATATCATATGTATAATTGAGTTATAGAACTTATAATAAGTTATAATATACTTATTAAAATCTTATTTAACCATGATAATAGTATTATAACCATACATGAAGGAGATAATAGAAAATGAAATCTTATTATCCATAGAGACGATTAACCGCCATAATTTGGACAATGGTTTTCTTTTGTTTAAATAAGAGGCAATGAGAATAAATAATGGATTGAATATATTAAATTATCAATATAACTTTATAGTATATACATGATACTGGATTAATTATTCTTAGACAGATGAATGAGGTGAGGAGGCGGTAGAAGAAGAAAATAAATTAAAAGAGGCAGTTTAAGGAAGTTACCTCTTAAATATCACCTCCTTGAAAATCCATTAAGTAACATGGAATTTGTCTTTTGGTGAGACCATAACTTCTAGACTATTTATAGGGAAGTGGAGAATATAATTTTTTATATTATGTTCAATCTATAAAGATCAAGGTGATGAAATTAAGTTAATGAAGGGGCGCCTTTTATAATTGAGGTGAGGGGCACTTTAGGAATTTCTTAAAATATTAAAATATAATAGGCTATTTTAGGGGAAAAGAATTATAAATGGCCTAAAAATCATAAGTTCTTACATTTTTCACCAAATATTATAACTTTTTTCCTTATTTTATATTTTTATTATTTTAAAATAATTTAAAAAAATATTATATTCATTAAATATCATTACTGTAAAATTTAATACTATTCATTACTATGACTTTAAAAACATAAAAAAAGGATGAAATTCAAAAAAAACTATTTTATTATATATTATAAATTTCATAGTTATCTATAAAATTAATGTATAATCTTATTTATCTCAAATTATATTTATTTTAATATTTTTAATATTATTTATTTGATTTTTCCATTAATTTGACAATTATTTCATTATTGTTGTGAAATAATTTAAGGTATTGATTTATTCCCTAAAATTAAAAATAAATTTCCTTTAATAAGATAAATATTTTATCTTCAAAAATACTATTTGTGGTCAAACATGTCTTCTGGAAAACCATACATTAAAAATGTTGTAATAATTAGAAACCATAGTGTGAATAGTTTGAGTTTCTTTTAAATAAAATACTATAAGGGACTTAATGTTAACCAAATGGATCCAAAATGTACCAAATTATACCCAAGGGTTTTTATGGTATAAAATTAATCATCCAAAAAGATTTATTAAAATTTTTTGTTCATTTAATGGTTATTATAATTTTAATTAAAATTTCTTTATTGATTTTTCTTCTCATTGCACATGCACTGCGTCAATGTTGCATAAGCATTAAAGGTTATTATTTAATACAAAAAAAATAAAAAGTAAATTAATTTCATAAAAAAAATTAATTAGGTTCAATATAATCATTAATAGTCATTCTTTTTTTATATTTACATATATCCATGTTAAGAAAACATGTTTAATTTGTTAATTTCTCTTTTTTTGCCTTATATAGACATTGCACAATAATTTAGATAAGATTCATGTTATATAACTATAAAATTAACAAATATCAGTAAAAATATTATTTTATACATAATAATTAATAAAAAATACGTGTAAATACTTTTTATTACTCAATTATTATTTATAAGGCACAAAATTTGACCTTTCCAATGTTGTAGAGGTTATGTGTCGGTATTGAAAATGATTTTTTTTATTTATCCTGAAATGATATATAATTTATATTTTCTAGATTATTTTTGTAAAATATTTATATTATAATTTCATATTGTATTAATTCCATATGTTTGATAAATTTTATATAATAATTATGTCTTGATGACATCACAAAAGATATGGTATTTAAAAATACTATATTTTTTACTATTCACCAAAAAATTAATTTTTTCAGCAAATTCTAAAAAATTAATCTTAAGATAATTTTGACATTATAAATTCAAAAATTAAATTATTTTTTTCAAATTCAAATTCTATAATTTTAAAAATAATATTTTAAATATAACCATATAAGAAATTAGTTTTATAAAACTGTATATTTTAAGAATTACTTAACAAAATGAATTTAACTATTTTATTTAGGAGTACTAATAAATATGAAAAAAAATTATTCCATTAGTACTCCGGTTGTTATACTTAGATTTATTCCTAGAGTTTTTATTGAATTTTTCTTATCTAAATCTCTAAATAAAAAGTGAATTATTACCTTATAATTAAATCATATACTATTCCAAAGGGATATCCATACCTTTAAAATTATGATCAATCTTAACATATTTGTCCTTAAATTATCCTAAAAAACATCCTAATCTCTATAGTTATCTAAATATTTCCTTTGATTCCAACTGTGATGCCCCAAACACACTCTCTTGAATCTAGTGCTCATAGAAACATAATTTACATACTTTATTTGATACCAAATATAAAATCCTAGTCAAAGAAGGTGGATGTTTAAACAATGAATGTCCAAATTAACCATAAAAATCCATATTAGAATAACAAAATATATAATTCTAATACATTTCCCCATATCAATAAAAGGGATCACATGATCATAACTCATCTATAAGAAGAAGGTGGATGGTTAAACAACACATAGTCAAATTTTCCTTAATCATCTATATTGGAAAAACAACATAAGAAATTACAATACTTTTCCCCCCATGTCAATAAAAGGGATAACATGATCATAACCCACCCACAGGAAGAAAGTGGATGGTTAAACAACACATAGTCAACTTGTCCACAATCATCCATATTAGAATATCAACTTACAGAATGTCAATAATTTTACCCATGTCAATAAAAGGGATAACATAATCATAACCCATCTATAAGAATAAGGTGAATGGTTGTAAAATGACATTACCCTAGTGTAATAAAGGAAACATATAAGGGCCTTGACATAAATGAAAAGCAGCCTCACAAAAGAATGCTTCGAATGGTGTCATAAGAATAAAGTTTTTTGATACCATGAGTTCAATTCACCAAATGATATCATATATATACATACATATATATATATATTAGGATAAATAATAAAACATAAACCCCATTAAGGTGAATCCTTTTGAAAATTATAATGTGAATATAAATTAAAACTTAAAAGATATTTAAAAAAATTAAAATTGATGTAAATTTAAAATTTAAAATGTTGATTTCCAAGGTAATTTTTGGAATGGTGAAGTGAAATCATTTGAAATCATTTATTTTTTAATAAATTTTCTAAAAATGGATCCATTAAAATATATAAATCTTATCTTGGAGAAATTTGGATAGGAATACAAAACATGTGAATGTGAAAGGAAAAAATATTTTTATTATTTTCAAAATACCTTTGTTTTAAAATCACATTGTAAGAAGAGTAAAAAACATTAATTTTTATTAAAACATTATTTTCCCAAATAGGGTTATAAAATACCACATAATAAATTATTATGGTGGGAGAACCCAATCATGGAAGGAAGAAGTTTATGAGGAAACATTATAACTCATGGAATGAGACCTAATCTATCAATATTCATTATGGGAAACATAAACCACGAAGTATGAATCTTGTGGTAAAAATGTAAAAAATTATATAATACTAAATAATAAAATAAAAGGGTATAATATACCCAAATTATAAGTTCAAGTGAATTATAATAACCCAATTAATGAGAATTTAGTTACCAAAAAATCTTATGACTTGGGTAACACTTGAGTCAAAAGACATTTTAAGAAAAGATATTGACCTGGATTAGTTTATCCCATGAATAAAAAAAAATATAGTCTATATAATTCATGTTATATTAAATCAATATAACAACATAAAAATAAAACATGGTGCATAACATGTTTCATGTATCAAAGAATCAAAATTGAAACTAGGAAAACCCTTTGGCTTGAGTAACACTTTAATTAAAACACCTTGAAAGAGTGTAATCATAATTGAACTTAAAATACCATTATTAAAATATAATTCATTATATGAGATCTAAAATAGGTAATATATATATACCACATAAATTAAATTAGGTGCATAATACCAAACATGTCTCAAAGAGAGGAATTTGAGATGAAAACCTTTACCTTGGGCCCGATTCATTCTACACTTGAACCAAATATCCTAAATAATTAAATTAATTTTATTAAATACTTAAACAATAAGATTATTCAAAACTATAACCATGTATAATCCTTATTCAAAATCATTCTATACCTATAAATATTATTTACTTTTTACTTATTTTCAATATCGCGTGTAAGTAATCTTTGTCATTTTGAACTAGTTTCATAAAAATAGTGATGGTATTCATTCTTGTTATAAAGTTAAACATTGAAATATAATTAAATTTACTTTAATAGATTTTCCAATATAGTTTATAAAGCTATAATTTCATTTCATGGTAGTTTCATTTATGTTCCCTAAGGTTCAAATCAACGATGAGTGTGTTTTAGTGTTTATTAATGAGTGAAGGGTGATTTATTAATTAATAAGTTAAATATTCATAAAAATTTACCATAATAAACTTATTTTAAAAAAAAAATTCATGTTATACATTTAAATATGTTCTCATGGACATCCATGATATAAATTCATAGTATTGTTCAAGTGGGTGGTTAAACCGGCCAAAACATGAACCTACCATGATTAATGGGTGATTATCATGTGGTTTTTCTGTAATATAATTATAAAAAACAAATAATGATATTATTTGGTTCTTATTAGTATGAAATATCATAATTGGAAATAATTATAAATATAAGATAAATTATATAAAGTCATTACTTAGAAAGAAGATATCATTTTCCTCTTAGTTTGCTCGTCTTAAATAATTGCATTAATGGTAATTTTTAGTTGATCATGTCATTAATAAGTTCTATAATTTATAATACCATAACCTTTATTATATCATAAACATAATATTTATCCTTCAATACCATCCTTATGACCATCCATATAAGGTGGTGATGAAAATAAAAAAAAATTAATCATTCCATGGAGGCGGTAGCCCCCACGTATACATGGTTAACGATTTAATTTTTCATAGAATATAAGAAAGGAGTAATATGGTTATTTATTTTAGAACAATAAAAATTAAATAAATATAATAATTATTTATTAAATTCCCATTTTATATCATCCTTGTAATTTGTTGATATAAAAAACATGTTGCATCATGGAGGTGGTAATCCGCACCGTGCATTAATTAGGGTTTCATTTTTTTTAATAGAAAAGAGTAAAGGTGATTAATGATTATTCCCATAATGTAAAAAATTATTATATAATCAATACTAATGTTATTACATATGAATTTGAAATTTATAATTGGAAAATAGAAATATAAATGAAATAAGTTAAGTAAAAATAATTACTCACCTTGAGCACTTGATTTCCATGGAATATCAATTAGAAATAGATGGATTAGGACAATGCCTTATGACCAAAAGCTCAATATAGTAAAATAATATTATAATGGAATAATAAAAGGATGGGTTTTCGTGGGAAATTTAATTTTTATGTGTTCCATAAAGGGTTTTTGTGAGGGCCTTTTTATAAGTGGTGAGAATGAAAATTTTGTAAATATTTCAACTTTATATAAAGGTAGAAATGTTAAACATGTCATATGGATAAAAAATCATAAAATAATTCAGTTATAAAGATATAAGGTCAATAAAAACCTCATCCTATCAATTATAGACATGTTTGTATCATTTTTTAATCCATTTACCCCTTTCATTATTACTTTTACTGTTTTATCTTTTATTGTGGTAACGAGTTTTTTTCCTAAGGTAAGTTGTCCTTTATGACCAAAAATAAAGTGTTAATTATTAGATAATTTAGACAAAATAATTCTAAATTTTATAACCATTTAATTTTATTCAATTTATAAAAGTGATAAAAATTATATTTTAAATAAAAATATATAATGTGTTGAAAAAAATTGATAAAATATTACCTGTGTTCTAAAATATCAAATATGGGTTTGTAAATTAAAAATAAAAATTTTAAAATTATAAATTCACTTAAAAATTTATATTTTTATGATAAAAAAGTTTAATTATTTTAAAATTCATACTTATATACTAATAATGTCATAAAATTATGTTATTTGTAAAAATGGTATTTTTCACTATTCACTTAAATATGGTTATTTTTAGAAAAATCCCAAAAAAATAATATTGATATTATATTATAATTCCTAATACAAAAATGATATTCATTTTTTCAAATTAAATTTCCAAAATCTGATAATTCAATATTTAAATAATATCTAAAAATATAGTTGAAAATTGTTCATGTTGGGAAAATAACTTTTTAATGTCGTTTGTAAGTTAGTTTATCACCTCTTCAATGGTTTCCCTATTTCCCAAGGGATCAACACTCAATTACTTGATATTATTCCAAAATATTAAAATTAAAGTGAGTTACATTAGTTTAGGGTTGTTTCTCTTGTTAAAACTATTTACAAAATTATTGGCAAAATTCTAGCTAATAGGCTAACCAGAATGTCCAAAAAAATTATATCCTCAAACCAATTTAGTTTCCTTAAATGGGTAAATATTCAATAATACCTACTAAATACTTAAAAATTAATCAATATTGTTATAGAATCCAATATATTTGGTCGTATTACTCTTAATATTTATGTCAGAAAGGCCTTTGATTCCATAGATCGGGGCTTCATTTGCAAGGTTTTAGAAAAAATCAATTTTGATGATACTTTCATCAACCGAGTTATAATTATACTGGTATAAAAACATATATTAGTTCTATTCAATGGATACCTATAGGGTTATTTTAATTTTTTAAGGAGAGTGAGGTAGTGTGACCCACTTTAATCCATTATATTTTCTATTGAAGAGGACAACCTGAGCAGGCTGCTTCTTAGCATGGTTGAAAATGGAAATCAGAAACCCATTAGAGAGCCCAGAGCTCTGATTTCTCATTACCACATTTTATATATAGATGATATCATTCTATTCACCTAAGAATACAAGAAAAATATTAGATATATAAAATATGTATTTCTCAACTATGAAAGGTTTTCAGGTTAAGAGATTAGTTGGGAAAAATCCTTTGTCTTCTTTGGTAAGATCATTTCATCTAAAAGGAAAATTGAAATTATAATGAGTTGGGAATTAGGAAAGGGATACTACCCTTAACTTCTATTGGGGCGCCCATGATTTGGCATAGGTCTAGAGTTCCATATTTCAATCACATCATGAGTAATATCTAAAGGAAACTATCTTCCAGGAAGGGTAAATCTCTATCTATGGCTTTCATGATTTTCCTTCTGAAGAATGTTATTGTGTAAAAGTTTTTTTACTTGATTATGGTATATAAATGACCTATTTTACTTATAAATAAAATTATGATCTCTATAAAAAACTTCATCTAGAGTGGAATAACTCTTGAGAGAAGAGATATCATTATTCCCTAGAAAGAATGATGCAAACATATTTCTCTTGGGGTCTTGGGATCAAGAATATATGTAATTTTAACTTATCTCTATAGGAACACTTCACATGTAGATGGAATAATTAAAAATTATAGAGTCCTAAATTTTTTAGATCTAGATTTAAGAATAAGATAAAGGATAGAAAACTTAATTATTTTGATTCCTTTGTGTAGACAACTCTCAAATTATTCTTTTCTAATATCAATTCATAAGCACCTAGTTAGTCAAAAAAACTATTCCCTTACTTTATGGTTTTAAAACTAGATAGGTTATCCCTTGGTGAACCTTCTCAACTCTGATGACCCAATGGTTGATCTCAATTCCATGATTAAATATAAATTAGAGGCTTCTTCTATTGAACTTCCTTGTGTAGAAAAATTAGTGGTAAGTAATTACAATTTCATTGAATGGGATGATATTTTGATTTGGGAACCAGATGTCAATGTAATTATCACCTTAAAAATATGTAACTGAAATAACATAAATTTATAAAATCTTTGCTTAATTGGAAATCTAAACTAGGTCTGTATTTCTCCTTCCAGATTCACACTATTATAGAGCCTTTCTAACATAATGCATCTGGTCAACTCTTATATCCATCCATTACATATTTATTTTTTGTTATATATGTAGTTTATGCCACAAAAATAGGGAGGAAATCAATAATCTCTTCTAGAGCTATGAAACTACTTCATATTTGTGGAATACTATTTATGATAAGTTTGAAGTGCAGCCCCTACGAAATGATAACATATAGGAACACCATAAAACTTGATCTTGGTATCTCTCTCTCCATATCTCATAAATTTATTCCATGCAGTCTATGATGAAATTATTCATTTCATATGGTTTATTTGGAACAAAATAATACAGTAAAATTCCCCATTTATCCTTGAAACGTCTCTTTCACACATCATTTTGGTGGTGAAGAGTGACAACACACTACTACATGGTCCGTGAAATAATTCATTACATAACCTCTATGTTTGAAGATTAATTATCATTACTGGTAACTTCTCTCCACCACATAGAACTTTAGAAATCATATATAACTCTCTATTTATTAGATGGATTAAATGTAACTTGGATGGGGCCTCTAGAGGCAAACTAGGACCCTCAAGTTTTGGAGATATATTTAGGGATCACAAAAGTGATATAGTGGGATGTATTTATGGTCCATGTGGAACTTATACATCCTTATAGGTGTAAATTATTGGTTTGATTAATGTTATTAACATGGAAAGACAAAGATTATGGAACAAACTTTGGCTTGAGTGTGATTCTTACATCATTGTTCCTACATGGAGAACTCGTCAAATGAATCACTAAACAAACTTGTCCTTTTGTACAAGATCTCAACATTATTTCAATAATTAATTTATTGGTAACATATTATTCATATTATCAATATTTATTTATTTAATCACAGTATACTTAGTTTTTGGAAATAGGACACAAAATTCAGAAGAAACAAATTAAGAATAAAATCATTTTCTTAGTTGTTTTAGCTATACTCATTGAATTTCATTAATTAAAAGTAGCATTTATTTAATTTGTAATAATATTTCATAAAGTGGTTACTCTTTTCCATTCCCCATAATTTAACGGTTAGGATTTAACTATCATACTTAATATTTATATTTTTATTAAAATATATCATGGTTTCGTTTACATTTGGTGTTGCGTGTAGAGTAATATATTGAACGCATTTAATTATTTAAAGTTAATAATATATTAAAATATTGGGGGTGTAAAAATACATACCTAACCTAAATAGAGAATTATTATAAGAATCCCACAGCTTGAATTTCTATATACACCCTGAAAGTAACAAAATGTATCTAGATTTGAAGGAATATTTTTGGTGAGATAGTATAAAATAGTAAATTGCAGACAATATATCATGATGATTGGTTTTTAATAGATAAAATGTAGGAGGAAACGTCTTAATTGATTTAGGTGACCTCTACCTATTCTTGTGTGGAAATGGGATGATATTACTATGGGAAATGTCTCTGGATTTCCAAAGACTCCTTGAAAGATATGTTATATAGGTTATTATTGATCGTCTTACCAAGTTCACAAATTTAACATTATAAAAGAATATATATACCTCTTGGGTTCCTTAAATGACTCTATATTAATAAATTTGTAATACTTCATGGTATACCTTTACAATTGTATCCAACCATGATCTGTGATTTACATCAAAATTCTAGAAGAGTCTTAAAAAGGTTCTTGACACTAACCTAGGTTTGAGCACAAGCTATCATCATCATACTGATGGTAAGTTTTTAAAGACTATTAAAAAATTATAATATATGTTTAGGTTCAGCTTGATTGAATTTAAAATTATATAGGATCAGTATTTACCTATGGTGGAATTCAAATATAATAATAGCTTCCATCTAAACATTAAAATGAAGCCATTTGAAGCATTTTATGGTAATAGGTATCATATTCCATCTTGTTCGGATGATTTTTGTGAAAGGAATCTTGTAGTCTCATATCTTTTAGAGAATAAAATAACAAAGTTAAGACTATTCAGAATCATACTAAGGAATATCAAAGTAGGAAAAAGATTTATGTGGTTAATTAAATTCAGGATCTGAAATTTCAAGTGGGAGGTCAAGTTTTCTTATGGGAATATCCATGGAAAAGTGTTATAAGTTTTGAATATAAAAGAAATTAATTCCTAGTAATATAAAGAATTTTGAAATTCTGGAAATAATTGGATTTGTACCTTACCATTTTGAAATTCCACTTATCCTCTCTAAAGTTAATGATGTGTTCTATATCTATTTACCGAGTAAGTACATTCCAGATCCAATTCATTTAATCACATTTAAGGAAAAATAATTAGAAAAAAAAAATTATCTTACTTTGATGAGCCTATCCATTTTATAGACACTAGAGAACAAGTTTTCAGGAATTAGAAGACTTGACTATAAAAGGTACTTTGGATAAATCATATAATAGAAGAGGCAATATGAGAACTTGATTAAGTTATGATAAAAAAATCTAAAATGTATTTATGAGTTTACATTCTATAAATTTTTAAGACAAAATTTTTGAAGGAGGGTATAATATAACACCCAAGCTTTAGTTATAGTAAGCTTTTATTTCTAAAGAAACAATAGCACAATACACATAGTGTTATTCAAGAATGTGATTAAAACCTAAAATTCTAAAATTTTATAAATTTTATTTAATGAAATAAATTTCATTTTTGATTTCATCATTTAAATATTATCTTTTCATGAAGTTTTTATATTTTTTAGAAATATTTTATTTTGGGATTAATTATGAAAAATAATGATTTTTTTAAAATTTTCAATTTTATGAAAGTATAATGATATTAGAATAAATTTAATGATCTAGAAAACTTTTTACTAGGAAAAATATATATTTAAAAATTAGTATAATTCATATAAAAATTTTATTTTGAACATAAAAATATATAATTAACAATTTTGAAATCTAAGTAATGTTTTTGTGCATATAAAAACTGTTTTTGTCCTTTTATCTTAAATAAGTATTTATATGGTTGCTTTGGGTTTTTCTTTAGTTTTAAAGATAAATAAGTCTACTTTGATTTAATATAATAAAATTAATTCCTTTTGGATCAAAATTATACTTCATTTTAAATTAAATTTATTTTTATTTTTAAAACAATTTTTTTTCTAAAAAAGGCTTTCATTGTGTTTTGCGCACTTATATTAAAATTAATTTAGGCCGTTTCTAAAAATTTAATATTGTTAAATGGATTCCATATTTTTAATATGGATAATTAATATCAGGTAGTAAGGAGAGATTAATTTTTGGTCATAATGAATTATAAAAATAGTAAAAATTTGTTATTGTGGTTAAGGTTAAAGAAAGGACCAACTTAAAAGCCTTAAGGTGTAAGCCAAAGGTGGTTTTCCGAAGAAGATGAATAACTTTTAACAAAATATTTTCATTTTATTTTCTATTATACCTTATTAAAATATTCTATATCCATAATAATTTAATAACATCATCATATTACATATACTTAAATGTTATTATGTTGGTGGCACAACCCATATTCATCTTCTTTCCATCCTATATAAAACAAAAACATTGTTCATGTATACGTACTACGTACTGTCTCCACATTATGGTATAATTCCTTTTTCATCACCAATTTAATCATATGGTTATAAATATGGAAATAATGAATATATATGATATTTATGACATAATTATTATTCTGTAAATATAATATATAATTTACCTTCTTACCCTTCCACTCGTTAAAAAATGATAACATCACTCGTGCATACGTTTGAACTACCACCTCCATGAAGTGATGTGATTTAATTTTCATGACCAGTTATAAAGGATAGTTCTAAATATGTATATAATAAATATATATTATATTTCTATCATAATTAATATTTTTTATGTGATGGAACCACGATCAAGAATCAAGGTCTAAAACTACCGAACTACAACTTACATGAAAAACATAACAATAAACACTCATAAACGATGATTTTAAAATATAAATATTAATAAACAGGTGATGAAATGAAATAACTGGATCATATATGATACTATAAGTATGTATATTTTTCTATTATATAAGTATAATTAATTCAAATTTTTATACAGGAGGTTAAAATCACTTACAAAGAAATTCAGACATATGGTAAGGGTTTATTTCACAATATCATCCTTATTCAATATTATTTATATTTAAGTTTCCATTAGATGAATTATATGATATTTATATTTTAAACCACATAAATTTATTCTCTTACATTTTTTGGGGTTTCTAAATTATTAGTTCCATTTTTAACTTCTTTAGAATTCAAAAAGACCAAAATAATGTTTTAAATGAAAACTGACATTCTTTTTTCGATTTGGTCAGGAATATTTTTCTTCCAAGTGCATGTTTTCCTTAAAAAATTCTGAGTAATATTTTTGTTTTAATTCAATGATTTATTAAATTCATTTTTACCCTTTTTAAATTTATATAATTTTTTTTAAAATTAATCTTCATATAATTTTCCAAATGAGGCTCTTTTAATCAAAAGTGTGAATAAAATAATTGTTTTAATGCACACTATAAGAAAGACTCTTCCCGCCATCATGTATCCAATTTTAATTGAATATTTTTTTACATGTTTCTATGGTTCCTTCCAAATAAAATTTTTTTCTAATATTTTGGAAAATTTTGATTTTAAATAAGTGATTTCAAAATGAAAAGAGTATTTTCATAAAGAAATATTTCAGTGATATTTTAAAAGTATTTTTATCTATGTGAACATCCTTTGATTAATCATATGATTTACTGTGGGTATACTCTAATGATACCATCTAAAATATTTATTTGTATGTATTTTGACCAATTTATCTAGGGAAAGTATTGAAATTCTGTATATTAGTTCTTCCAATATGGATAATTATTAATTATTAAGACAAGTTGATTAAGTTGTATCATTTATTCATATGATGAATGCAATATAATTATTAAGTAATAGGTGAGGCACAAAATTAAATATCCCCTAGATGCATCAATAAGTTTCATGAGACAAAATAGGTTACGTATATAGCCAAAGCCTTGCCCATTTATGTAATATTTCTTAGCACCAGGAATTGATGGTAAGTTTAAGATGAAAAACATAATGAATTTCATCATTATAAAATCAATTATTGAATTCCATGAGATTATTCAAATAGGTATGTTATCCATGCACAAGTTTCACATTAATCAGATTATTTATTTGGAATTATTTGATCATCATTTATTCTTGCCATATTATTCATGCCTTATTTTTTCTATGATAGATTCTACTATACACATTCCCTTACTAAGTATCTGAGATCACCCTTTTATTTTTTTCCATTCACCAGAATGCCAAGAACTACACTATGATTGATATGCAAAGATATGATAGAGGAAATAATGATGTTCTCAAAGAAAATACTATGTTTTATTTTATTTTTTCAAATGTAATGTTATATTTCAATAATTTATCTATTTTTTAAAGACTACTAAACTATTTGATCCCTTAGAATGTGATCACTTGTATCTAGTTACAATGTACAATCTTCAAAGTATTTATTTTTATGGATAATCCTGAGGTGGAATTATTCAATCTTTATATTTTTTATTTTCATTTACTATCCCATGATGCGTATAGTTAGAGTCTTTACAGTAATATTTCTATATCAATAATAAAGGTATTATTATTATTCCATGAGAAATTATTACACACATGAATCCAGGGTGTTACATTCTCCCTCTCTTACAGAAATTTCATCCTCACAATTTTTAATTTGTTCTTCTCTAAAATTATTATATCTTGACATATAAAAAATCTCAAATGTAGATTTTATCATCAGTAGTAACTTCTAAGTTACCATTAGGATACTTAGTAATTCTTAAATAAATATTTTTAAAACCATGTATGTAACATTATAAGACTCGTACTTTTGAATCAGTTCCTAAAAGCATTCAATAATAGTTAAGTGATGAGACTCAATAGTATTATCTCCCTTTTGGGGGGGACTTCATTTACCTTTAAGATAGGGAAAATGAGAAAATATAGTTACTTTATTTATTTCAATTATATAAGAAAAATTCCATTCTCTGGTATATGTTTTGATTAGTTTTATAATTCATCTCACATGATAAATGAACAATAGGAATTTTTCATCCCTGAAGCATGAAAACAAAATTCTATTAGATCATGAGATCTAAAAAGGTAGAAAGTTTATTTCTCCTTGTTTTATCCATTTACAAAAAATGAAATGGTTATTGTGATTATAGAAAATAAAAACCATAATAAAACATCTTATAAACTGAATAAATACTAAGATATCATTAATTATGTCACCTTTTATTCAACTCTTTCAGTTCAACCTCTAATCCCCAAAAAATAATAATAATTATCCTTAAAAAACTAAACGTTAAGGTTATTGAAGACTTATAACTTATGATCTCAAACCAACATATTTTACCCTTAAGTATTATAAATATTTTATATTATTCTCATCTATAAACATCCCAGCCTCTTAAGTTATTTATACCCTTGATATGATACCAACTGTGATGCCCTTGACCCACACTCCTGGATCTGGTGCTAAAAAATCTAAACATACTAGATTTGATGCCAACTATAAGTGACCCAAGCTTAAAATATAATTTTATGACATCATAAATCATTATTGATTCATTATACACATTATAAATTTTTTGGTTTTGAGTTTTAGAAAATTATGAAAACTATTACACATCAAAACCTATATTTTCCATTAAAATATACCTTTTCTCACTAATGAAACTCTCCAAATAATACACCTATACCATATATATCTAGACCTCACAACCAACAAAAATTATACTACTCATCCCTGGACCTATGAAAAACATTAGTAAACATAGAGTGAGTCAAATAAGCTCAGTAAGGGGTTTTTAAAATGTGAGGAGATATTAAACCTTTGAAACCCTTAAGAAATACTCTTTGGTTAAGTGTTTTTTTAAACACTAAACATTTTGAGTTTATATAAAACATCCCTTTTACATGAAATAAACTTTATTGCCTGAAATTGTTCATATAATAGTTTCATAAACCAAAACAAAGGAAAAAATTTTCTTTGAAACTTTATTTAAGGTGACTTGAAAGAATGAAATAAGACATATTTCATTAATTATAGACCTTTAAGTTTCAGAAACACCATGTATTTCCTTTAAACACAAAATAATCATAATTCAAAGGATTAAATCTCCCATTTTCTTAAAACCGACCTCCTTTTGTAAAATAAAAATATTTTAAATAAAATTTATTACAAGAATAAAAAATCTATAAGAAAACTTGGAATATTATAACCATCATATTTTCAATGGAATGTCTTTATCGTCTATTTCCACTATCATTCATAATAGAATCACCTAACTAGATAATTCCAACATCATCGAAGATTAAATTATATCTAGTTAACTCCACCTTCATTAAACAAGGCATTAGAGGGTAGTATAATTCAAGGCCCACTCATCACATAGTGTATAATGTTCTATATGGGTTTTGGGTTTACTCACAATCCACTGCCATCATTATAAAATTTACAAGACCCATCTATTGAAAAATTCTTAGTAGCTTGTGATTCTCATCATAAAAGCAATAAAAAAATTATTTTTATATCCTTAAGCATCTCTATTTAAAAACCATTCATTGATATGGAAATTATTTGACTAGACGCGTAATTTATTTTAATGAAAAATCAAGAAATGAAAACTTACAAGAAATGAATACATTAATACATTAAATAAAGTTTTTGAATAAAATAAATCAATGGCCTATAGAAACATCCTTTAAGACCAATTTAAAACTACACATATAGCTAAATTATTTTCAAAAGAAATACAGTTTGTAAATAAAAATACAAAGTAGGTCAACTCATTGAAATGAAATTCATAAAACATAAAATGATAATTTTTTAATGGAAATAATCTCCCTTACCTAAGGTCCAAAACTAGTTGCTAATGAACCCTACAAAACCCTCCTTTCTAAACATCTTCCTGAAGATAACTCCAAAAAACACTCACTCCATCACATTATTTTTCTAGAAACGGAAACCTAAGGTATAAATGGATTATGAACAAGATAATGATAGAGACTTAACTATAGATGTTCTTATGTGACACAAAGCTTTAATTTTATAAATAGAATTTGGAGATACTATAAAAGTTAGAAAACTATATAAGTTTTTAATATAACCAGGTTGAATATAGATTTGATGTATGTATGTGTGTGTGTGTGTGTCTGTTTTATCCATCCTTCTATTACCTGACTTTAAGATGAACTTATTTTAGTTGCTTATAAATTTTTATTCTTAGTAGAAATTCATCAATATGGGTCAAAGAAACCATATATTTTACTATTCATGTGTGGATGGAATCAACCATTCCATGATATCTTATAATATAATCTTCCCACTCACCCCAAAAAATAATCAAACTCATAACTTGTTTTATTAATGAAGGACTAGTTTCACCTCAACTTTGATATCTGTCAACAATCACATGTCTCAACTAGATGAAGTCCTTTAATTTGATGGTCAAAGTTAGACACACACACAGAGAGACAATCCTTTATTATCAAGCCATGATCACATGTTTTTTTCAACCATCCTTATGGTATAGGATTTCAATGAAGATCCTCTTGAATATAACCCTATTTAATACTCTTATCATCATAACCATTTAAGTAAAATATATTGGATGTGTTGTGATGTGATCGTGAATTTGTGCACTATGAGATCAAGATAAATAAATACCTTGTTATTTTTTGTTATTGTATGATGAGTATGATTGAAATTATTTAACTAGAGAACCTTACATGAACTCTTATACGTAAATTTATTTAGTAGGACCTTCACACAAAACTCATTTTCTTTATAAATATTAATCAAACTAACTTTACATAGATACACTTCTACTCAATACCTTCCCTAAGAATATATTTCGAGTATAATATAACATATATTGACCCATAAAAATAAATTATATCACATTATATGTGGTGAGATTAGGTGTTTCGTGCTGAGAAATCAACTTGAACAGTGCGTTGCAGATCAAGGAAGATGAAGATGTGTAATGTTTAAAACAAAACACTCATGCATTTTGAATATCTTGAACAGTACCTGCATAAAACTATCCCACATAAAATTTTAAGTTAGAAACACAACTACTTATTTTTCTAGTGTTTTTAGGGTAGCACTGAACAAAATCCAAGAAGGGCCAATGCTTCCCAATGATCCATCATGCAGACCCACACAGTGGTGTTTAGAACCCACATTCAACACTAGCGCTGACTCCAACTCATTTATGCTCACCTAGAACCAAACCATACTTAGGCCTGTGATTGAAACAAACTCATGTCATCTTCCATTCTTATAGCCAATGATTGGCTGACCTCTATAGGTGGTGATCATGATCTCACAAGGTGAGTTTAGTTGGTAGCAATTTTTTAGTATACTAAGACTATAAATTCCATACAATCAATTAAAAAAATTCATTATTATAAAAAAATTTATTATTATTATAATTCTTATAATACATTATTTTATTTTCAACATTAATAATTTATTATATCCCACAAGATTTTTTTATTAGCATATTTACTATATTTTAAATATCATTACATATATATTGATTTTAAATATATCACACTTCTTATATAATTTTTTAATTTTTTTCTAATAATTATTATTATATTCATTTCAAATTAATATTTTATATACTATAATAAATTTTATGTTTGCATTGTCAATTATCCTTGAATATATTTAAATTAAAATAATCTTCTTAGAATTTTCTTATCATATATATTCATTCCAAATTAATGCACAATGATAAATATTATATTATTATTAATATTTAAAATTAAATATATTTACTACAAATCAATATAAGCTACTTATAATTATATTCACTTTAAAAAAATATTTTATTTACCTTAATATCTATATTTATCAATAAATTCTACATTACTATGGAAATTTTTATTTATAATTCACTATCATTTATTATTAAATAATTTAAAGTCATTAATAATTAATTTAATTAACATATTAACTTGAAAAAAAATTCAATTATATCCTTTAAAATTTAAAATAAATAAATATAGTTAATGTAATAAATTTATAATATAAAAAATTTAAATTTATTTATCACATATCTTATTTCATAATAAAAAATATCCTATATCAATTTCCCCCAACGACTATATCTTCTTAATAATAACATACAAATGAAACAGTAATATACTATTCTTTTAAATCCTATATTTCTTTTTTAATTGCAAAATGATACCCATATTACCACATTCATGAATTCTCTCAATAATCATCTTTAGAGGAGTTATTTTCATGGAAGATCAAGATGAGGCATTCTTCAGTCTTGTTGTTTTTGTTTTTGTTTTTGTTTTCATTTCTTATACCATGGTGCTTGTAGTTATAGTATTCACTAATGTATTTAAAAATAATTCATAAAGGCAGTCTTATGATTCTATGAAAATGTATTACACATATAAATCTATGGTGTTACATCATTAGTTCATGGTTCAATTTTCCAACACAACATATTTTCTTTCTATGTAAATTATTTTTTTATTTGTCATAGGAATGGAGGAATTTATTATAACTTCTTTTACTTATTTCCAATTGCAATTCCTTTCCATGTGTTTATAGTTATAACATATAAATCATGTTCCATTAAGCTTATACATCATGTGGTAATCTCTATGTTGATATGTTGAGGAACCCATTTTTCTTCCATCATTGATCCCTAAGAATTCTAGATACACACCCATGGCATACCCTAATTTTCCATAATAGTTTCAATTTATATCTACTTTTATCGAAGATAATTTTCATCTAGATTTTGAAATTTTAATCCTCTTACTCACTGATTCTATGTTAGTAATTATATCCACTCCACTTGTTGAGGCTACTATGGGGGGATATCTGGCTTCTATGTTCCCTTAGAATATATGATATTTGATTTAAGATCTTTGATCTTCTCATATTTATCTATCTATTGGGAATCCATATTTTCTAATTTAGAACCTTACTCCTATCCTTATTTTATTCTCTATTCAAGTTGTTTCTTGATAAGTATAATGATTTCTTTCAACTATTTCTCTATGGCCATTAGTATTCCTATGTATCATGTAATTTCTTTAAGTAAGTCACTTTGAACCTTCATCTTTGCACCTATTTTCATTATATTCACATTCAATTCCACCTTTTCTCTTTTCATACTTTTATTTTCCATGAATGAACCTTAAATGATTTCAAGTTCCACTAGATTAATGATTTCCTATTGACGCACCATCTCACATATGGATTGGATCTTATATTGGTTATTGCATAAACATTCACCAGATTGATGACTTGATATTATTGTCATTTCATTATCAAAATCCAAAATTATATCGATAACCAAGGAAAAATTTTAATTTCTTTATTTTTAGGAAACTTCCAAAACATTCTTAGAATTTGGATTAATAATAGAATTGGAATTTCTCACTTCAATTTGAGAACTTCTTTTCTTAAGAGATTTTTTATTGTCATTTTACTTCTTTCCTTCTCTAATTGATTTTGGAGATGATATATCTATATCCTTTTATTTATCTAATTTCCTGTAAATGAACTTGGGAGTCTTTAAAATCTTGAATATGGTAGCACAATGAGTGGTGTTCTTGAGTTCTTTATCAGAAAAAAATATTTTCAAGATCTTCTACATCCTTGCAGTACCTACTTTTTCATGGTTCTTAGTAAAATAAAAATGTCGAAAAAAATATTCAATAAACTCCATACCATGAGCCTATGTGAACATAATCATTCACCTTTTCTCGAAATCAAAATTAGTTCCTTGTAAAAATGGAATCTTTCTCATTGAATCCAAGGACACAAAAAAATACAAAACAGAATTGGATATTAAACTTCATATGAGAACCTTTTGGATTTGATACTAATTGTTGGGACTAAGTTTCCTTGAAGAACCTTGAGAGGGGGTGGGTGGGGTGGGGTGGGGTGGCATGAATCAGGGTGATAAATAATTAAAAATTCTACATTCTCAAAGTCCTTTAGTTTATACAGATATTGTTCCCTTGTTAGAAGGAAAACACTCAATCTACCATCCTTACATGTTTCTAATATCACCAAATAACATACACAAAAATAGAAATGTAAAACAAAAAAATGATATAAGGATTTTACTTGGTTCACCATAAAGGGTTAATCCAAAGAGCATACAATGATAGTGTGTCGATGTACCAGTATATAGTGGAACTTATTGTAGTTATTAATATTGTTTTGGAATGATGCAATATCCATCCTATAGAAACTTCCTCTTATTCCTTCTTCTCACTACTTTGGTGAAGGTAATAGTTAGTTTATATACTTTAGGATATCTTTAATAGTTTAAGGACATGATGGACTATCTTTATTCATCATGGGATTCTTATTGCATCATAACTCTTCTTAGATGCTTTGTTAACCTCCATATCCACTACTCCCCTCCTTTGACACTTGATAAGATAAATTATACAATATGAAAGTTGAGAATTTTTTCCAAAATATTAGATAAGTGTAACTTATTCTCAAGATAAAAATAATTAAAAACCTGAATTCTATTGTTTCATTATGACCTCTTCTTCATACAGGTATATCCATGAAACATTATATTCTTCCCCCTATCCTTATCTATTTTAAATAAACCATATGAGTCAATTGAGTCATGTATGGATCTATTATCATTCTTTTTAATAAGATATATAAATGTAGAACTCTAGATGTATATAGGTTCAGTTTTATTCATAAGTCTAAAATTATATGTAATATTTATGTTGTATACAGTTCATCACATAAGTTCTATGCTCAAATTTTTCATTCATGGAATTACTTCATGAAACTATGATTTTAGAAATTACATTCTCATAAACTCTTCAAGGTTTTCACTTCATGGATTGTTCCATGGTCTTCCCTTCATAAACCATCTTTCATGAAACTCGTATATGGTATACCTCTTCATGCAATTCCTTCATGTAATACTCCTTCTTGGAATACCTCTATGAAAACTGATTTACATGACTATTCCTCATGACATAAGTTCTATGCTCAAATTTGTCATTCATGGAATTACTTCATGAAACTATCCTTTTAGAAATTCCCTTCTCATAGACTCTTCATGGTTTTCACTTCATAGATTGTTCCATGGTCTTCCCTTCATAAAACATCTTTCATGAAACTCATATATGGTATACCTCTTCATGAAATTCCTTTAAGGAGTACTCCTTCATGGACTACCTCTATGAAAACTACTTTATGGGACTATTCCTCATGAACTACTTCATGGATGGCCCTACTTCATGAATGATATAGCTTGGTGAACAACACTTCCATGAAAATTATTCTACCTTCTACACATATTACTCCAGCTAATAAATAATATTCATTTAATGAAATTATTCTATACACAAAAAAATTATGAACTTCCTTTAATTTTTAATCATTTATTAATGAATCATTTAGTGGGGTACTTATAGTAAACTCCCCATTAAAACTCTATTTGTATAGGATTACTATTTTACCCTTTATTCAAATCACTTTACAGATGATCTAATTATTTTTGGTCCATATATGATCTCTTTAATAGTTCATAAGGTGATTTTACTCTCTCCTCATGAACCAATTCCTTTTTGGTTCACACAAATCTCCTTTTTAAATCACCTAATTTATGGTTCGTATATGAACTTTATAAAATTCTTACCTTTGTAAAATTTCCCTTGTAAAATTCATTTGTGGATTCACGTAAATCCTTCCTTCATGGTTAATAAATCATTTCCTCCACTTCTTTATAAATGACTAGAAATAAGAAATTCATTCCTAGATACTCAAAACATTTGTGAAAAGTATTCTATGAACTTACTTCATGAACCGACTATTGTATACCTTTTTTAAATATTATCATCCATGTACCTCCTTCATGGAAGCGTAAGTGCTACAAAAAAATATTTCCTTTAAACTAAATATTTTTATAAAAATTGTAGCCTCTAAAATTTTTCTAAACTACTTTCTTTAGTAAAAATTCACAAATAAATCAAGATTATTGATCCCCACAAAAGATTATTCTTCATACCAGATCCATACATAAGATTCAACCACTGTGTAACATGATACTCTAGACTCTACCAAATCTCTATGCCTTCTTCCAGAGCTAACTCTAACATATAACGAAACTGTATTTCCTTGTCTATATATCAAGTCTGTATCAAGAAAACTCTTACATACTAGAATTTTTAAAATACTTGCAACTCCATACACTATGACCATTGAAAACATCTGAAAAATAATCATCAGAACTTTTACCTCTAAAGGATCATAATAACATATAACATATAGTTCTTTCAATATATACCAAGTCCTTATCACATGTTAAAAATTAACTTATGGATATCCACTAAAGCCATCTTCCTATAAAACCTTTAGATCATTCAATTCTTTATCAGCTTCCAAAACAACTCCACCGCCAAAATCTCCTGAAGGATTTCTAAATAACTCAATTAAATGTATTTATTTGACTTATAACATCAAAGAATCCAACACATAACTCTAAATCCAACACACAAATCTTTAGTTGAAACTAACACAAATGAAGTAAGGTGATAATGAATAATGCTTATAAATCCAATCCACCATTACCAAGGCTAAATTACACCATTTGATATAACCCCCCCCCCCCAAAAAAAACCTTCATGATATAAGAAATAAAATTTAAATAACTATCATAGGATCTGGATTAAAAGGAATAGGACAAAAGATCTCTATAAAATTTAGGAATTAGGACCCTATAGGTTGATTATTTACACAAACTAGAAGAAAAATAACTCAAATAAACATGATGAAAAAAGGTTTCACCCCTTAATTTTCCTCTTTCTATTACCATAATCATCATGATCCAGTGATATAGAGTTTAATAAAACCTTATAAATCAAATTTTTTAAGTGTAAGATTAGTTATAACATATACAAACTATCATTCTATGGTTGATCAAATAACCTAAAATGAACGTGAATCATTAGGAAACCAATGTTAATTTAGTTAAGTGCATCATGTGTAATCATTATACATATGTAACATAATATACTAGTATGAAACACAAATTTGATATCCATTTTACAAAAAACATAGAATCATACAAAAATATGGGCATAAAATATAAGTGAAGCATATATAAAACACGGACCAGGTGGATAAATAACACGGATCTTACTATTAAGGAATAGAACATAGTTTATATAACATAATCCCAATCAAACGTAAGTGATATAGCTCTAGAATCACCTGGAATATAAAACTAGCAACCCAAAAAACATAATCATGTTGATAATGTAATGAATTAACAACGTCATGGGCAGTGGAAATAGTACTAAAAAATGGAAAAAATGGCTTCTTCTTCCTGTCTTGGGAACGCGCCCCACACCCCCCCCCCCTGTGTTTGAATCTTTTTCGACCGTTACTCGTCCAGCACCCTGCTTTGCTCCGTCGGCGTTCCCTCCGGTGGTGGTTGATCCTGGTGTTGCTCGTCTGCCTGAGGTTTCTCCGTCTGGCAGGGGGTCGGGCTCTGGGCTCCCTCCCCTGGTCGTTGGGCGGCCTCCCTCCTCTTTTAAGGAGGTGCTCTGTGGGAAGGCTAAAGGCGTTGTGGATTTGGGTTTTCCGGCAATATCCCCTTTTTCACACGCTGTAGTGAGGGAGGGTGATCGGATCTCTCTGTCGGCTCTTGTGTCGTCTTTCAATAAGGCTGTTCCTAGTCTTAAATGGACTATGGTGGCACGTTTTGGTCCGGATAAACCGTCTCTCTCAGCCTTCAAGTCCTTTGTGGCCTCCTAGGGCCTGCGGGATAAGGTGAGGGTCTCGGTCCTTCATAGAGTTTCCTTATGTCTCGTTTTTTTCTCGGAGGAGGACTTTGTGAAGGCTTGGAGCGAAGCCCCGTGGGGGATGGGTCGTTGGAGCTTCAGCCTATCCCATTGGTCGATGGAGGATCATCAGGGAAAGGAAGGTCCCCGGGTAGCGGTTTGGTTGGGGCTCCCTGGACTTCCCCTTTCTCTTCAGAACGCGACCTTCCTGAAGGTGATTGGGGATTCTTTGGGGGGTTTTCTGTGCTCGGATTCTCAAACGTGTAGGGTTGAAGAGATCTTGGATCCGCGGATTTGTGTTCAGATGGATTTATCTCTTCTTGTTCTGGTTTCGTTGTCGGTGCAGGTGTCGGACTCTATGTCTTGGAATCCGGACCTTTTGTTCCTGGTGTTCCCAAGGTACTGTTCTTCTTGTCTTCTTCAAGGGCATTCAGCTCTCTTGTGCAGGCGTGGTAGGCGAAAGGCATGTTCGTCTTCTTCTCGTCCTCCCTCTAGAAAAGGTGCTTCAGTTTCTCATTTAGAGGATCCGATCAGGCCCAGCTCTTCTTCTAAGGAGTCAAAGGTGCGTTCGTTTTGTGGAGATGATGGGGAGTGCAGGCCTAAGTCCTCTTGCTTGCTTATAGCTGATGATGACGTTGGATTATTTTTGAGAGGCGACAGTGAGGGGGTTGCTGAGCCTCCATGTCTCTCTGTGTCCTTTGGTAAGGGTTCCTATATTTTTTTCTCACCTGAGGCCTTCAAGGTATGGATGTAAGGCCCTTTTTCCTCTCTACCAAATCGGATGGTGTTCGATGTCCAGGGTCTCCTCCAGTTTTCTGTCTTGGAAAAGGAGGGGGTGGATAAGGTGGTGAAGGCTTTGGGGGATGGCCCTCTGGGGCCTTTGCTTTTCTCTCCGGCTATTGGAGGAGACTTGGGTTCTGGGGGGCTTAGAGCTCTGGAAGCGGAGGGTTCTTCCTCTTTGTCCCCTTACAAGAGGTTGAAAGGGAAATTCATCTTGTCTGTGACAACTGGTTCACTAGGTATTTCTGGGACTAGCCTGGGGGTGACCAGGCACGCTCAGATGAGTCTACGCAGGGAGGCTTTCTCTCCTATCAGGAAGGAGACCACTTCACTCGGGGTCATTATTGGGCTAAGCAGGTTTTAATGTCGTCCATCCTAATTTGGAATGCTCGTGGTCTCGGGGTACGCGTGAAGTCTGATTTTATTGCCTCGGTAGTAAAGAAGAATGGTGTTTTTATGGTTGCAATTCTGGAGTATAAATAGAAACCTGGGAAGATTAATGCCTTTGCATGTAAACTTTGCATGCAAGGGTTCATTCACGCTGATCCAGTTAACAAACACATTTGGCTCTTTTGGAAGAAGGACTGTTCGGTGGATCTGGTTAACTCGGGAGATCAGTTTATCACTTCGTAGGTGAGGAGGGGGTCAGAGTGTTTGTTCTTCTCTTGTGTGTATGGAAGCTGAAATCTCTAGGTACGTAGGTCTTTGTGGAGTGGGCTTGGGACCTTTGATCCCCTAGACTTACCATGGATCATTGCGGGTGATTTCAACGCCGTTCTGGAGCCTTAGGAGAGAAAGGGAAGAGGTGTGTTTCCTCGAAGAGCTATCTTGGAGTTTTCCCAGTTCATGGAAGATAAAGGTTTGATGGATTTGGGGTACTCGGGAGATAGTTTCACTTGGTGTAATAACCAAACAGGAAGCCGAAGATGCTGGAGTAGGGTCGACAGATGGCCGGCTGACAACAACTTGATAGGCATGTTCCCAAATGCATCGGTGAAGCACTAGGTCCGTGGGCTATCCGATCACTCCCCAATTTTAGTTGATTTGTCTCCTGGACAGGATCGTCAGGAATATTTCTGCTTCAATCCCCGGTGGGATCAAAGGAATGGTTATATCCGGCTAGTGGAGGAGGGAGGTGTTGGTGTTTGAAGCTTGCGCTACTCCATTAGATGCATGCATGCAAAGCTGGCGTGGGAGGTGGTGGAGGAGCGCTCGCTTTGGGGGAAGTCCATGTCTATGTTTGGTGGAGAGCATAAGGTGGATGTCAATGGTTATAGGTCTCCTTTCTGGGTGAAGATCTATCCACTGGTCCAGCGGCTACTCCCGTATGCCCGCTGGATTGTGGGGAAAGGGGAATTGCTTTTCTGGCATAAGAACTGGGTTGGAGTTTCATTGGACTTCCTAGGGTGCCCTGCTACTCTGATCTTGGTGAAAGATGTAACACCCCGAGCTTCCACGATACGCTTCTCATTCAATAATGCAATAGCTTGCATTGTACGCAACTTCGAGTTCTAAAACATCGCGACAAATCAAAGTAGCCGTTATGAATAGTAATAACCACTTTTTAAAATTATAGAAATTTTATATTTCAAAATGGACTTCATTTTTGTATTCGTAATATCGAAATTAGCCTATGTTGAATTTTTGGTATTTTTCTGAGAACTTCTAATTTTTTATGAATAGTGAAAAATACTTAAAACAACTTTTTTAATCAAAATAATTTATAGTGATAAGTTATACTATTGAGTGGATTTAATGTATAATTAGAATATATTTTTACCATTTTATCCAATGGTGGTCATTAGAATTAATTTAACATTGAATTTGGACATAAACAATTGCCAATCTTTTGATATAAATTGTTTCTTGAAAACACGCTATTTGTCGTAACAGCGGGAATTAATTATAAAATTAATTAATGCAACTTATATGTTTGGAATTTTGTAAAATAGACATCATTTTTGAATTCGGAATATCAATTATAGCTTAGGATGAAATTTTGGCCTTATTCTGAAAAACTTCAATTTTCGATGAATAGTGAAACCACTAAGTGGTTGTTAAATAACTGATTTTTCGTTTAAATGAAATATTACCACTTCTGTGATTTGATTTTCAAAAATCCGACATACATGGTTGTCATTAAGAAGTAAAATGTGGTTCAATGGGATAAAAATAATTTTTTGGTGAATAGTAACTTATTAAGTTCTTAATCGCGATTAGTGGTAATTAGGGTAGTTTAAGGTATAAATAATACTTTAATAATATTAAATGACCTAGACACATGTCCCAACCTCATTGGTTGTGTCATGGCCGACCAAGACAAGCCATGGCCTAACTTGGGGACCCCATGGATCCACTTTTGTAGGGAAATAACATAAATTACTTTTTATTTAATGTTAAAGTGAAAATGACACTAACATAAATTGTTTTACTAAAACAATTTTTAAGTAGGGTTACACAAGTCAAAATTTTGACTATAAATATTCATTAGAAATCTAAAAAGATTTCCTACATCATAGTATTTTTTTTATAATTTTTAGACATTAAATAAATTAAATTATTTTTGACATCATTATGATGCAGCGATGACCTCATTATTTAACGATTTTAATAAAATGAATAGATAATGTAAAATCCAAGGCTTACACTTGTCCAAAGCCAATTGGATGAGGAGATTTCGAAACCTTATCACCTTAGCCTCGAATTATATAAGTGTGGGACCTTTAGAATCCGAAAAGCATTTTGAAATAATGTAACATTTCAATCTTTCCAAAAGTGCCCCTCCTCTCCACTTATAAAAGGCCCCCACCTCTCCCACTTCATTTACACTTTCAAGCCATTTTTCTCGGCCAACCTCTGCCCAAATACTCTCCCAACATCCCTCTCTTACTCCTAGAATCCTCACTTTGGGCAGAACTCTTCCCAAGGAAGCCTTTGGCTCAAATCAAAAAGAGTTACCCGATTTTGAGGTAATGTCTTTTATAATGTTGTTTTGTTTTATTTTTCTTCTCCAACCCCCTAAACTCTTTTTATTCATTTCTTTTGTAACAACACCAGTATCCTCAATATACTAGGATGTTGTTATAATAAGGATTCGAGCTACACTTACACACACCTACATCTAATGGTTAAAGAACATACGGTTTCTGTGGATGGCGAATTTCTGCCTCACGAAACGATGATTGTTCAACACTCATATAACACCTCCAAAGGTGGCCATTAAGATGTCACTATTTTTATATATGATATATAATATGTTTTTGTTTTACTTATGCTTCTGTATTTCTCATTTATGGCATACTTTATGATTTCCATTATGGGTAAAACGCGATAATTTCATTTTAGGAAGTGCGGACTACCGCCCCCTCAAAGTGATTTGAATCGTTAATGCCATGTGTGGGATGTATAAAGGATGGAGTAAATGGTATTATACACTATATTATACTGGAATTATATTATACATTTATATCATTATGATTTCATTCCATTAAATATGAAATTGAAATGAAAGTAGCGTTCATGCGTACGTACGGCTTACCGTCTCCATGAACGGTGCATTTCATTTCTTACCTCTAAATGTTACGTAATATTATAAATGAATGTATATACTGTATATATATGATATATATGATATCTACATCATTAATATAATTCTGGATATAATGGATATTTCACCACATGAACAACTTATAATTATAAGAAGTTTATTGTTGACTCATGTACCAAAGATCGACAAAACGACCGTTATTAACTTAAATAATTACATAATGTTCATAACATTTTAATAAGTGATATAAAAAGGATAATGAAATTGAAAATGGTTCTTAATAAGGTAGATATTAACTCTAGTTTATTATTCAGGAGGTTAAAGAACGGTTGAGTCAAGTCGGACACAAGGTAAGGGAACTTCTTAACCCAACTTCATTTCTTTGGGTTAATCTCCTACTTTCAAATTATGTCATGATATTATTATTTTGTATTTTTACTTTCTTTATGTGTAACTATAGTGAATACACATAATAGATCTATTTTATTTTAAAAATGATCTTTTTAAGGACTTCGTCTCAATCTCCTTTCATTGAGGCATATTTTGTTTTATACACAACTTTCTTTTATACGGTGTATAAACCCCTTTGACTTTTACGTTTATTCAAAAGAATTTATTTTATAAATATGTGATTTTTAAATGATTTCAAAAAAAAAGATATTTCTATCCAATATATGAAAATACAGTGCAAATGTATACGTATTTAACGCAAGCTTAAAAATGTTTTTAGAAAACCCGACTCTCGAGTGTGGTAGACAGGAAGGGATTGGGCGTGGACCCATCATGGCCTGTAATTAGTCGAGCAGTCTCAGAATTAGTTATTTTGTTTTCAGAAGCTTGCATAATGTTTTCAGAAAAACACTGGAGTATATTTGAGCAATTTTAAATGTAAGTATCTTCTAAAAAAATTGCATCGGCAGGTCTCATGAGACAACTAGACGTGGAATTGGCCGAGGCCCTTTCCCAATTTGATTTATGGTTTTGGCCGAGGCCTTAATCATTTTAGACGTCTTGGCCGAGGCCTTGACAAAGTGTTTCAGAATGTCTGGCATTATACATTCCCTCATTATGAAAGTGGTTATTGATATTACATGTGATTATTCGACCAGTAGAATATCCATGTGAAGAAGTAAATGGCATTATCTCATTTTACTTTTGCCATATTATGTTGAAGTTCATGTTTAAGAGGCTTTTGTTTTAGTTATACATTGCCTTAAATGTTAATGTTTATTTATGAAAGCTTCCGCATTATTGTTATCCTTACTGAGCATCTGAGCTCACCCCTTTCAATGTTTTAATATTTTCCAGGATGTGATGAAGTATTTTATGAATGACCTGCAGGGATAGTCAGAAGAGGATATGAGCGTTGGACTAGGGAGACTTTGTTATTGTAGTTTTTCACTTTATGATGTAATGTAACGTTTACGAATGTATCTAGTGTTTCCAAGGCTACTAAACTAATCGGTCTTTCGAGACTTGATCTTTTGTGATCATGCCAATGTTACGAAGTAATGCACCGACTCTGGGTAGCTGGGGTCGGGGCGTTACAGTTGGTATCAGAGGCAGTTTAGTACTAACCTTGGAAGCTAGATTTAGATAAACTCTGATTAGAGCACATAGCCCAAAGATAGACTTTGAGGATTAGTATAGAAGAACTTCCTAGAATTTTGGTATTATAGAGATGTTATGAGTTTTCTGAGCAATACATCCCTATCTGGATACGAGCAGGTAGAGGCGGCTCTGGCACAGATGTACCTAGGGGTAAAACCCGAAAACACCGCTTTGAGCTAGACTCGAACGGGAACTGGTGCACGACAACGGGCCTTGCTGCACTCTTGGTTACGACACTCCCGGGGGATATGCTTAGGATAATTCTCATTTTATTTACAAACCACTATGAAGGGTTATGAGTATATACTTTCTCAAAGAAAACATTTCTTTTTATGATTATGGATTATATCCATAAATAGTTCAATTTATGTTAAGTATTTTACAAGTATGGAATTATGTATTTTGATTCATAAACTAATCTAGTTTATGCCATTGTTTAGAAATGGCGCCTAGTAGAAGGAATGGAAACTGTATCAATGCACGAACTCCGTGTAGGGATTGCCCTCCGGCTCAAGATAATTATTGTGGACCTGGAGATACAACTGGTGCTGATCAACTTATTACCATACTGGGACAACTCACGCAGGTTATGAATAACAACCTTACTCGTATGGAGCACCCTGATCCGCAACGTGGAGGATCAATGCTAGACCGTTTCATGAGGCAACAACCGCCAACCTTCAATGGGAGTACAAATCCTACAATAGCTGAGCAATGGATAAATTCCTTAGAGAAAATATTCCATGCCTTGGGGAGTAGTGAAAGGGAGAAGGTTGTCATGGCAGTTTACCGCCTCACTGGAGATGCCGATCAGTGGTGGTCACTGATTCAAAACACAAAGGAAGATGATGACGTATCGAATATGGAATGGAGAGAGTTCAAAGAGTTGTTCTTAGAAAAATACTTTCCTCGTGACCATCGAGCAGATATGGAAAGGCAATTTCTGAGTTTGAGGCAGAAGGAGGATGAGAATGTCGCAAAGTATGAGGCTAACTTTACAAGGTTAGCGAGGCATGCTGCAGATTACATACGTAACCCAAGGAGTAAGATTGATCGTTTCTTTGATGGGTTAAAACCATTTCTCCGTCGAGCTTTGGTATCACAATCCTTCTCATCATACGAAGATATTGTCTCGTGTGCTATCAAGACAGAAAAGGAATTCTCTAAGTCTTATGACAACAAAGTAAAGCAAGAGAAGAAGAGAACGGTGGAACAAGAGACAGATAAAGGGAAAAAGGGAAAGAAGGATTTTCTAGTATGTGATAATTGTGGGAAGAATCACCCTGGTACTTGCCTAAAAGGAATGGGAGTCTGTTATAAATGTGGAGAAAAAGGTCACCAGGCACGTGATTGCAAGGGAGAGAAAGAGGCTGTCAAAGTTGAATGCTACAATTGTAGAGAAATGGGTCATTACGCAAATGAATGTCCTAAGTGTCAAGGAATCTTACCTCAGAAAAGGCCAAGGGATCAAGGACAATCTTATGCTATTACTACAGTTGAAGCAGAATAACTAATGTATTGATGCTTTCGGACTCATGGATTATATTCTGGTTATTAGAATAATGTGATCTATATAAGGATTGTACTGCAGTACTTGTTGGTTTCAGTAAGTTTTTAATATGATGAAGGTAATTATATTTTTAGTATGTGACAATAAGAGAAACTTTACTTTGTTTGGGGAATCTGCTAAATTGATTTTGGAATTTAGAGACCTTTTAGAGAAAGTCTGGACGGAGGTATTTTGGATAACTACAATGGTTGGAGTGGATTAAGTTGATCTTCAGATAGTATTGTTTAAGGTTAAAAAAATTTATGAAGATTATTTTTGGAATATTATGATACTATAGTTTTAGGAAAAGGACAACCTGCAGGGTGGGGCATAACCCGTCGCGTTGGACACAGCTGCAGGAATCGAACCCACAACCATAGTGCGACAAGCCTTTATTTCCTACCACTAGCCTACAGGAAGTCCCTGGTTATTACAAAATCGTTTTACTAATCTAAATGGTATGTGTTAACATTTGGAACCTTATACAATTAGGATAAATAGAATATTTTTGAGTTCCGTTACCATTTGGAGTAAAAGTTGGGTTTGTGGTAAAAATTTATTAACGAATGAAAGTATACATAACAAGTATGTATATTCCCTTACGTTCTTAGTAAATCTCATAAATAAATTCCTCAACATTATAAAAGGTAACTTAAAACAAAAATGTTGTCGGTTAACTTTTCCAACTGGGGATTCAATGACCGTTTAACCAATCACAAGTTTGTGATTTTCTTGTGGTTAAACATTCTCCTAATCCTGTTTTCTATAACTCTCCATCAGACCTTGATGGTTTGTTTCTCCTCCATATCCATATTTTCATAGAATCCTAGAATGGGCTATATCGGGTGACCTTTGTACTTATCCTGCTTTCTTTTAATGTTATATATTTATTAACCTTATTTCCGATGTGGGTTTTCCACAAAGGTATTTTCTATTTTCAGCCTTTTATTATCAAAGAAAAATTTCAAATTGCGAGGACGCAATTTATTGAAGGAGGGGAGAATGTAACACCCCGAGCTTCCACGATACGCTTCTCATTCAATAATGCAATAGCTTGCATTGTACGCAACTTCGAGTTCTAAAACATCGCGACAAATCAAAGTAGTCGTTATGAATAGTAATAACCACTTTTTAAAATTATAGAAATTTTATATTTCAAAATGGACTTCATTTTTGTATTCGTAATATCGAAATTAGCCTATGTTGAATTTTTGGTATTTTTCTGAGAACTTCTAATTTTTTATGAATAGTGAAAAATACTTAAAACAACTTTTTTAATCAAAATAATTTATAGTGATAAGTTATACTATTGAGTGGATTTAATGTATAATTAGAATATATTTTTACCATTTTATCCAATGGTGGTCATTAGAATTAATTTAACATTGAATTTGGACATAAACAATTGCCAATCTTTTGATATAAATTGTTTCTTGAAAACACGCTATTTGTCGTAACAGCGGGAATTAATTATAAAATTAATTAATGCAACTTATATGTTTGGAATTTTGTAAAATAGACATCATTTTTGAATTCGGAATATCAATTATAGCTTAGGATGAAATTTTGGCCTTATTCTGAAAAACTTCAATTTTTGATGAATAGTGAAACCACTAAGTGGTTGTTAAATAACTGATTTTTCGTTTAAATGAAATATTACCACTTCTGTGATTTGATTTTCAAAAATCCGACATACATGGTTGTCATTAAGAAGTAAAATGTGGTTCAATGGGATAAAAATAATTTTTTGGTGAATAGTAACTTATTAAGTTCTTAATCGCGATTAGTGGTAATTAGGGTAGTTTAAGGTATAAATAATACTTTAATAATATTAAATGACCTAGACACATGTCCCAACCTCATTGGTTGTGTCATGGCCGACCAAGACAAGCCATGGCCTAACTTGGGGACCCCATGGATCCACTTTTGTAGGGAAATAACATAAATTACTTTTTATTTAATGTTAAAGTGAAAATGACACTAACATAAATTGTTTTACTAAAACAATTTTTAAGTAGGGTTACACAAGTCCAAATTTTGACTATAAATATTCATTAGAAAGCTAAAAAGATTTCCTACATCATAGTATTTTTTTTATAATTTTTAGACATTAAATAAATTAAATTATTTTTGACATCATTATGATGCAGCGATGACCTCATTATTTAACGATTTTAATAAAATGAATAGATAATGTAAAATCCAAGGCTTACACTTGTCCAAAGCCAATTGGATGAGGAGATTTCGAAACCTTATCACCTTAGCCTCGAATTATATAAGTGTGGGACCTTTAGAATCCGAAAAGCATTTTGAAATAATGTAACATTTCAATCTTTCCAAAAGTGCCCCTCCTCTCCACTTATAAAAGGCCCCCACCTCTCCCACTTCATTTACACTTTCAAGCCATTTTACTCGGCCAACCTCTGCCCAAATACTCTCCCAACATCCCTATCTTACTCCTAGAATCCTCACTTTGGGCAGAACTCTTCCCAAGGAAGCCTTTGGCTCAAATCAAAAAGAGTTACCCGATTTTGAGGTAATGTCTTTTATAATGTTGTTTTGTTTTATTTTTCTTCTCCAACCCCCTAAACTCTTTTTATTAATTTCTTTTGTAACAACACCAGTATCCTCAATATACTAGGATGTTGTTATAAGAAGGATTCGAGCTACACTTACACACACCTACATCTAATGGTTAAAGAACATACGGTTTCTGTGGATGGCGAATTTCTGCCTCACGAAACGATGATTGTTCAACACTCATATAACACCTCCAAAGGTGGCCATTAAGATGTCACTATTTTTATATATGATATATAATATGTTTTTGTTTTACTTATGCTTCTGTATTTCTCATTTATGGCATACTTTATGATTTCCATTATGGGTAAAACGCGATAATTTCATTTTAGGAAGTGCGGACTACCGCCCCCTCAAAGTGATTTGAATCGTTAATGCCATGTGTGGGATGTATAAAGGATGGAGTAAATGGTATTATACACTATATTATACTGGAATTATATTATACATTTATATCATTATGATTTCATTCCATTAAATATGAAATTGAAATGAAAGTAGCGTTCATGCGTACGTACGGCTTACCGTCTCCATGAACGGTGCATTTCATTTCTTACCTCTAAATGTTACGTAATATTATAAATGAATGTATATACTGTATATATATGATATATATGATATCTACATCATTAATATAATTCTGGATATAATGGATATTTCACCACATGAATAACTTATAATTATAAGAAGTTTATTGTTGACTCATGTACCAAAGATCGACAAAACGACCGTTATTAACTTAAATAATTACATAATGTTCATAACATTGTAATAAGTGATATAAAAAGGATAATGAAATTGAAAATGGTTCTTAATAAGGTAGATATTAACTCTAGTTTATTATTCAGGAGGTTAAAGAACGGTTGAGTCAAGTCGGACACAAGGTAAGGGAACTTCTTAACCCAACTTCATTTCTTTGGGTTAATCTCCTACTTTCAAATTATGTCATGATATTATTATTTTGTATTTTTACTTTCTTTATGTGTAACTATAGTGAATACACATAATAGATCTATTTTATTTTAAAAATGATCTTTTTAAGGACTTCGTCTCAATCTCCTTTCATTGAGGCATATTTTGTTTTATACACAACTTTCTTTTATACGGTGTATAAACCCCTTTGACTTTTACGTTTATTCAAAAGAATTTATTTTATAAATATGTGATTTTTAAATGATTTCAAAAAAAAAGATATTTCTATCCAATATATGAAAATACAGTGCAAATGTATACGTATTTAACGCAAGCTTAAAAATGTTTTTAGAAAACCCGACTCTCGAGTGTGGTAGACAGGAAGGGATTGGGCGTGGACCCATCATGGCCTGTAATTAGTCGAGCAGTCTCAGAATTAGTTATTTTGTTTTCAGAAGCTTTCATAATGTTTTCAGAAAAACACTGGAGTATATTTGAGCAATTTTAAATGTAAGTATCTTCTAAAAAAATTGCATCGGCAGGTCTCATGAGACAACTAGACGTGGAATTGGCCGAGGCCCTTTCCCAATTTGATTTATGGTTTTGGCCGAGGCCTTAATCATTTTAGACGTCTTGGCCGAGGCCTTGACAAAGTGTTTCAGAATGTCTGGCATTATACATTCCCTCATTATGAAAGTGGTTATTGATATTACATGTGATTATTCGACCAGTAGAATATCCATGTGAAGAAGTAAATGGCATTATCTCATTTTACTTTTGCCATATTATGTTGAAGTTCATGTTTAAGAGGCTTTTGTTTTAGTTATACATTGCCTTAAATGTTAATGTTTATTTATGAAAGCTTCCGCATTATTGTTATCCTTACTGAGCATCTGAGCTCACCCCTTTCAATGTTTTAATATTTTCCAGGATGTGATGAAGTATTTTATGAATGACCTGCAGGGATAGTCAGAAGAGGATATGAGCGTTGGACTAGGGAGACTTTGTTATTGTAGTTTTTCACTTTATGATGTAATGTAACGTTTACGAATGTATCTAGTGTTTCCAAGGCTACTAAACTAATCGGTCTTTCGAGACTTGATCTTTTGTGATCATGCCAATGTTACGAAGTAATGCACCGACTCTGGGTAGCTGGGGTCGGGGCGTTACAAAAGAGGTTATGATGAATCCAAGGTTTACTGAGGCGGTGCTGAGCCCGGAACAACAGGGTCTCCTGGGTTCCATTAACCTGGTTTCTGGTCCTAACCTGTGTGTGTTTTCTCCTTCGACCTTGGGTGTCTTCTCCACCAGGGAGTTTAGAAGGTGGGATGCGGTGCAGAGGCCCCATGAGGAGTGGAATAATGAGGTGTGGTGTCGGTATGTTCCAACAAAATATAACTTTATCCTCTCGAGTATTAGGAGGAATGTGGTTGCTACGGATGACAATATCAGAAATCTTGGCGTGAGTTTTCCTTCAGCTTGTCATTACTGCTACAGCAGGAAGAAGGAAAGTGTGTGTCACTTGTTCTTGGAAGGGGACTGAACTCTTGAGGTGTGGAGGTATTTTGGAGGCTCGGCTTTTAGCGTGTCTCGGTGGTGGGATGTCTCCTCCTTTTTTCAAGAATGGTTTAAGGGATCTAATGGCCTGGCGAAGGAGAGCAGTGCTAGAGCGGGGATTCTAAGTGCAGGCTACTGGTGCTTGTGGAATGCTAAGAATCAGGCGAGGTTTGAGGGGGTAGGGGTGTCAGTCAAAGTAATTATCGCGAAGATTAGGATTTTGATCCTAGAATGGTTGTCTGTGCATAAGGAATGGAGGGATGTTGAGGTTTTTGGCAGGCTGTAGGTTAGGGGACCTCAACTCCCTTCTTTCTTTGTGGAGGCACGGGGGAGGTGGGTGGAATGGCTTCCCCCTGGTTCTGGACTCAAGCTTAACACCGATGTCTCATGCAAGGCTGGGGTTATGAAAGGCGGCGGAGTGGTTCGGGATTCTCATGGGGTTGTGAGGCTGGCCTTCTCTGCTTGTCTGGGCATGGGTAATCCTATTCTGGCGGAGGTACTGGCCATGCTCATGGGGCTTGGTTTGTCTGCTCAGGAGGGTGTTCTTTTATCTCAGGCCGATACTGATTCCATCATCCTTCATGATTCTATGTTGGGAAAGTGTGGTGTTCCATGGTCCATAATGTACACTGTGAGGCAGTGTAGAAATCTGATCCGAGATTCCATAATTATTTCCCACTCTCGGCGGGAGGGTAACAAAGTGGCGGATCATTTGGATTCCTTAGAGGCTCAGCCGGTGGGCGGATCCTGCCTCATTCCTAATAGTAGTTTGAAACCAGATACGGTGAACTTAATTAGAGGGGATTCCCTTGGATTACATTATTTTAGACCCTCGTAGGTTGGGGGTTTGCGTGTTTGTTTTTTGGACTTTCTATTAATAAAAATTTATGTTGGATGAACGTCATGGAATGGAAAATTCAATGGGAAATTGAATTTTTGGTCTTAGAGGATGGGTGATGTGATAATTATGATTAAAATTGGACTTTTGGGAAATGGGAATTCCCTAGGGGTGTTTTTATGTGTGATTGAGTGTTTTGGTGGTTGTTTAATCCACCAGGTGAAGCCCAGATTAGTTATCCACAATATATAATAAGGAATTATAATACAGGTGGCTAACATTCCCCTGATCATCATCACCTCCTATGGTTATTATTTAATGTTTATAGTTTAAAAATGTGGAACCCTAATCATGAAAACTAAACAAGTGTAGTATATGAATTTTATATTCAAAGGTGAAACCACTGGAAACATGAGGATACTAGCCAAATGAATTATTCTTGATTATTGATTTATTAAATCATAGGGAAAAGGATAGTTGTAAATGGGATTAAAATTCATAGGTATATAGACGGTGATAGTGAAAAAGATAATGAACTTGATTTATGAAAACCTTTAATGGAGAACATAGATGAAAGACCAATTCATATGTTGTTTTATAAAAAAATTTGATTTATACATATTGTGAATCAATATTTTCAATTAATTTTGATACTTCTTGGGATATTTAATTCTACATGGTAGTAGTTTTTAAAAATACCTAAGTTTATTCAATTCCAATATTCAAGCTAACCTAGTAATACCTAGATGCATTATTTTTTATCTCAAAAGAAAAAGGAGAATTAAGGTTGACTCTAATGATCTCATTAAACTCTATCACAATGGGTTTTATCCTCGCATGTCCATCACTCTTTCTATAAAAATATGGAATATGATTTGATTAGTATCAATGTGATATTAATCCAAAAAATTGATTTATAAGACAAATTAATCATTCAAGTTAAGGCATCATCCTCTTACAATTGATCCAACCTTCCTGAAGAAACTACTCACTCATGATGGAATGGTCAACCATCATAAATGAAATAGTGTTCTTGAGGTATAGAATAATCACAACCATTGTGTGAAATAAAAAAATAGAGTGAATTAAATTTAACCCAACTACCATATGCACTTAAATAACCAATCCAAGAGTATCAAATCAACACATCAAAGTTCTCTATGAAAATGATCAAGTAGATCCACAAAAGTGTTATCTCCATCCACCTTCATCATCTTGTATCCTCTTTCCAAAATTATTCTCCTCCAAAAAAATCCTATCAAATTTTGGTATCCTATAAAATATAAAGGCCTAGACATCATCATGACACAAAAAATAATGATTTCAGTGTGGTGCATTAAAATCCTTTATTTTTTACCAAGTTTTGACCAACTTCATAGAGAAAATGGATAAATGTTATGTGAATGAAAAATAACTCATGTTGAAATTTTAATAATATCAAAGATCATGGTGGGATCTCCTAAAATTCTTAACAGTATTTTTTCCAGCTTTAAGGAACCCTAGAATAGGTTATGGATCAAGATATATACTATAATGTGAAGTTCATATAGCCTAAATTAGGTGGTTTTTTCATTTCATGGCCCTCCATGTCATGGTGGATTTAATGAAGAGTGAAATGTACTCATCTCCTTTAAGTTGATCGGATGGAGATTCATTTTATTATAGTGTTTTAGGGGCATTGTGAAACATCTAAACATAGTCAATTATATTTATTCCTATACATAACAATCTACGATGCAGGGAGTCTGGTTAAGACATCACCTAGTTCTTAAAATCATTATAACATAGTCCCTAGTGGTTCAGATTTAATTTGACACAAAAATAATGGTTTTGAGTTTATATTATGCGAGATTTGATTTATTCTTAAACAATATTTGTTATAGAACAGGAGAACGCATCACTACGTAGCTTCTTCAAGCTCCATAAAAGTTAATCTGATACAACTTTATTTTAATATTCTAAAAATTAATTATGGAATAATTCATTTCAACATAATAAAACTTATCCACTAATTTTACAAATTAATCTCACCCATCTAAAATTCAATCTTTCTTGGGGAGAAACTATGACATGGTTCATTCATTTTCATTATGGTTCCTTCTCTATATTAGCTCCTCAAATTCCTCTCATCATTAATCATTCCATGATTTAGGGGTTTTGGTGTGACTTATTTTACTTTCATTCAAAAAAATATGAATCCCTCAAATCTATCTTTAATCTGAAATTTTCCACAAATCATGGAGAAACACAAACATTAGGAAATATTTGATCAACAAATACACTCAAATGGTATCCAAATTTTATGCATATTTTTCACTCATAAAACTCTAATACACTTGAAGGTTATATTATCCAAAAAAACTAAGCATTAAATAAAAAAAGGTATCAAATCTCAATATAGGAAACACTCAATCAATTTTATTCATCAACACAAGCAATAAATTAATTTCCCATATGCACACATCCCATCCAAAAAAAATTATCTTAATAATGATTCATCCATCACTCAATTTCAATAATTTTCTCCATTTCCACTCACATTGTTCAACAATTCATAATTACCTATGCCATTTATGATTTAATTATTTTAAAAATTGATTCACTAATCAATCAAGACATATTTAATTGGAATTATTCTCAATTCGAGTAAATTAAATCTTTATTCATAAGTTTCTAATTCATCTCAATATTTACTTAAAAGTTAAAATAAAATAATCAAGAAGAATTTTTGTTTAGGTTCAAATGTATCTGAGGATAGAGGTGGGTGGTTCATGGTGTAAAAAATAAAAATACATGTTTAAAAAATAAGGATAGATTTGAAAGTATAATTCCTGATCTCGGTTAAGCTTAATGAATAATATCTCCCCTAATTATTTATGATTCATCGCCTTATTTATCCTCTTATTAATCATGGAATAATTTTAAATTCCAAATAGTTGTGAATTTCCTTGTTCATAATTTTTCCTTTCTATCTCTGTTTTTTTCAAAGAAATTTATGTACAAGTAATTATCATGCCCCTTGAAGTTAAATTGAACCAACAACTCCATCCCCAACATCAATATTCCATAAACAATATTTGTGATCGTTAGTATAAGAATGGGGAAGTAGTTGATTCATGGTTCAATGAAAATTATTCCCTTTTATTACTTTGTTGCATTTTCAATTTTTTTCAAGATATAGATGAATCAATGTGAGAAAAATTAGTAATCAGTGTTTATCCCCTTTTTCTTCCAAATATCAAGATATATACCCAAATTTTTGTTTCAAAAAAATAATTTCAACATCTCATGATATTACCAACATCTTCATCTAGCTTCATTAATGATTAATTCAATAATACTCAAGAGTTAGGGTAGGAAGGTAAATTTTTCTTGTAATGTGGCTTCCTATAATAAAATTCATGGTCTATACAACTTCTTAAAGGATCAAATGTATGGGTAGGTCTCAAGATCATGTAGGATCAAAAATTTCAATATATAGCCTCACTAATTTCAGTGTGGTTTAAAATCATCAAGTTTTAATAAGTTAAACAATCAAATTTTGGTAGTGATGAAAATCCCAATAATATCTCAAGAAAGAGTGTGCATAGTAGAGTATATGTATGTATTCAATGAGAAATTTTCCAGCCTTCCACTCCATGAGAAACTGACATCATCATAAACCTTCTTTCCAAAGTTAGGTGGTTAGTATTGATATTTTATAGATGATTATTTTGAATACATTTTTGTTAATAGGATGAGAGGTTAAACTTATCACACCCTTAAGGGGGGAATATTGTCTACTATGGGATTTTCTTATAGATTTAAGATCAATTCTTGAATATTTCCCAAATACCAACATGTTAATGGTTATCACCATGGTAATTATTGATCAAAACCATGTTTTAATGTGAACATACATATATTTCAGAGGTTATCTATCTTTCTCTTATTAGTAAATGATGTTATAGTATAAATCCTCATAGTTGGGCATTCTGAATTTTACTGACATCTAGTGAAGTGGTAGGTGTTATGGTGTTGTTATCACACCCATTATAGGGGATTTTTATATATTCATGTGAATAGAATCATATCCTACATATTTCTATGGGTATTAAGGACAAATTTTATACCTTTTAAGGTTGTGTTACATGGACTGTCATGCTAACTTTTAAGGTTATATAGCTATGAACAAGTGATGTTCCTTTTAATTTCATGAGGCCATGACCTATTTGGTTTTTGGATTATACCTAAAAAATCATTATATGTATAAAAGTTTATGGGAATCAAATACCACATAGTTTTAGTCACAATTTTTAAGTTTATGTGATTAGACAATACCATAAAGTTTAACAACATGAGTTGAGGACATTTTCATACAGTTTTACATCATGTGACATGGAAGTTTTCATCATGAAACTTATGATAAAAAAATATTGAGTGGTTCTTATGAATTATGTGTCCCTTTATATTTAATATCATAGGGAATATGGACCCTCAATAATGATATGGTCATGGGGAATATGGTACTTAGAGGATAATATGTTCACAGGTAACATAGCCCTTTGAGGGTGATATGATTGTCAGGAATATGGACCCTTGAGTATAGTTACAAAGGGGATATAGACTCAGGAGGATTGTTTGAGTCTTACACATGGTCTTCCCCTATGTGGGTGGAAAATTTATAGATCATATAGATGACATAATTAATGAGGACATGACTGGGGCTTACTCCTAAGGAGAAGTCCCTAACATGTGTCCACTTTCTTTTGGTTTTCAGATGCATGTGGAGGGATAATTTGATGCATGGGGAGTATGGTCTCAGGAAAGAGATGAGTCACATAGAATATTTCCGTTTGAATAATGATTTGGGGCTTTTCATGGTCTACCCTAAGATATGAACATACACCTCCTAGGGATAGGATGTATATGTGAATAGATTACACATATGCTCCCTTGAGATTACCAACCTAGGGTGACCTAGATGAAGGTGGGACTTTGGGTCTTACACCTAGTAGGATTCCAATTCCATCATCTAATTCCCACTAAGTGATGGTAGGATAGAAGGATAATTGGATACATTGGGGGCATGGAGTCATGAGAAGAAGGTTGGGGCTTATCCATAGGATGCCCATGTATAAATGTCACTAAATAATTGATGATCTATAGTGATGAAATAATAAATGGGAACATGATTTGGGATTACACCAAGTGTAAAACCCTCATATTTTTATGAAATATATCTCATTAAAAAATTTATTTCATTGATAGCTTGTGTTATACACAACAACGATTTTAGACAACCTACGTAACATTATTAAAATATTATGTGTGCATTATCGCCCAGTGGTTGAATTAGAGGGTATGAAAAGTAATAACTAAAAATATATTCTCTACACATTTATAAAATTAAATCATTAGTTATCAAATTATGATAATTAAAACAAAAATTATGTGAAAATAAAAGTGATATTTTTTTGAAAAATTATTTTTATGAACACAATTTATTTTATGTAAATAAATTAAATTAATACATATTTGTGAATAATTTTAATTAAAATTTTATATTATTTACATTATAACATTTTTTAAACATTCATCAAATATTTTTCTAAGCATAGGATATGAATAAATCCACTTTCGTGCTTAAAAATGTATTTTTCTAAAAAAAAAGTTTTTGTCACATTGTGTTCACTTGCATTAAAATTAATTTTTAGTATTTATAGAAATTTAATTATATAAAATTATTTAAATATTTATAATCATAAGGTTTAAATTTTTTAAATAGGCCTATTTTATTTTTGGTAAATATGAAAAGTAACTGTGGAAAAATTTATCACCTCAGTAAAGGGTAAATCGGGTTAATCTAGATTAAAAATAAGTGATAAAACCATAACATTTCATCCAAATTATTATTGTATGAATTTAATTAAACCCTTATCATATTATTCTCTAAATTAATTAGTTTAATTGAAAATTTTCCATAAAAATTATTTATATATTATTTAAATCAAAGAAAGTTAGAAAATGTCGCTCTTCTAGTTTTAAATATCCTTTATGTGTTCACATATTGATAAAAACTAGTTATGAATGAATATTAATATTAATTTTGTTCATAATTAAATTATATTCACTTGGTTAATTATTTATAATTTTTGAGTTATTATATAATTACCATAAATTCTTACACAATGCCAAAATAGTACTTAATCAATTAATGGAAAAATAAAATAAATGATGTTGAAAATATTAAAAGTTTTATAATTTGATAAATTCAGTGTTCCATGAATTTTATATGTGAATATGATATATTAGTGTTGTTTTAAATATTATATTCTAATTAAAACTCTATATTTATGTATTTTAAGTAAAATTAAATGAATAGTGTCAAAATTGAGAATAATGGTATTTTATTTAAATAATATTTTATTAAATTATTTCAAATTCATTAAAATATTTAGATAAGACTGGGTAAATATTATATGCTTTAAAATTTTATAACTTTTTCATTTGTGGGTTAATTTTTACCTTAAAAGTAAAAATTACAACCCTTTAATATTGAAAAAGTTATTGTCATAATTGAAATTGAAATTGGTTAACGTAGAGTTAATCAAAATGATATGGTTTAAAATGACACTAAAACTTGTCTAAATTATATTGTTTGATGGTATTAAAACCCTATTCTACCTTATACTCTAATAACTATCCATTTGGAGGCATTTTTATTGAGAATGAATTTATTATAATTTAATCTTTTTTGAAATTCCAAAAGTACCCCTTACCTCAATTATAAAAGGGTGCATTATTCATCACTTACTTACACCACTTTGTGCCTTCTAACTTGACCAAACTATACCAATTTATCTTTTAAAATTACCTAAAAACATTCTAGAGGTTCTTTTCTTCACAAAAGTCCAACCCTAGAGCCCGTTAGAGCATATCTAATGGAGTCATTTCAAAGAAGATGTAATCTCCTTACCCGATCAATTTCTTTTCTACTCTTCTTTACCTCCTATAAATATATGATATTTTTTATAAAAAATTAAATTAATTATAATAAATATTCTTAAATTTTATTGTGATTATTATAACAACATTATACACCCTCTTTCCCATCAAAAGAGAATTGAAAGTATCGCTCATGCGTACGTACGACATAAGGTCTCCACGTAGCCATACAATTCATTTTTCATCACCATATTATATGGATTAATTTAATTTTTATATATGATATTTATGATATAATTATACTTTTTTAATTATAATTCCACATCTACATACTTACCATTCAATCTTTTTGAAAATTATAACATTGTTCGTGCATACATGTGGACTACCACCCCCATGAAGCAATGTGATTCGTTTTACATTTATATTTTACTTGGATAATAAAAATGATAAATTTTATGAATATATATGATATATATGATATAAAAATTATCCTACAATGTTTAATTCATATTTAAATTTCTTTTCTTTCATCTTTTGAAAAATTAAAACAGTGTTCATGTGTATGTACGACCTACCATCTCTATGAACAGTGTAATTCATTTATCAATCTCTAAATTTTATGGATGAATAGTAATATGTATATAATTAATATATATGATATTTATACATTATTGATATTATGGATATTTTGGGACCAATAAAAATGTACAAGTAATGATATTACTAAACTTAAATACTCATGATAAATGAAATAGTTAACACCTCAAAATGACAATTTTAATAAGGAATTATTAATAAAAGGGGGTGTTAAAATGTTATAAAAGGGATATTATATTATATTACATGTATAAAACTGATTTTTTTATAAAATTTTAATAAATTTTAATTTATTATGCATGATTTCAGAGTGCTTTCGAAGCAATGAAAACTCAAGCTGCAGGGTTTTATGTTACAATATCATTAATTATCAGTGTTTTTTATGATTAAGTTTCTAATAATGAAATATTATGATCTATATATAAATAAACTCATTAATTTTATTCTTATCTAGTTATTTTTTTAATACATATTTTCCTTTCATTTTTCTCATCTTATATACTCAAGAGATCAAAAATATGTTTTAAAAGAAAATTGAATTCATTTCACTATTCTATTGAAAATCCTTTCTCTTCCATATCCATATTTTAAAAATATGTTTCAAATAATGTTTTTAATATTCTCCTATTATTTTTTAAAGTCATTTTTACCCATGTTTTAACTTTTTACAAAATGGTATTAATGGAATCTTCTTTTTAATTTCCAAACGATGTACTTTTTAGATTTTTTTAATAGTGTTAAAGGAATGTTTTTTAAACTTATACAACATGAACATATTTTCCTATCATCATGAATAATTTTTTCTATTAATATTCCTTTATAATTTTACATGGTTATTTTCAAAGAAAATATTTTCCTTTATATTTTCACTATTTTTTTAATAATTGATTTCAAAATGGAAATTTTTTTCCTAAAGAATGATTTAATGATCTTTTAATGGTATTTATATTCATAAAAGAAAACAAAATTAAATGTTTATTATGATTTACTAGTAATATGATCCAAAGATAACATCCTTATTCTTTCTCTAGATGGTTTATGTTTATGATGACATGATGTTTATGAAACTAGTTCTTTTTTCACACGATATGAAATAATGAGATGTTTATAAAACCTATTTATTTTTATGTGTTTTGAAATGATGAATTGTTTCTGATCTTGTGACACACATATGTGTGATTTTCATTATGTGAGTGTGGGAACTATATCTCCCTCTGATTCATTGGGTAAATATTGATATCTCGTGAGATAAATAAGACTAGAATGGGGAGTGAACTCAGTTAAGTAAGGATTTATGTCCACAATGATAATCTTGGGAGTGAACCTTGACTACTACGATAGTTTGGAGAGTGGACTCATTCCACTATGATAATCTTGGAATTGAGCCTTTACTACTAAGGAAATGATTTTCTATTCTTATATGTATGCCACGATTCCATGTCTTATACTAATATTATGCTCTCATGGCCCATGTTCATTTATTCCTTTATGATTCATTTCTTATAAATTACCAATATTTATACCATTACTCTATATTATTATCCATTTCCTAATGTTATGATTATATGATCATTGATATATCCCCTTTTTACCCTTAAATCGTATCTAATCTCACCCTTTCTTATGTTTCCTTTCCCAGGTTTTGAAGAAAGGTTTTATGTGTGATATTTTGAAGAAGAGTGACCATGAATCTAGGAGGAATTTATTTTCCATGTATGAATATACTTTCTATAGAGTATTTTTATGGAACATATGCCACTATATCTATCCTATCTATACCCTTCTATGAGCACATGCCAAGGAGGAAATCATATTTCATGTCTGAATGGACTAAATCAAGTGTACAATGATGGTACATATGTTATAATTAGTACCCTAGAACCAAATTCTATATACTTTATGATTACTCATATTCATTGTCTTAAAAATTAATAAACATCTTATCACATCATGATCATTCTTCTATGTGACATAGTATGTGACATAGTATGTGACAATGTCCTAAGAGTAACTATCACGCTGAAATTTTATATAAATTCCCCACCATGATGTGAACCTAGAATTTCTATGATATTATTCTTAAATATATGTTCTACAGATGAATTATATTATTTTATAGGATGTAAATGATATAGGATATCAGGGTGGAGACTTATAGGACATTGAGGCACATTCTCATGGTGTATTCCCTTGGTAATTTCCAGTGTATGAGACTATATGAACATGAACCATTGGTAGGAAATTCACATGTATATGTGTTATTGGTTATTTATATCTAAAAACATGTTTATTGATCCATAGAATTTAATATTATTATTAATGGATATCACTATTATAATTTGATGTGTTGATGAAAACCATGAAAATATATGTCCATGGAGAAGTAGGATACGTTAGGTGCGTCAAGAGTGATATTTTATTAATTAATTATCCCTTATTTTATTTAATGGAAATTTTTATCTCAAAACCTTTTGATGGGAGTGGAAAAAATTAATTAAATCCATGACCATCATGTTTAGTGGGAAGGATCAATTTTAGAAAGTCAAAGAAAGTGACATCAAGCATACAGGTTAATGACACCAGCATGAAACATTCTTGATTAGAGATATCATGGTAAATGGATTATATTACATAGTTATCCTTTGTATAAGTTTCCATGTCATTGAAACATGAAATTATTTCTCTATGAGTTCCTTGGAATGTTTCTAAATGCTAACCTTGTACTTTAGGCGGTTCTGCCTAATTCTACTGAGAAATAGTCATAGAGGGTCACACACTAATTATATTAGAAATATCAGATAAATTCTATTTGAATTTAAAAATTTAGAATAAATATTATTCCTTATTTTTGGTTTAATAATTTTTTAGTATTGGTTGAATGCCAATATTTAATCTCAATTTATTTTGAAGAATAAATATGTGAGTTAAATAATAACAAATATTTATTCACAAGATTTGGTGAATATGGTATTTATTATATTCATCAGTTAATAATGTAGTAATATTAATTAATTATATAAATAGTTATTATTAAAGGTTGGATAAATATTGAGGTGGGTTGTGGATCGAGTTTAATGGTGTGGCTAGAAATGATATATTAAATATCATTTAAATAAATATTAATTTATTTATTTAACAAATGATATTTATTTATCTGTAAGTGTTGTGCATGTCAAGTTAATAGTAATATGTTATTATTGTACATGGGGTTCACAATAAAATTGAGAATTGGATAAGGGACTTTATGAAATTACCAACTCTATCCTAGCTCTATAAATACCTAGTTGTATCAAATTCCAGGGTCAGTCGTATAGTGTCAACAAAAAATCTAGAGAGAATTCTCTCAATCCTTAGAGAGAATCCGTGTAATAAGATTCTCAATAATAATAGAACCAATCCTCCTCCAACCAATCAAGTATTTGAGAGATCCTTAATAATCCTTAATAATTCTTAATCCATGAAGATATTCCTCCTCCAATCAATAAAAATGAAAAATGTGATCGGAATCGACCATGCCAACACCTAATGTATCTACAGAAATATTTTGAGACTTTTGTCTATGTGTGGATCACTACTAGAAGAATTATTCCCTTGGATTCTATGATGAAATGATTATATGATTATAATAGTGAACCAAATCATCAATGAAGAAATAATTACAACATTATGTAATTCAAATTCTATCTATAAAATAATTATAAATTATGCGTGAAAATTATTCCTTTTGGTTTCTATGTTAATAAATCAATTAATCTTCAATTTAATTCCATTGGTCATGATGTTCTTCATCTTGTACATATCTTATTATTCATCGATTACGACAAAAATGAATTTTGTCCATATCTAATAGGCAATTAATTTTTGCATGAAACCTTCAATATATGTCTCCATATCTAGCTCACTTATACCTATTAATGAGTACACATCTAAGAGAAAATCCCCCTTTGACTCAAGAATTTTGGAGATCATAATTTACTTGATTCGTTTCCATATAATTTATAAGTCGTTTAAGTTATTCATGAATTAATAATCTAGATGAATCAGTGATAGGGGTGACAAAGAAGGTTTAAAATTGTTTGGAAAAGTTCTTTTCACTCAATAATAATAAGGGAAATAAAATGGGAACATCTAAAAACTAAAATCACCCTTCAATCCTCAAAACAAAAAAAAATAGGAGTGGTTGTGACATAATTTGATTAGTTGAACACTAAAATTCATCCAATGCTTGGTGGAAGGAATAGGTTGATTTATGGAGTTCTTCCTACCTAGTAGCTTCAATTTTGGCCAATGGGCATGCATTCTCGACTAGTGTAGTTAGCTTTTGTTTATTCTGCAATTCGAGCCCATGACTGATTAACAGTTCCAAAAATTATGATCTCATTTTTTCTAAACAAGACTCATGTTCTAGTATCTTTGATCTCATAGTGGTCTCTAAGTCACAAATCCACAACTCTTCATCAACTTTTTTCTTCAACATCTGAGTATCCTACTCTATATATTCCATATGATGATTTATTATTTCAAAGGATTCTAGGTTCTTCTCCTAGAGTTCTATTTTTTCTGAGTAGCTAGAATCCACTGGGTGATGGAATATAGGTTCTAATAGTCAAATTCACCCATTCCTAGACAACAGAACAACTTCAAAAGATTATCTACTTAACTCCTATTTTAGAAATTGGGGTCTACATAATCAAAGAATAAATGTTTTTTCACTTCCTTTAACTTGTTCTTATATTCATAGTAGAAACTTCAGCATCATATATCACCTCATAATCTAGGACTGGGATTTATTATTAGATTATATTTCTCACCTAAACATCTTGCACAGGTGATGAAGAAGAAATTAGATTCATTTTTATGAATTCTGTCTAAGAAGTAGTGTTCTTTGAGTGGATTTGATCTAAAATATCACCCTGAATCGTGGAGTGGGTAAATACATCTGGTAACATTGGGTGAAAATATGATCCAAAGACTGTAATTTTATGGTTAGAGTTGGGTTCTCCTCTTCATCGTTCAAGGAGTCAATCTTGATATAGATTCCTTCTTACTCATAGTTTTCTCAAGTTTTTTTGTAGTCATAAAATGTAATCTAGACATAATTGATGTAGTTCAACTCAAAAATATATTGGTGTGACTTCTGGTCCATGAGATGATGTACCTTGGAGTTAAGCTAATTATATAATCAAATGGTGATTGATTGATTGTGGTGTTGTCTATGCACATCATCCACATGCAAAAAATTTGAAGGATAATCATATTTCAATCACCATTTATTTCTTAAAAGGGGTGGGTTCACATACTATATAAACTAAAAATAGTGTTTAGGCTTGTGTGACATATAAGATTCATAGATAAGGGCTCTGTCAACTCTCTCTATAAGTGTTCCACCCTCTAATGTGATCTTGCATGAATGATCATAGGCCAAGCTTCTGATGAAGATCACTAAAGTTCCAATAGAAGCCTTGTAGGGGATTAACATGAACTATAGGTAGTCTCTTATGAAGCAATACAAACTTTGGGTATCCATGTTTATAATACACACACCTAAAATGTCTATTAGTGTAGTCTTGAAAGCAAGATTCTGATCCAAGACCTTGTTCCTTGGGATGTATCCACAAAGGTGTACCTCAAACTAGATATATAGAAATTGGATTGGGCTACAAGACCTTAAGGGGTCTCGTCCCATTAAACTTTTCCCAATGCTTGATATAGCCTCCCCAGGGTAGGCACGACTTGATTAATGGTTACCTCTAAAGATAATTATTCCATCATCATAAAGTTAGTTTCTCCCATCCCAGTACAAGCATCTCGAGATAATAGTAACCACTTGTTGAGGAACATCACTATAAGACCTTCCAATTAGAAATTTGGGATCAACATTGACTTGGATCATGAAGTTCCCCAAGTTGAATTGACCATTGAGATGGGGGTGAATTAGTGGTTTGCTTTTTAAAAATTATTGATTTTGTATTTGAACACTTGAACTTTTTAAGGTTCTCAATCCACTTATTGATATATTACAATATCACTTTCTATGCAAAAACAATAAGAGAGAAAACAACATAGGATGTTTACAAGGATTGGAACAAATACATACTTTTTGTCGTGTTGGTTATTCCCCGCAACATGTATTCAACACTATAATCTTATTATCAATTACAATAGTCAATACAGAATCACACCATATCGACTCATGAATCCACAAGGGAGGTTCTTTATAATGCATCCCACAATGTTACCAGAATCCACATTGGCCTGATCTAGAATCCACACTAGAGACCTCTTCTCCTGAATCACACAAGAAACTTCTCCTACTCCAAACTCCAATTAAGGGACATCCTCATTTATTTAAGGCTTGGTCTACTATAGGATGATCTATCTAAATCTTAATCACCCTTATACCTTTTCAGTTACCTTTGAAACTTGCTGGTCTTAATCAATAATATCTAATCACCTATATTTGATCAGTTTCCTCATAGAAACAATGATCAGGAAATTCCTATATCTATTGATGAAGTCTTGGCCTTAATAAAATGTGAGCAAGAGGTGTACACAACTTATTCAATAATATTTTATACAAGAAGGATCATGTGCAGTTTCAACTCAATCTTCCTTATTTCAATCTCAATCATCATGCATGTGTGATTCACTACATGAATTTATCACTTTGTAAACCCTTATAAATAAGAATTCTCTATTATTATTTTATGTGAAAACCCAACTTTTATTTATTTGTTTTGGTATATTTAATCAAGTGAGTGATTACTTATGTATTAATTCATTTACATGTGCATGAATTCATTCTTCTTATTGAAATTTACTTCACATGAATTAAGTATTCCCAACACTATCCACTTCTTCAAACCCATTGTTTCCATCACATGACTAGCTAAGGATCGTGAAATTTTATTATCACCTTCATGTATGTGATTTGTGTGACCAAAGTACAATCTATGGGTTCCTTCATGTAACAAGAGTATTTCTATAAGTTACTCCTCAAGTGCCTTCATGTAACCAAGAAGGATCTTCTCCTTCCTTCGTGTAAGGGATTTAAAATATCTCAAGGGTGCTTCAAAAAATGACTTCTCAAAACTTATAACCCAAAACCTTATATGCTTTATATGACACTAGTAGCCCGTGAATTCCTCCTTCATGAGAAAGTGGGTTGTGTTTGGGTTCCTTCGCCTAATAATAATTGTTCACGGGATCTCTTTCACTTGATTGACTCACACAAGCTCTTCTATTATTCACATGATCAATTAAAAAACATGCTCTTTTCAATAATAAATGATATATTTCTCTCATTTTCTAAATATTTTCATCATCACAAAATATTGACTAAGTCTTGGTTTATATATACGAGTTTACACCGCCTATCTCTAATTTTTAAGGTGTGTCAAGGACTCATTCAAACACCTAAGGATCTTATCATATATTATTTAATGCCAAAGATTTAGGCTTCTCCATATATCACCAGAAATATCATGTGATTCACAATATTTTTTTCCATGATCACTTCATTGATCATGTGACTCCTTCGTGATTTTTAGTTGTTCACGTGGTGAATTCTCACAATGTTGAGATGATTTTATGTGGATCTTCATGCAGTGATTCACTAGACAATCACTTGAAATCCTCTTGATAATCCTATATTATTTATGTAAAAATTATTCTAAAAGGTGGAATCTTCTTTCAAATGAAGTTATATTCTTTTTCATGTGAAAAAATATTTTGATCGAGTGAATGCTTCTCATAATCCAAAGAGCATCATGCGATGCCACAAGTGATTGTCATTCATTCATGTGATAGCTTCTCACACCACCAAGATGATTATTGGTATATTTTTATATGGTTCCATTTTTATCTTGAGGTCTTGATGATTTTCTAAATGTTATCATGTAATCCAAAAAACATCATGCGGAGGCTTCATGAGACCACCTCTTGTGATCGTCATGGTTCTTTGAGACTTGGAATTATTTTAAAATGAGGTTGTATTCATGAATTCTCGATATCGTTCATGTCTTCTTACCTTTGATATGATTAGTGTTCATGGTTGAAGTGTATATATAATTTTTATTGAGATCGTTCCATTAAACCAGAAAATTTGGGAAGGCTAAAGGTTCAGTAGAGGTTGAAGACAATATATAGATGGCACAGATCATCTATATTGGATAGCCATGGTTATATCCATATATTTTTTATATGGATGAATAGTTTTGCATCAGTGTATCCCACATCGGTTTTTCACTTGTGTTGAACTCTACTTTATAAAAAATCTCATGTCTCTAGTTGTTCAAGTTAGATATGGGTGACCAGTACCCCTCACACCTTGTACCCATTCCTCACGGGTCATGTCGCGCCTGCGTTGGCCCATCGGCACCCTGTGGTCCCAATGTAGCCTACCCATGAACCTTATACATGGGAATGCTCCTATGGGGACAAAAACATCCCATCTATACCTCTTTCACCATGTGGGCTAGATAGACTAGCTTCCCGAAATAGTTGAGGTCTCCTCCCACATGTGTGGGGTTGAGTTGGTCTATGTGGATCACATGGTTGGCCATATTTTTAAATAAGGACACCATTATAAATAATACTTAGAGAATATTATAAGTGTAGAATAATATTACAAGCCTTAATAATTATTTCCAAATCACCTAAAACTCCTCCTAAAATAAATGATTCTTTATGAAAAATAGATATTTACTTTTATCTTTTTGAATGGGATTTTAAATACTTTACAAATTCATGTAATAAAATATATTGCATGGACTTCTTCACATCTCCTTCACCCAAACAATGGATGGATTCAACTATTTCAAACATTATGAACACCTTAGCACATGTCTAGAAAATTTATTAACAGTTTAACAATCATCACATTTAACATTATGGATAATTTCTCAAGTGTGACATCCAATTTTTATTAAATGAATCCATAACAAATATCCAAGCATCGCCACTTTATCCACCAACGCATTTTAACTTATTGACAACAAATTTTACTTGGGATCAAAAATATCCCCCTTTGAATTTTGTTATCAATATAAACACATATCATTCACATAGATATGTAGTGTAACATTTTTACCCCTTATTGGAGAGAAAATGAAAATCATAAGTGGGGTATTCTCATCTTATATTTCTTCTCAAAAACATGTTCTTCTCCCTTTTAAAATTTCTTCTTGAGAACTTATGAGATAAGGATGATATCACATGGTTTTATTAATCAAATATCATATAATAAATCAAATATAAGTCTACATGTGAAAACCCTATGTAGAAAATAATAGAGATACAAACAAGGTTGTCTATACTGACCATAAACTACCATGCATGTGAAATCATGCTCATAATGTCTCAATTCTCATTTAAAGGGATTGTAAAATAATCAAATTTTTCAATGAAATTCTAAATCTTGAACACACTATCAACAAACACTTCATAAAGTTTAGCTAAAAATATATATCTCCCCCTTTTTCTCATCTTTTCATTAACCAAGAACCCCCTTAATTGTTATAATTAATACAATTAAGAATGAGAGAAGGAAGTGTGATTGGAATAACTTATCTTCCAATTTTATAAAGATGTTTAGAAGTTCCAAATTTACTATATAGTGAAAATAAAATAGCTTCATCTCATAAATTCTACCCCTCAATAGATGTATCTATATCCTTCATTTCCCTGAATTTTAGTACAAAAACATCCATATATAAAGAAATAAGGAGTAACTTTCTTATTTTTTAGGAGTAACATTTAGGCTGAGAGATGCCTCTCAACCTGGGCCATTATTTTCTCCCAATATCATAAATTTTAATTTTAGACATCTCCCACTGATTAGGGAGAGTTTATATGTATTTCTATGAAGCATATCTAGATTTATCACACCTTACACACAAGTCACAATCTTTTTTTGAGATATCTTTTTGCACCTCAATTTCTATAAAAACTTGCTTCTCTTTATCTTGATCAAATTTTTCATCTTACTCTAATTGTTTAGACACTTTCAGTTGGTTTAACCATATAACTAGGAACTCTTTATTTCCATTCTTTATCTTATCAGTGTCTTAAGTGGGATTTGTTCTCATATCTTTCACAGCACCAAAAAAACCACCGAACCTAGATTTTTCACCTTGATATGTATTTTAAAAAGACAGTTGTTTTATATGTACTTCTTCAAATTGAGACTTCCTTTTACTAGGGGGTAATGATTATATTAACTCATTTCTCTATCCCTTTTATGTAGGAAAGGATCTATCATTATTCCTCTTGGTGATAGTTAGTTTGATAGTATTCTTCTTTTGTTCACATTTCAAGACTGACTAATCACCTTCTTTTCTTACTTGTCTACCTTTTGTTGTGATCTTATCTTCATGTTATTAGATGATTTGTGCATTATGGGTATATACCAACACTCATTATAATAATTACCACTTCTATTTTAGTACTCACAAAGATATTCAAAGCATTCAAATGTATTATTTATAGATAGATTCATTTTCTATGAGTTTTTGTTCACTAGTGTGGGTATTCTATTATCTTTTGAATTACTCCCCCTAAATGCAATCCTTATTTTATTTTCATGAGTTTTAATGTTATTCCAACATTACAAATATTCATGCCCAAACTTATAGAAACACCAAAAACAACATATGAAGCTTCTTCTCTTCTTTTTTGGTGTATTCTATTAAGATTTCATAGATTTTGAACCTTTTTTCTTTTGAACAGAACCAAAAATATTTGGAAAACTTATTGGGGAACAGTTATTCATGATACTTTACACATTCACCCTTGATGTGTTGGGATTATAAATATTCTTCACGATCCATACTTTCCCAGAGTTTTAATTAAAACCTATACAAACACTTTAAACAACATTAGTACACAAGATAATTTTTGGGTTATGGGATACATTATTCTTAGAAGATATTTCCATTTTATTATGGAATAATCTCATTCTTTTCTTGAAGTCATGATACTTAATTATAAGTATCTATTTTAAAATTAATATGGTAAGTTACATATTTTAGTGATTCTTGATTCTTCAATCCCACCTTCAGCTCTATGCAATTCATATTGAGGTAGTTCTTATCATCCTCAATTGATCTTAGCTTTTCTTTCCAATCCTCTTTCAGTTTCTTTATTTATTATTCATGCATGTTTCTTGATTCGTGAAAAGAATGGACAATATCCTTTAAAATGTTACATTTATCCTTCAACTATTCATCTTTGATAACTATAGAGACTTTTTTTAATTTTTTACATGCATGGAAATCTTCTAAAAATAAAATATCAAATAATTCTTTCTCACAAACACTTACTTGAAATTCTTCAATAGATTCATCATATCTTTCATTACAAAGATAATTTTTTTCTTCCTTTTCTTTCACATTGGTGAGAGTGTTAGATATACCAACCCGTTTATTCAATGCCTATTCCATAGAATTATCCTATTATTCAAGCTTTAATTTTTTATCCTAAAGATCCTTGATGCCTCCAACAATACATTTTATCACTTCTTTAGGGATGTTTTTATATTTTCATTGAATATAGAATGAATATCACAAATTGATCTATAATCATCACATATTGACCTGGATTCATCAAAATAAATAATAACCAAAATAATTATTGCAACATGTACCACTTTGATTATATTTAATTGGTGGTGTCTTTGCCTTTACTATAATATTCTTCTTTATCTTCCTTTCCAATCAGTTATTTCCATTCTTCCGAGTCTTGGATGAAATGTCCATATGCGGAAGATCACTCATTTCCAAAAATATTCACTTTATAAGGACTCGCTTGGATCGTTAGATGTGACCTACCTCTGATACCACTTATAGTGCTTCAGACTAGATAGACCACTAAGATGGGGGTGAATTGGTGGTTTTATTTTTATAAATTATTTCTTTTTAATTCAACCTCTTGAAATTTTTAAGGTTCTAAATCCACTCATATGTATCTCTTAATATCACTTCATATGCATAAATAATAATAGAGATCACAACACGTGATATTTACAAGGTTCGGTACAAAGACCTACTCCTTTCCATGTTGGTTATTCCCCCAAAAATGGATTATCCAATATAATATTATTATCAATTACAATGGTTGATATAGAATCACATAATATCTACTCCTTAATCCACATAGGAGGATCTTTATAATACATCCCACAATCTTACCAAAATCCACACTGGCCTACTCCAGAATCACACAAGATACTTCTCATTCTACTAACTCCAACTGAGATAATTCCTACTTTCTTTAAGTATTAATCCATTTCATGATGATTTATTGATCTTACTCCATGATCTCATTGAATTTGACTTTCCCTTGTACCTGTTTAAGTACCTTTTCATCTTATTGATCTTGCTCGATAATATATGATAAACTGTATCTGATCATTTGCCTCAGTGAAAAAACTATTGATAAATTCTACCTTCTATTAATGAAGTTACAGCCTCAATAAAATCTCTACAATAGTTTTACACAACTTATTCAACAATATTTTTTTCAAGAAGTATATCGCACAATGTCAACTCAGTATTCCATCTTAAAATTTCAAACCTCATGCATGTGTGATTCATTGTATGGATTTATCAATTTACAAGCCCTTTCAAATAAGAATTAAACCTTTATTATTTTATGTGAAAAATCAACTTGTATTTATTCTATTTGTTCCATTTAATCAATTGATTTATTACTCATGTATGCATGCATTCACGTATGCATGCATTCTTCTTCTTGAAATTTCCTTCACACAAATCATGTAAGATAAAAACTTTTCACTTATTCTAACCCACTATTTCATTCATTTGACTAGGTAAGGATCATTAAATTGCCTTGTTTCCTTTGCAGATGTGCTTCACATGACCAAGGTATTATTTTCAGTTTCCTTTATGTTAAAAGATTCTATCCATAGGAGACTCCTCAAGTGACTTTGCATAACCAATAATGCTCTCCTCCTTCCTTCATGTAAGGGATTGTAAAGATCTAAATGGTTATTCATGAAGGTACTTCATATAAAGGATCAAAGGAACCCTTATGTACTTCATGTGACATTAGTGGCCCATGGATTCCTCCTTCATGAGACAATGGTTTTTCTATGGGTTCCTTTTCTTGACAAGAACTATCTGCGGGATCTCTTTTGTGTGATTGAATCACATAGTTTGTTTTATTCTTCATGTTATCAAGTCATACACATGATCTGTTTCTAGAAGAAATGATAGATTTATCTTGTTTTCTCAATATTTTCAATAGATCAAATTCTCATACAAGCCTCATTTTATACAGGTGAGTTTAAACCACCTATCTTTGGTTTTTAAGGTGTGATAAGGACTTATTAAAACACCTAAGGATCTTGGCATATCTAATTGGATGCCAAAGATTTAAGCTTCTTCATGCATCACTAGAATGATCATGTGATTCACCTGATCACTTTTCACGATCACTTCGTTGATCATGTGACTCTTTAGTGGTTGTAAGTTGTTCATGTGGTGGATTCTCATGATTTCAAGATGTTTGTCTATGGTTCTTCATATAGTGATTTGCTGGATAGCTTCTTCACAACCTCTTGATACTCCCATATTATTCATGTAAAAATAGTTGTAAAAAGAGATATATTCTTATAAATGAAGTTACGTTATTTTTCATGCGGTAGAATCTTATGATCGAGTGAATTCTTTGCATAATCCAATGAGAATCACATGATTCCATAGTTGATTTTCATTCATTCATGCAATGAGGACTCTCACTTCCAAGATGATTGTCATTAGATCACCATGTGGGGTCATTTGTTCTCATGATGGGTTGATAATTTTCAATCTTTTTTCCCATGATCCACATAACATCACAATAAAGATTCATGGAACCACCTCTCGTGATCTTCATAGTTCTTTGAGACAAGGAATTCATGAAAAATGAGGTTGCATGCATGACTTATTGATGTTGTTCCTGTATTTTTTCCATTAATATGATAAGTGGATGTGGCCAAATTGTGGCTATTGTTTATCACAATATCATTCTATTAAACTAGTAAACTAGGAAAGTCCAGAGGTGCAGTGAAGGCTGAAGACTATTGATGGATAGAACATATCTTCTAGATGATATGGACATAGTTATATCCTTATATTTTTTAGATGGATGAACAGTGTCAACATCAGCATATCCCACATATTTTTTTCACTTGTGTTTCACTCTTCTTTATAAGTAATCTCATGTCATTAACCATTCAATCTGGATAAGGGGGATTAGAACCTATCACACCTTTCACCCAATCCTTACATGATGCACCCTTGCATTGGACCACCGATACCCTACAGGCCCAATGCAGCCTACCCATGTGCATTATACATGGTTATTCCCCTGTGTGCCTACAAATATCCCATATATACCTTTTTCTATATAATAGCTGAGAATCATGGGATGGGCAGAGTGTCAACCCATATTTCCAGTTTTTTCTTGATGATTGAGGAGTATGACAGACTATTTTACCTCCAGTGGTGGACAGGTTAATAGATTTATTCCCTGATGACTTTTCTATTCTACCTCCTGAGAGAGATGTAGAGTTACCATAAATATCATTCTATGAGAAAAACTAGTGTCTATACCTCCATATTGTATGTCTCCTACGGATCTTTAAGAACTCAAAAGGTGGTTGGAGGACTTAGAAGACAAAGGGTTTATATGACTCAGTATTTCTTCTTAGGGTTCACCTGTACTTTTCTCTAAGAAGTCAAATGGAACCTTAAGGTTGTGTGTGGATTAATAGAAGTTGAATAAAATTATCATTAAGAATAGGTACCCACTTCCTCTTATAGAAAATCTCTTCAACTAGCTCTAAGGATCCAGAGTCTTCTCGAAGATTGATTTGATATCAGTCTATCACCAAGTAAGGGTTAGGCCCTTAGATATAATACATACATATTTTCAATAAAGGCATGACCTATATGAATATCTAGTAATTTTGTTCGATTTAATGAATTCATCTGATGTATTTATGGACTTGATGAATTGGGTTTTCCACCCATATTTGGATTCCTTTATGGTTTTTTTCATGGATAATATCTTAGTGTATTATAAGACTATATGTGATCATAAAAAACACCTTGACATCATATTGAGTACATTAACATATCATATTCTTTATGCAAAGATCACAAAATTGCACTTCTATATTGAAAAAGTTCACTCCCCAAGACACGTTGTTTTAGAAGTAGGGGTATTTGTGGATCCAAAGAAGATGAAGGTAGTTGTTTCCTGGGATCATCCCAATAACATATTTAATATATGATGTTTCTTGGGGATATAAAATCATTATAAATGATTCATAAAAAAAAGTCACACCTTATAGAACCAATTATAGGCCTAACCAAGAAATTATTAAAGTTAACATGGTTTGAATCTTATGAGAAGACCTTTCAAAAGTGAAAAGTAAGGTTGACCTCAGCACCTATCCTCATTTTTTCTAAGATGAGATGAGGCCATACATTTTATTGTAATGCATCAGGTGTAGGGTTGGGATTTGTTTTGATGCAAAGGTAATGAGATGTATCATACATTACTAGTTAGTTGAGGCCACATGATCATAATTACCTAACACATGACCTCGATTTAGTAGTTGTCATCCATGCCTTATGTTGTTGGAGACATAACTTGTTGGGGGAGCAGTTTTTAGTATTAACGGATCTTCAATGTCTAAAATATATATTTAATCAATTTGAATTGCACCTCCAATGGTGAATATGTGTTTAATATCTTAAGTATTTTGACTTTGATCTTTCTTAAATGCAAGATAAGGGAAATGTGGTTGTTGAAGCTCTGATCTGAAAGTCTCAGACACAAGATATTCAGAAATCCTGTAGTGAATGGTAGTTGATGGATCTTCTTTCTAAAATGCATCTAAAATTTCAAGAGTATCACAAATATCCTTTTATAATGGCTTGGGTCATAGACTCATCACTTATGGATAAGATAAATATGAGGTAACTATCAAATCCTGAAGTCCTAGTCTTGAGGGAAAGTGTATCAGGTGAGGACCCATCACCTGGTTGGGTTGTCAGTGGGGATGAGATCCTCCATATTCATGGGTGTTTATGGGTTCTTAGAAAAATTTGTGTGGATTTAATGTGAGAATAACATGCTTATAAATAAGCAGTATATCCTTGACTTACTAATATGTATCATGACTTATGCTGCCACCATTGGTAGCCTAGGATGAAAAAAGAGATTGTAGGATTTGTCAATCAATGTTACAATTTTATGTAGATGAAAGAGGAAAACCAGAAACCTACTAGACTTTTACAAACACTTTCTATTTCAGAATGGAATTGGGACAACATAACTAGGGATTTCATGATGGGGTTATTGAAGTCACCTCAAGGAAGTGATGTTATATGTGTGATTGTGGGTAGTCTGATGAAGGTAACCCATTTCTTGCCTATCTGAGAGACCTTATTAGTGGATGTGTATGGGAAGCTCTATGTCCAAGAGATTATAATCCTTCATGGAGTTCCTCGTACCATAGTATCATATAGGGATGCTCTATTTACTTATCAGTTTTGGCAGGGGTTATAGAGGGCTCTGAGATCACAGGTACTTCTAAGTACAACATATCACCCCCAGATTGATGGTCAGTCCGGGTACACTGTACAGGTACTATAGGAAATTCTTCAAGCATATTCCTTTGATTTTGGTGGATCTTGGGAGAAAAAATTGTCTCTTTAGGATTTATCTTATAATAATAATTTTCAATCAACTATTCAGATGGATTCTTATAAGGTACTCTATAGTAGGCTATATCATTCACCTATTTGTGGGTTAGAGGTAGGAGATGTAGCACTAATGGGACCACATCTCGTTCAAGAGACATCGGAGCTCGTAAAACTAATCAATAAATGTATGTAAATGACTCCATCTAGGAATAAGTCATATGTTGATGTTCGTTACTGGCCTATGGATTTTGTGGCAAGAGATTGGGTCTTTTTACATGTATCTTCTAGATTAGGTCATCGATGGATTCTAATGGAAGGTAATTTGTCTCCTAGTTTCATCATACATTTCAATATTTTGGAGAGGTTTGATCTGGTAGCATATCAGATAGATCTTTCTCATCATTATAGGGTTATGCATGATGTACTTCATGTTTCTTAGCTCAGTCGCGATTACTCTGACCCATCTCATGCTTTTGATCCTGATGAAGTTGAGTTGGAGACTGATGATTCTTTTGAAGAGTATCCACTTCATATTATCAACTATAGCATGAATAATCTATAAGAAAGGGAAATTAATTTGGTTTGGGTGATATGGAATCATGGTTGTGTATAAGACAAGACCTAGGAATGAGAGTCCATTATAACTACTAAGTGTCCAGAGTTATTTTTTGATACAACTCAGCCACCCTCGGAAAGAAAAATCGGGGAAGAGTTGTTTTAGGGAGGGGAGGTTGTAAGATAATAGTTTTTTATAGAGATATAGATCTTTCTAATTTATATATAAACCTCTTTATTTTCCCTAATGGAAGTGTATAAAGGGTTCATGGAGGTTTTCGGATCATTTAGGCTTGGTTCATGGACTGAAGTTCTAATTTATTGAGAAACAAGTTGTGGCGCAAGGTTAGCACATAGTTTGTTGAACTATGTGTCCCAAAGAAGAGTGAATAACGGTTTATTTAACCATGCAATAGGTTCTTCACAACTGCAAAAAAACTATACTTTTTTAAGAGGAACCATGCAGATTTTGTTAACAGTTTGTGCATGGTTTGTCTAACCATGTGCCCAAACTGTGTGAGAGGTGATCCGTTTGACAGTAGACATACATAGCCTACACACAATTTGTCTAACTATGTTCCTAGTAATTTTGAGGTATAAGTTTTTTGATAGAGGGAACTACATGGTTGACGCATGGTTTGGCCAACCATTTGGCCAAACCATGCACCCCTTTAAAATGTTGTAAATTTTTCATTTTCCCTCCTAACCCTTAAATCTAACTTTACTTCTCCTCCTCCCTCATTTACACATCAAACCACCAGTAAGAGCTCTCCATTCCCTATCTTCTAGAATTTAGATTATCTCCCTCATACAGACTGTATTTCGATCACTATTCATCACATTTAATCCCCCTCGTTAAGTCTAGAACTCCTCTTACTCCTTTTATCAGTTTTCTTTTCTTTTTAGGGTGTTGTCTTCATATGAGATAATATGCCATGTTTTTAGGGTTTTTTTCTGTTTTTCCATTTTCTCACATTCCATCCCAAATCTGAGGCCAATACTGGATGATAATTCTTTTACCAGGCTAAGGTATCTGATCTATAACTTTTCCCTAAAAATATTGAGGTTTATAATTTTTTCTCTTTGTGTCGCATGCCAAACTTCCCACGTGTTTCTACTAAAGTTAATATTCCTTTGAATTTTTATCAACACTTGGTTCTAGAAGTGTAGTAAAACTATTTATTTTGGTGGAGGTTTAATAACTCAATGTGAACCACCCCTTAGGTTTTTTTAGTCTAATTCCATTGATGGTCATTCTTTTCCTTTAACCAATACACTTTTGGGTGTGTTTGTTTTGACACTTGTAAAGGAAATAACCTAAATGACTCAAATTGGATGATTGTATGGTAGGGATACTTCCCTTGTCCCTCTTGATAACTCATAAATGGAATGTTTAAAATTACTTAATTAAACTAACAAATGTAATGTATATTTATTATCATTATTACTTATTGTACTAGACCTGGATCACTTTAAAGGCATGGTCTTACATGGGTAAGACATGGATTCCCAATTTGTAATGACTTGGGTGAACTCATAGAATTCCAACTGATTCATTGATGTGACCACCAAGTGAGATACCAAATTTGGGATCAGTCAATGTCTTATCTTGTGAATGTATCAACTTGAAACTAATGATTCACCTTCATTTATTGAAATTATAATTCCTTATATTATCTCCTTGGATTTGGATTGATTTCCTTGGACACAAACCACCTCAGATAAACTCTTTGGACTCCACTCAAGTATATCTATATATTACCTTGGACATGTCCTTAGGCTCAATTTAAAAAATTATAGTGTAATTCCAAGGCTTTATCCCCTGGATTACACTCATACCCCTGGGCCCAATGTCTCGGTTGAGTACTACGAGTGGGATCAACCTTTTTAGTCATGAATACCATTGAGACACCCATGGATCCTTTTAATTATTATACATTGATTCCTTAGCTATGTTCTTTGGGTACCTAGACAACCAATGATCATATGATCAGATAAATCCATCTTAGGTCGAAGCAGGTAGGGTCAGAAAGGTATCCCATGAGAAACCTGAGAATGACATGGTTTATCTTTATTGAATGTTTTACATGTATTATACCATAATGTTGTTATATTTTATATTCACAAACTAGATTTTCATTAGACATTGTTGGTGGTGGCCAACTGATTTTTACTCACACCTAGTTTAGGCATCAATTTGTTACACAGAAAGACTTCATGGATGCATATAGCGATAAAGGGATGTTCCCATCCATAGATGATTGATTTTTTTATAGGGTGGAAGCTTGGGAGTATATGACTGATCTAGTGCTCAGGATTCTCATAGAGATAGTTTCTTTTGGTCTTCTTTTCCTTTTCATATAATAGTAATTTTTCTATGTTTGTTACCATGTCTATTTGTTCACATTTTGTACTCTCTTGACATCATCTATATATGATATTGTTGTTGTTATTCCTTTTTATTATTGTTTGGATGGTTATTTATGTTTCCTTGTTATTATATTCTATAGCCTTACAGTTTTGTTTCTATTTTCTTATTATTTACCATTTTTTACTCTAATAAAGAGTATATAGTCTCCCCATCATACCACCATAGACTCTCAATTTTAGTCAGTAATATTTGGCGTATAGGGAGGTTCACTTAAGGCCATGTGGCCAACTGGATTCGATTACTTATGAGTGAATTAGTCCTAGGATGTCACATTGTGCACATGGGGAATGATCATACATTGAATATCATTAGAGTTTTCATCATCAAACTAAAGATGCACAATAGAATAGTTTGAACCATTCAAGGAGTACACCATGTAAAGGGCCTCAAGAATAATATGTGTCCTTGGGAAAATTTGATGATATCGGATGTAACACTCACGCCAAGAATGGGATGATGAGAATTGTGAAGAGTGTACTTGTGGTGATGAAGGCGTAGAATTTATCAAAGAATTTTTATGTGCTTATGGTAGAAACATACAAGGAATCAAATATAGTTTTCACATCAACTATCCCTATGGAAGAATTGATGACATTATGGCTTCAAAATCTTGGTCATATGTCTGAAAAAAGTGAGAACATTATTTCTAATTAGAAGTTGATTCCTCGGATTATGAAGGTATCATTACTATATTGTAATAATTGTGTTTTTATTAAGAAATATAGGTTGATGTTTGGAATGTCGATGGTGAGGTGCAAAGAGATCATGGAGTTGATCTATTCTAACATTTGGAAAGCACCAGTTTTATCCCTAAGAGAAGTAAGGTACTTTGTATCTTTCCTTGATGACTATTCCATGAGATGTTGGGTACATCCAAACAAAAGGAAATTAGATGTATTTAAAGTCTATAAAACATTCAAATCATGTAAGGAGATTGAATCTAGAAATAAGATCTAGTTTTTAAGGACTGACAATGGTAAAGAATATACAAGCGAGGAATTTGATATTTTTTTCAATGAGAAGGAATCAAGAGACAGTTCATAGAGTAATACACTCCTTAGTAGAATAGAGTAAAAAATTATATGAATAAAACTATGTTGTATAGAACAAGGGTGATGTTAAAGACTTTCGGAGTTTCTAATACATTCTGGGAAGAATCTGTGAATACCATCTGTTATGTAATGAATCGATCTCCTTCAATAGAAATTGATCTGAAGTTACTAATGGAGATGTGGACTAGTAAACCTGCTGACTATTCTTAGTTTTATACTTTTTGAAGTATTGTATATTCACATTTTAATGACTAGGAAAGATCAAAATTGGACTTGAGATCCAAGGAATATATATTTTTGGGGTACACTAATAGTGTAAAGGGGTATCATTTGTGGGATCCCACTACCCACAAACTTATCATCAGCGGACTTTTCATATTTATAGAAGACAATGTGTGAATGAATATTAATCAGTATATAGAGAAATAGAGTATAGAAACTCCAATATTGAAGGTGGAAGATGAAATAAAGGAGGAATCAGCAGTTTCCTTAGAGGCATTACCAGATAACAGTGATCAATTACCAGTTGAATCTGGACCACAATGGTCAACTCGGGAGAAAATATCACCAATATAGAAATCATACTATTTCACTAAGAGAAATATTTCATATTTCTTATTAATGGAGTATAGAGATCCATTTTGTTTAGTGGTGGCGACCCAAAGTACAGATGTATCCTCATGTATGGTGGTGATGCAGGAGGAACTTGAATCCCTACATAAGAAAATGAATTGGGATTTTGTTTCATTGCATCATGGAAGGAAATATATCAATCATAAATGGTTCTTTAAGATAAAGCGGGATGTAAAAGACCAGGTGGAAAAATATCGTGTGAGACTGGTTGTCAAAAGATATTCTCATAAGGAAGGTATTGATTTCAATGAAATAATTTCACCTATTGTTAGACTGGTGATTTTTTTGGTAGTTCTAGTGATGTTTGGAACATACAATCTACATATAGAGTAGCTAGGTGTGAAAATATATTTTCTCCATGGATATCTTGACAAATAAATCTATATGCTCTAACTATAATGTTTTTCAGAATAAGGTAAAGTAAACATGGTTTGTAGGTTAAAAAAATATTTGTATGGTCTCAAATAGGTGTCAAGATATTGGTATAAGATATTTGATTCCTATATCACAATCCTTGGAAACAAAATACCTCATTCAGATCCTTGTTCATATTTTAAGGGTTTTGATAGAAATTATTTTATCATTATTCTATTGTATGTGGATGGAATATTGGTTGAAATCCCCAACAATGATCAAATACAGGAGACAAAGTCATAGTTGTCTAGGGAGTTTGATATGAAGGGTTTGGAACTAGAAAAAAATATTCTTAGGATAAATATCTTCCAAGATCAAAATAATGGAAATATTTTTCTATCATAGAGGAATTACTTGTGTAAATTCTTTAAATGCTTCAACATGCAATATTATACACCAATATCTACCCCTCTTCTCATTAATTTCAAGTTATCCTTTATAATGAGTCCTGGTAGTGAATAAGAGAGGGTGGAAATGTCTCAATTGTCGTATGAATCAGTAGTGGGGGGTTTGGTGTTTGTTATGGTTTGTACTAGATAGTACATTGCACATTTAGTGGGAGTAGTCATTCGATGCATGGAGAATCTAGGATGAGAGAATTGGAACACCATGAAGAGGATTTTGAGACCTGTCAAGGTGAAATCATATGCTTCATTATGTTATGGAGGGAAATTTTCACTATCAGAGACTATGTTGATTTGGATTTTTTTGGTGATTCTGACTAAAGATAATTTACCACTGGTTATGTGTTTACTCTTACAGGATGATCTATGAGATGGATTTCAAAGTTACAATCTATGGTGGATTTATCCATGACCAAGGCAGAGTACATGGAATCCACATAGGCTTGAAAATGGTTAATTTTGATGAAAAGCTTATTGGAGGAGCTCAGGCATAAACAAGAGAATATTTCATTTTTTGTGACAGTCAGAGCGCCTTAAATATTGTAAGAAATCCATATTTTTATTCCAATACAAGGAAAATTGGTCTAAAATATCATTTTGTTTGAGATGTGGTGAAGGAAGGAAGTGTGGATATAGAGAAAATTCATACAGAATAAAATCTCATAAATTTCCCAATGAAGGTGATTAGCTCTAAAAAGTTCAGTTGGTGTATATTTTTTAGTGGATTTGAAAATACATGAGCGGAACATTTAGTAGATATAAAGGATGTGTGGATATTTGATTAGTTATGAATCAAACATCCAAGTGAGATATATGTTGATATACTTTTGGTGTAATGAATCAAATTTTCTATGTATTATTTTTTGATATTGTATGGATTATTTTTGAGACCAGAAACTGAGATGACATGTGATTCTGAGGCCTGATCTGCTTGAAATAAATGTTTGAAATAGATTAAATATATTAAATATCATGCACACACAATTTTTTTAAAAAAGTGGAATAACTTATAAATGGAGGTCCGGATCAGAATTCTAAGGAAACTATAGAGTTATGAATGTGGATTTTACCTTAGGCATGATATAACCTTTTTTGGCGTGAGAAGTTTTTGGAAAAGTCATCATGGGGATAAAATGAATAAAATAATTAAATAAATTATTTTATTTCATTCATTAATGCAACGACCCATTTTTTTCTATAAGTATACGGTTATGGAAAATTATCAGGGTTAGCCGCATAAACATAGAGCCTTTGGAGAGATGTTAGAGAGAGCATTGGAGGTTCTCTCTCAGATGAACATCATCCGGATTGTAGATCTGTGATCGGTGTGCAATGAGATTCATGGATCTTGCCAATGACAATGATGCATTATCATTCTTCATCAGTGATCGATCCATCTCATGGTAGAATGTTTGTTTATTTGTATTTATTCCCCATTATTTATTTCTATGATGATTGCGAATCAATCAACCAATAGATTGATTTGAAGATCAGTCATTTTGCAGTATGGGGTTTATTTGTGGGGATTTATTGGGATATTTGTTTAATTATTATTGATTCTTCATTTTTTTTCTAATGGAAACATATCAAGGAATACATAAACATTGTCCAAGGTTCATTCCTCGTGTTTCTGATTGTGATTTTCTCCCCTATTTTCTCTATTCATCATCATGGTTTCATTTTCCCGATGGTTCGACCCAAATATCGAGGAATTGATCGTTGTGCACTCGTTTCTTGGTTCAATGATCTGATATCATAGATATAGACTCATTAAGGCACAATTATTTTGAAATGGTGGTAGCGATGAATGGATCAGACCAGATTGGAGACCTCTAATTTCGAATGGTGCATGCAACGGTGATGGGATTGAATGGAAACAAGTTTCTATGATAATCAAATGATCGATATCCGGTGATCGGCGACAGTGAGGCATGGACAGAGTAGATATGTATTTCCTGATGAGATTCATGGTGGATCTGAGGCTGGAGGAGCAGATGGTGATGCAGAGAATGAAATTGTAGGATCTATGAAATCCTATGGTACATGGCGTGTGTTCTGTAGGAACACATCGTGTGGGGCCCTCTTAGTAGCAGCTAGTGTTTTGGGATGAGGTTAAGTATCCAACAACATCTGAACCTTATCACATAGTGTGTGACCCTTCCCATATTTATTGGAGTGTACCTCATAGGATACACAGACATGACCAGGAGTGCACGGCCAAGGGCATGTCGTGTACTCTGACATGGACATGGCCAACCATGATATACATAGGATTAGTTGTGTACTTAGACATGGGAAAAATTATATGGTCATGGTAACACCATGTACTTATACATGAACACAGTCACGGTTTACTTACACGGGCAGGATCTGGGGCTGAAGGGACACATTGTGTACCCCTAGTACATGCCATGTACTCCTTCATAGTTGGATTGAATCCCTTGTCCTCTTTATCTTTAACAAGTTTCATTAGGTTGTGTTCCCTATATCCTTTTCCCAAAGGTTTAGTATGGAATCACATCCTATACATAGGATGGTGATCCCTTCAGCAGGACTTCTTGGATAGAGTTATTGGAATCCTTCCATAAGGCTCGAAGTGAGATCCTCTATCATCTTATTTCCCTAGGTGGAGTTCTTAGTATCGTCGTGACCAACACTATGTGGATGCCAATCCTCTACCTAGCAGGTTAATCTAGATTTATTGATTGGTATACCCCATATCCTTGGGAGTGATCCTCATCTATGTATCGTATATCTACAAACTTCTTGCGTATACTTATAATAGAGAGACCTAATGAGAACTACCTCTCGGATGGATGTCATCAGAACTATCTAACTCCTAGAGTTTGTTCTCCTAGATTAATGATATGTGGAACCTTTAAGCAGGAATCCTAGGATGGCATTACGGTCATAACTTTTCCTTGAGATTGTGTGTCTTTGTTGAGTATATATGGATATTCTTATTATATGTATTATAGTCATATACCTATATAAAGATAATTATTATTATTTATTATATTCTTTTTGGTTTTGGGGTGTCCTAATGGATATTATTATACTCACCCCTTCATGGGATTTTCCCACACGTGTCATGTCTTGTGAAGACGATTGACCCTTTTACATAATCCTAGAGGGACCTAGACTAGGAAGTGCTTAGCAAGTCAGAAAGACAGGGGTGTGTTCTTGCAGTATCTTAACAGCAGTCCTCATCTTTACTTTCATGTTTGACTTGTTTTTAGAGTCTTTTTGGTGGTCTTGTATTGGGACCTATTTACCTTCCATTAATTCTTGTCGCACTTTGGTTGTGAGATTTAGATGTATGCATGCATGGTTGTTTAGTTGTTTTTACATTTCAGAATTGTATGGGCTTGGAGATGTGTACATGTGTACAAGTACTTAGGCTAAGTCCATCCATGTTATTGATATGCCTACTCGATGCTAGTTGTGATCCCCTGGCCTATTAGAGGCAGGATTGGGGAGTCACGGAATGAGCCCCATTGGGATGGGTCATGATAGAGTGGTATCAGATTAGTCAGTTCTACCTTAGGACTGGAGACTGTGAGTTTAGTTTAGAGTGTTAAGTGTTTTGAGTTCAGATTTTAGGCCAAGGACCCTAGTGTTGGTGCAGCGGCCGGCATATCCATACACCAAGACTTTGATCACCTGTCTTTTGAATAAGTACATAAGAACACTAGTTGAAGGTAAAAAAATGGTATGTATATCATATAAGAATGTGTTGTGGTTTCCATTCCCTTCTTGATTCATCTCTCCAGATATACTAATTTAATGTGGTACATCATGTTTATTTCATGATGCCTCTGCGATGTATGCTATCTAGAATTTTACATCAAGATCACGAGGATGATCCCCTTAGTGATGAGTCATCAATACAGGGACTAGTTACAAAGGTGTTGCTTCTAGGTGGTGTACTAGTTATACCACCACCTATTGAGTTGAATATGGTACCCACAGTACCAGCGGATGAAGTACACAGGCAGAGCTCACTTCACGAGTTCCAGTGACAGTGACCCCTCGGGTTCTGAGGCGATCCTAATCCACAAGCGGATGATGACTAGCTTGAGGTAGTGACATGCATTTTCTGACTGTTCAGGACACTATCAGATCATATGGTGGTCCAGGTAGTAAGCCTTCTTCATGGCTCAGTGGGACAATGGTGGGGTTTGGTGACCTAGTCTTACGATGAGGCGAATCTTGTATGTCAAAGTTTGAATTCCTTTTCAGAGAGGAGTTCTCTATAGCTACACTAAGGGTTATACGTATCCAAGATCTTCTGTAGCTTCAGCAGGGCAGTATGACAATAGCTGAGTATTCATAGAGGTTCACCAACCTCTCTAGGTACTCGATGGATATGGTTTGGGATTATTTTTTATAGGATCATATCTTCGAGTGAGGACTGCATAGATACATTAAATCCATAGTTATACCTCTGTGAATTCTTACCTATATTGGGGTGCTAGAGCAGGCTTTGGTGGTTGAAGTTTTCTGGATGAGCAGATGCAAATGGTGGTTGTCGGTAGTGGGAAAGAAGGAGTAGAGACTTCAACACTAGGAAGTCGAAATTAGTCTTAGGGACTTGGACATGAAATACATTTTAGGATAAGGTCCTGGAATAGAGGGTCTATAATTTAGGGATCATAGGATGGGTCCAGCAAGTCAGGGAGAGGTGGTTCTACTCATGTGATGGCATGGGACACCTTACATGATATTTTCTGACCCATCATATAGATGATAGGGAGACAGTGGATGGAATTCCAAGGTAGAGGTGGTGGTAGGAAGAGACATGTATGCAGGGAAATGAACATGGAAGAGGTGTTGGTAGAGTAGCTGGAGGTGGTAGATGCTTTGACTTGTTACCACCACCACCCCTAGGTGGTCCATTCCAGGCTCAAGGAGATAGAGGACTAGGGTGGGGGAAACTACAAACGGTTGAGGCTTATGACCAAGAGGCTCTAGGAATGATTCTAGGTATGATCTATTTTTTTCTACCTTATCTATAGTACTAATAGACACAGGTGTTATTTATCCCTTTATTGTCACCTATCTGGTTCAAGATTTAGAGATTCTGGTTGAGACATTGGCTCGACCCTTATGCTTTAAGACTTCTACTGGAGATGAATCGATGATCACACACTTGTGTTGATAGTGTGACCTCACTCTTGTATGTGAGATTTTCTATTGGGATCTCTTTGTAGCAGCGATGAGGCCTTATGACTTCATTTTAGGTATGGAATGATTATCCACAATTCATGACTAGATTAACTATTTCAGGAAGAGGATGCGATGTGTCCATAGTTATGGGACTATATTTTCCTTTGTGAGTGAAAAAGAAACTTAAGAAGCATAGAATGGACTCATGTATAGGAGGGTGCATCTGATTACTCATCAACTATCTAGAATGACCATTGGTTCATTGGATGTTATGATTTTCCAGTTCCTTGTAGTGGTGGCAGAGTATGATGATGTCTTTCATGAGGATGTTCCAGGCTTACCTCCTTGTCGAGAGATAGAATTATACATTGATATACACCCTGAGATAACCCTTGATATCTATGCCATCATATCATATGTCTCCTGTAGAGCTTCATCAGCTGAGGGTATAGTTAGAGGACTTGTAGAGGAAGGGATTTTTCAGACCTAGTGTTTCACCCTATGCAGCTCAGTTTTGTTCACCAAAAAGGCAGACGAGAGCTTGAGGTTATGTGTGAACTACTGGCACTTGAACTAGGTGACTGTGAAGAACAAGTATCCACTAATGAGGATTTATGATCTCATTTATCAGATGATAGGGGCATGATGGTTCTCAAAGGTTGATGTCAAATCAAGTTATCACCAATTGCGAGTACGGAACAAAGATATACCAAAGACGACATTCAGATGTCACTATGGTCACTATGAGTATATGGTGATTCCCTTTTGCATAACTAATGCCCCAACAGTGTTCATGGAACTCATGAACTGAATCTTTCATCCCTTCTTAGATTGGTTCATGGTAGTCTTGATTAACAATATCCTTGTATACTCTGTGTTTGAGGAGGAGCATGTGAGACACTTGAGGATGGTTCTGGACATACTCCGAGAGAACTAGATTTACGGGAATCTCACTAAGTGCCAATTCTAGATTCAGGAGGTCCACTTTCTATGACATGTTATCTCAGCAAATGGTGTGGTCGTAGACTTGTAAAAGGTCAAGGCAGTGTTCTCTTGGGGGCCACCTAGGAGCATGACGTAGGTGTGAAGCTTCCTTGGGTTGTTAGGCTATTATCGAAGATTTATAACTGACTTCTCCAGAATATCAGCACCCATGAAATCTTTAACCTAAAAGGGGAATCCTTTCATGGGGATGGAGAGGTTCTAGTAGACTTTTTAGGAGTTGAGGAAGAGATTGATGAGTAATCCAATCTTGAGATTACCAGAGGAGGGTGTCAAGTATGTAGTGTTCTTTGATGCATCAGGAATTGGTCTTGGTTGTGTTTTGATGCAGGGGAAGGTGGTGATTTTATATGGTTCACATCAGTTGAGACCACATGAGTAGAACTACATGACCCACGATATTAAGTTATCAATGATAATCTTCGCACTAAATATGTGGTGACACTACCTGATGGGTGAGCGGTTTATCAGTTATTCTGACCATTGGAGTCTCAAGTATATATTCTTTCAGAAGGATCTAAACTTGAGATAGAGACGGTGTCTAGAGTTCCTCTAGGATTATGAATTCAAAATTGTCTATACCCCTAGGAAGGGGAACGTGGTAGAATATGTTCTCTGTAGGAGATCATGTTTGCAGTTGAACAAGGTGTCGAAGTAGTTGAACTCCTTACAGTTATCCTTTATGGATGGAGATGAATCATCTTACCTCTAGTCGATGGTTGTTACCCCTCTTATTTTATAGCGAGTTAGGGAGGCATAGATTTGGGATGCTAACTATGAGACCCTGCACCCTCAAATATCCACTAAACATTCTCCTAATAGATTTTTTGAAGGTGGGGAGCATGTTGTTATTTTCATAGGATGCATGGTGGTATTAGTGACATTGCGAGAAGAGGTTCGGACAGATTTTAATAAATCTCCTTTAGCGATACATCTCTAGGTGTGACAAAGATTTGTCAGGACCTCTAACATTATTTTTGGTTTCCAGGGATGAAGAAGGGAGTTGTAGATTTTGTCTCACAATTCCTTACTTTTCAGCAAGTAAATGGTGAGCACCAAGTTCCAATGGGTTTAGCTCAGCCCCTTGAGGTTCTATAGTGGAAATGAGATGGGATATCAATGGACTTTGTGAAAAACTTAGCATGTACTTCTAGGGGACACGATTCCATCTGGTTGATCGTCGACCGACTCACCAAGTCATTCCACTTCCTAGATATTTGAAAGCAGAGTTTAGTAGAGAGCTTAGGACGCCCCTACATGCAGGAGATAGTACGACTCCATGGAGTTTCATCAAAGATCATTTCTGACTATGATTCTCACTTCACGTCTCGATTATGGAAGTGATTACAGGAAGCATTTGGGACTCAGCTATGCTTGAGCATAGTGTTTCATTCCCAGACCGAGAAGACCATCCATATTCTGAAGGACATGCTACGAACTTGCATACTAAACTTTAGTTGTAGTTGGGAGGATCATCTACCACTAGTGGAGTTTGTGTACAACAATAGATACCATTCCATCATTACCATTTGAGGCTTTTTACGGGAAACCCTATAGGCCACCACTTTGCTAGAATGATCCAGGAGAGTTGGCACTCATGGATCTAGAGTTGGTGCGAGCCACTACTGAGAATGTGAAAATCATTCAGGAGCAGATGAGCACTACTCAAAGTCATTAGAAGTCTTATGTGGATAGACGATGGAGGCCATTGGAGTTCAAGGAGGGAGGCAATGTGTCCCAATGAGTTTCACCTTGATTGGGATTACCGTGATTTGGATGAGGCGGCAAGCTATCTCTGAGATTCATTGGTCCTTTCCAGATACTGTGTAGAGTTGGCAAGGTGGTGTACCACTTAGCTCTACCACCATAGTTGAACTGAGTACATGATGTCTTCCATGTGTTGCAGCTAAGGAGGTGCGTGCATGATCCATCACACATTATTTACTGGGGCAAGCTAGATATCGAGGATGGAGCTACCTTTGTTGAGTACCTGGTGGAGATTGTGGATCAGAGGGAGAGGATCCTTTGTGGATGAGCGATTCTTTTAGTATGTTTATGGTGGCAGCATGGGAATCTTCAGAAGAGCACCTAGGAGCAGGAGGTTCTGATACGTGCTCAATACCTACATTTCTTTATGTGGCCACTTGTTTTGGATTTTTGGGACACAAAGGCTCAAGGTGTGGAGAATGTAATGACTTGGATTTTCCATGTATTATTTTTAGATATTGTATGAATTATTTTCGAAACCAGGAACTTATATGGTTTGTGATTCTAAGGCCCAGTGTGCCCCGAATAAATGTTTGAAATAAATTAAATATATTAAATAGTATGCGTGCACGATTTTTCTTAAAAAGTGGAATAATTTATAAATGGAGGCCCATATCAAAAATCCAAGGGCACTATTGAGTTCAAAATGTGGGTTTTACCTTAGGCGCAACATAACCTTTATCAATGTCGGACGTTTGTGAAAAAGTCATCACGGGCATAAAATGAATAAAATAATTGAACAAATTATTTTATTTCATCCGTTGATGTGACGACCTAATTTCATCTATAAGTATACAGTTATGTCAAATCATCAGGGTTAACCACATAACCCTGGAGCTGTTAGAGAGAGTGTTGGAGGATCTCTCTCAGACAAACATTAACTAGATCGTAGATCGACGATCGGTATGAAACAAGATTCGGGGATCTCGCCAACGTCAGTGACAAGGGCTCATTCTTTGTCAGTGATCGACCCATCTTAAGGTAGGACGTTTGTTTATTTGGATTTATTCCCCATTATTGATTTCTATGATGAACACAAATCAATCGATCAACAGATTGATTTGTGGAACGGTCATTTTGCAGGGTGAGTTTATTTGCAGGGATTTATTGGGAGATTCGTTTGATTATTATTTACTCTTCATTTCCCGCTCCAACGGTAACAGATCGAGGACAACACGAACATTGCCAGAGATTCGTTCCTTATGTTTGTGATTGTACTTTTCTTTCCTATTTTCTCCATTCATCATCAGGGTTTCGTTTTCCCGGTGGTTCAACCCAAATATCAAGAAATCGATCATTGTGCACCGGTTTCTTGGCGCAACGACCCGATATTATAGATCTGGACTCAGTATGGCATGAGGATCATGTGACAGTGGTAGTGGCACACAGATTGAACTATATTGGAGACCTCCAGTTTCGAATGGTGCATGCGATGACGACATGATTGAATGGAAACCAATTTCTATGCGAATCGGGTGATCGGAATCCGGAAAATGGTGACTGCGAGGCCCGACCGAAGTATATATGTGTTTCCTGATGATATTCACGGTGGATCCAGGGCCAGAGGAGCAAACATCGACATAGAGAAGGAAACTGTGGGATCTGTGAAATATCACCGTACACGGCGTGTGGTTCGGAGGAACATGCCATGTGGGGACCTCTCAGCGGCGACTAGGGTTTAGGGAGGAAATTAAGGACCACACAGCGTGTGACCCTTCTTGGATGACACAGCATGTACCTCGGAGGGTACATAGACACGGCTAGGAGTACACGACCAAGGGCATGTCGTGTACTCCCACACGAACACAGCCAGCCAGGATGTACATGGGCTTAGCCGTGTACTTGGACACATGCAGAAGTACACGGGCATGGGCACGCCGTGTACTTCTCCATGGACATGGGCATGGGCCGTTTACACGGGTAGGACCCGAGGCCGAAGGGACACACCATGTACCCCTAGTACATGTCATGTACTCCTACAGAGTTGGCTTGGAACTCTTGTCCTCTGTATCTTGGACAAGTTTCATTAGGTTGTGTTCCCTATATCATTTTCCCTGAGAGTTAGTATGAAATTGAGTCCTACACATAGGATGACAATCCCTTCAGCGGGACTTCTTGGACAGAGTTGTTGGAATCCTTCCATGAGGCTCGGAGTGAGATCCTCTATCATCTTCTTGCCTTATGTGGAGTTCTTGGTATCACCGTGACCAACACTACGCGAACACCGATTCTCTACTTAGTTGGTTAATCCAGATTGATTTGTTGGTATACCCCATGGCCCTAGGAGTGATCATCATTTATGTATTGTATCTCTTCAGACTTCCATCGTATACTTCTAATGGAGAGACCTGACGAGCACTACCTCTCGGACGAACGTCATCAGTACTATCTGATTCATAAAGTGTATTCTTCTAGATGAGTGTTATGTGGAACCTTCGAGCAGGAATCATAGGTTGACATTAAGGTTGTGACTTTACCTTGAGACTGTGTGTCTTTGTTGAATATATCTGGATATTTTTGTTATATGTACTGTAGACATATACCTGTGTAGAGCTAATTGTTATTCTATGTTATATGCTTTGTGGTTTTGAGGCATCATATTGGGTATTGTTATACTCATTTCTGCACAGACTTTCCCCACATGTGTCGTGTCTTGTGCAGACGATCAACCCTTTGATAGAGTCCTAGAGGAACTTAGAGTAGACAGTGCTCGGTGAGCTGGACAAACCAGGGTGTGTTCCTGTTGTATCTTGACAGTAGTCCCCATCCTTACTTTTAGGTTTGACATGTTTTCCTACTCTTTGTGGTGGGTTTGTATTTGGCTTTGTTTACTTTCCATTACTTCTTGTCATACTCTGGTTGTAGGATTTAGATGCATGCATGCATGATTGTTAAGGTGTTTTTACATTTCAACATTGTATGGGTTTGGAGATGTGTGTGCGTGTGTAGGTACTTAGGCTAAGGTCTCTCATATTAGTGATATGTTTACTCGGCGCTAGTCGCAAGCCCCTAGCCAATTGGAGGCAGACATGGAGAGTCGTGACACGGGTCCCATTGGGACGAGTCATGACATTTAGAGAGAGAGAAAAATGGCCACCCCATTTAATTTGTTCAAAGTGAGTGTCTCTCAACCTCCCAACCCCTTTTAATTTGGTAAAATACATTTATTTTTTGGTCGAGGAAGAGGAGGCCAAAGGAGGGTGAGTGTGGCCTATAAAGGAGGATCCCCCCCCCCCCCCCGCCCAATAATTTCAAACATCGGCTTCTCAAACAACACATCATCTTGTGATTTTCAGTTCTGAGTGTGGTATTTTGTGATGTGTTTCTCTATTTATTTAGGAGATAATATTTTGAGTGTTTTATCCTTGTAATTGAGAGATGGAGAGTCAGTGCCTGCATTTTATCATAGTGAGATTCTTCTATTTGCCCGTGGTTTTTTACCTCTTTTATTTTGTGGGGTTTTTATGGTACATCGTATGTCCATTTATTTCTGTATTTTTTGAACTTTATTTTTTATCTTGTAATTATCGTTGCATTGAAGAACCAATCATATCCGATCACAACAATTGAAACTATCAAATTAACCAAGAAAATAGCTTACATAATTCACACAAAGAAGAGGAAGTTTGGTGTGTGGTGTTAAAGTGGAGGTCTGGTAGCCCACGCAAAGGAGCGTGGAAGAGGAGCTAATCGCACTAGATCACGGGAGGTGAGAGAAACAAATTAATTTTAATTAACTTGTAATGGTTTTTTAAAACTTGTTATGAATTGTTACATTTAAGCGATGATTTAAGATTCAATCATTTAGGGATGGTTTAAGCTTAAATCACAACTAGATAGAACATTTCATAAATCTCAAATAGGTTAATAATGCAACAAAGAGTCAACAAAACAATTAGTGGTGTAGAAATCGGACATTGAGTCAAAGAGTGCAACACAATTATTGGTGTAGAAAAATTAAGTAATTATAATTTAGAATGTTTATGTTTGTCCTTTCAAACTGAAAATATATGTTCACATTGCTTTTTAGCGGGGAATTTCAATAAAAAACAATAGAGTCGCTTTACTTTTAAAACTGTAGGTATAAACAGATTTATTTTTATATTTGTATCCATATATACTTTCCCCTTCATATATTTTAACTTATATTCGCTAGAGTGAAGTTTGAATTTGGCCTACTTCATTCGCTTCCACGCTTTTAATAAAATTAAAATTTAGGCCATTAATTATATTAAAAAAACAGTTATTTGAAATACTAATTTTATCATCGCAACACAGTACATCATTATTTTCCATAAAATATATCGAGACTAGAATATTTTAAAGGAGGAAAAAAAAATGGTTAACGTTGAACAAAATATGAAGATCAAACAAGGGGCCCGCGGATTGGACGGAGACGCGAGCTCCGCCGTAAGCGAAGCGGGGCAATGAATTTCCGATGGTACGGAAACTGCGGCTACAGCTGCTCCGCGACGGCGGTGACTGCCGGAGTCGAACCCGCCGTGACGGGGAACACAAACAATTCATTGCAAATCCGGCGTCTCACGTCACCTCTGATCGGACGACGGCTTCGTTTCGGTTTTCAGACCGACAGGCGTCCCTCGACTCCCACGCGGCTCGGCTCCGATGATTCCTTGAAATCGCGATCGCGAATGGGGGAGACCGCCGGAGTTGGACCTACTCGAAGCCGGCGGAACGGTGGCCCGGGGCGGCGGAAACGCCTGGAGCTGCTTTCCCCCTCCATTGTGCGTTTGGGTCGGAGCAGGGACGCCGCCGCGTCGGCTACGAACTTGAACAATCTGCGGAAAATCTCGCGTTTGACGTCTCCCCTTCTCCGCCGACGACTCTGTTCTGGGTTTCCGCCGGAGATGGAGGGCGATGCTCTCGTCGGTTCCATGAGTATCTTGGAGATGAAGGGCCGGTGAGTGTTGAAAACAGAGGATCTCTGTTTGCAAGATGGAGCGAAGGGCAACGAGGGAGGCGGAGAAAGCACCGGACGTCTAGGGCTCTTAGGGGGTGGCGATGGAGGCCGCAGGTCTGGTGCGGGGGGAATGGGTGGGTTCCATCAATATCTTGGAGATGAAGGGCCAGTGAGTGTTGAAAACAGAGGATCTCTGTTTGCAAGATGAAGCGAAGGGCAAGGAGGGTGTCTGAGAAAGCACCGGTCGTCTAGGGCTCGTCGGGGTGGCGATGGAGGTAAAAGTTGATCGTCGTCTTTAAAAGCTCGAACACCACTCTCACTTGCTTACCCAGCCTCTGCCTTCCGCAGCAAGCTGGGGGAGAAGACGCACTCGAATTGGGCTTCCACCATTGGACACGTCATCACCATTCCTAACTTTTATTTTCTCAATAAGTTACTTTTTCTATCCAAAACTCTCATTCTCTGTATCATATAACTTTTATTTTCACAAACTCTTCGGTACAACATGCAAATGCTCATATTATTCATTGATTTTGGAGTAGATAACAATATTGTCTCTAAAGACTATCAAAAAATTGTCTGAGTAATCCCTACAAACTCTATTTATCAAATCCATAAAGATGATTGGAGAATTAGTGAGTCTAAATGAAATCACTATGAAATCAAAGTGCCTATACCTTGTATGAAAAACAGTATAGAGGATATCCGCCCTTTTCACATTTACTTGACAATATCCCGACCGCATATTCACCTTGAAGATGTATTGGGCTCTACAAAGTTGATCGAACAAGTCATCAATCTGTGACAGATAATACTTGTTCTTTATCATGATCTTATTGAGCTCATGATAATCAATGTAGAGACGTATTAACTCATCCTTCTTTTTGACAAAAATGATCGATGAACCTCATGGTGACTCATTTGGATGTATAAACCCTTTATCAAGATTCTCATATAATGGCTTTTTCAGCTCCTCAAGTTCAAGAGTGACCATTCTATATGGAGTCTTGGATATTGGCAAAACTTCAGGTATAAGTTCGATTGAAAACTCAACCGCTTGGCTAGGAGGAAGACTGGACAATTCTTCAAGAAATATATCAACAAATTCCCTTATAATGGACATGTCATCAAGGATAATATTTTCTAGTCTCAATCATTTAGGTAAGATATGTTTGCTCATAATACAATAATATCCATGCTTGAAATGATGATGTCAAAGGAGATTCATCACCCTCCTTGCACTTATATAGAATCGAAGGGTGATTTGCGATATGGAGGGTGATTTCCTTCTCTTGAAAATTTATGCTGGCTATATACAAGGAAAGTCAATCCATACCCAAAATAGCGACAAATTCGGCTAAAGGGAGTATCACGAGGTTTGTTGGGAAATCCATCCTACGAATTTTGACAGGTGATGAGTTATATGTTTGGGATGCAATAATTGACACGTTTGTTGTCTTCACCGATAACCTGACTTCAATGCTTTGAGGTGATGTTTGAATAGTTCTATTAAACTTGTGTGATACGAATGAATGCAGAAAACCAAAATCAATTGGTACATTCGCTATCCTTGAATGAATAATTAGCGTACATATCGTCACTTCATTGTTGGTATTTACTTCAGCAGTTGTGAAGATATTGAAGGTTCTGGACGAAACAGAAGCGTGGTTGGGGCGAAACTCAACTTTAATTTTTACTATGATCAATGATCATTCCGAGATCAATACGACGATGAATGTAAGTCTCCACGGAATAGAATGAAAGATTTTGATAAAGAAGGAAGAGTCCTAAAACCTTGAGAGAGGATCTTGCACATCATGTTTATAATTAATTTAATTAATTTCATAAAGAAAAAGAATATCTGAATCTTCAGTATTTTCGTCGTTGATGACGTTGATCATCCGGAATGACCATTACAGATTATCTCGTTGTGCTTGTAAGGATCCAAACTAGAATCCATCTAGCGGTGATCCATACGTGCTCTAATGGCCTCTGATCGACACCACTCGTTCTCCGGGTGCTAACGTGGCGAAGTGAGTGTCTTGTGTCAGTCGTTCTTGATCACTTGTTCTTCGGCCTTAAAGAACGTCTCTCGTTCTTGAGAGGGGCGAGAAGAGGATTCGAGGGAGAAATTGTTTAGCTCAATAATTCTCAATTCACCAAGCGTGTGGTGTGTTCCCTATGACACACTAGACGTACATGTCTATTTATATGCATGGAATTTCAGTTACAATATTTAATTGTATAACAACAATTAAATACATTCATGAACTTAGAGAAAACTCATGCTCATAATAATAATACCGCGTCATTATTTATGGTGCGCCAACTTGCGCAAAACAGAGTTATGAATAAAATTCTGCGTCACAAAATAATAGCAGCGTCATTATTATTTTAACTTGTGCCAACTAATAATTATTTACTATTTTGCAAATAATTATTTTACTACCAGACCGGTCTTGGTCTGCTCGAACTCCACTTCAATTTATTGAACACCTGAATAAATAAATAAATAATTTATTCTCTTAAATAAATATTTTATTTACAAACTAGTGAATAAATATTTATTAAATGTTCAATAAAATAAATAAATAAATTTTATTTAATTTATGCGATCATCTTAACTTGAATAAAATTATTCCACGGTCTTGAGAATAATATTTATTTCATTAATTAAATTCAAATAGAATTTAACCGAGACCACCAAAAACACTTGTGTGTGACCCTCTAGGATTCTTTCTCGTTGGCATTAGGCGGGCTTGCCTAAAGTACAAGAGTACTGTCTAGCAAAGGGTTAAGCCACCCAAGAGAAAGAACGTAAAGTCACAACAATGACATCAACATATGAACGCTCACTATGTAATATAATCCTTTTGTTTGAATATCTCATCAAGCAGGTTTCATGACAGTGTCATCAACCTTTATACGTGATACGTCGTTCTTTGACTACCTGAAATAAACTCATCATTACACCATGACCATTGAATTTCACACGACAGTTCTATTTCAATCAAAGGGCTGAGATATCAACTTCCATAAATGGAAGGGACAGATCCTTCCTCGACTTATCCATTAATAACATGTCACTCATGACGCACCCAACGTACCCTACTTCCCGCCAACTGTCTGCGTGACATTTTTCCTCAGTAAATCAAAGTGCGCGAGTCGTGTCATATATTAATGATAATCTTAAAGTCTAAGGATCATTACACAGCCTCGTAGATAGAAATATCCGATGACACAAACACATGAGGAATTCCTACTGGCGGGTCTGTTCACATAATCTCCAGTCTTAGAGATTACCAAGTGCGAACTTCATGAGAAGAAGTCTCATATGCTTATAAGTACTCACACCTGTCGGTCTTCATTCTATGTGTCCCATCATAGTATGTCATCCAACCGTAGAACTATATTTAAGAACATTGTTATAGCATTTCAAAGGTTCTCATCATAGCGGGGAACTGCCATGACCTTATCAATGCAACAAATACTCTAGAACATTATTACATCATAGTCATGCAGAATAATGAACAATATGTAATAAGATGTTTAATATTTAAATACATCAAATATCAATATAATCAAAGTACAACCGGTTGGTTCTAAGACACCAACTCTTACAAACTCCCACTAAGAATAGAGCCAATTGTCTATAACTTTCAGTCCGCTAGACCTCATATGGTGATCATGTTTCTACTGAGTCAAGGCTTTAGTCAAGGGGTCTGCCACGTTGTCTTCCGTGGGAATACTGCTCACTACAACTTCACCTCTCTGAGAAAAATCCCTCAAAAGATGATACTTCCGAAGTATGTGCTTCATCCTATGATGTGACCTTGGATCTTTTGCGAGAGCCAGTGCTACAGTATTATCACAGTATAGTGTGATGGGATCTTTACTGCTAGGTATTACATCCATCTCCTGGATGAAGCTTTGCATCCAAACTACTTCTTTAGCTGCCTCAAAAGCTACGATATACTCGGACTCTGCTCTAGAATCTGCGACCACACTCTACTTTGAGCTCTTCCAGCTCACTACACCACCATTCAAAGTGAAGATGTATTCTGTTTGCGACTTCATGTCATCTTAATCAGTCTGGAAACTAGCATCTGCATATCTTATGATGACTATTTTCTTATCTCCTCCATAAACTAGGAACATATTCTTAGTACACCTCAAATACTTTAGGATAGTCTTGACTGCCATTCAATGGCGGTCACGAGGGTCAGCTTGATATCTTCCTACCGCACTCAATGCGTAGGCGACATCCAGCCTAGTACATAGCATGACATACATAACTGACCCAATCGTTGATGTGTATGGAGTCCTTGCCATTATATTTCTTTCCTCATGTATCTAAGGACAAATTTTCTTAGAAAGATGAATGCCATGTGATTCTGGCAACAATCCCCTCTTAGATTGTTCCATACTGAATCTCTTTAGTATCTTATCAATGTATGTACTTTGAATTAGGCCCAACAATCTCTTGGATCTATCACGATGGATCTTGATCCCAAGAATATATGCTGCCTCACCCAAGTCCTTCATGGAGAAGCATTGATTCAATTATGCCTTAACAGACTGTAAGACTAGTATCTCATTTTCAATAAGTAATATTTCATCAATATATACTATTAGGAAAACAACTGCACTCCCACTAAACCGTTTGTAGACACAATGCTCACATTCTTTCTTGATAAAACCAAATTTCATTATGGATTCATCAAAATGAATGTTCCATGACATGGATGCTTGCTTTAATCCATAAATGGATTTTTGCAACTTACATACCTTATTGGCATCCTTTGGAGTCATAAACCCTTCAGGTTGTGTCATGTAGACATCTTCCTGAAGGTTCTTGTTAAGGAAGTCTGTTTTGACATCCATTTTCCAAATCTCATAGTCATGGTAAATGACAATGTCCAATAGAATTCTGATGAATTTCAGCATTGTAACTAGTGAAAAGGTTTTGTCGTAGTCAATGCCTTGACACTTTTTGAACCCTTTTGCAACCATTCATGCCTTATAGGTGTTGACTTGTCCTTCCATATCTAGTTTCTTCTTGAATACCCATTTGCAACCCACAACCTTTATATCAACTAGAGGATCTACCAAAATCTAGAATTTGGTTTTGGTACATGAAATCCATTTCATAATTCATGGTTTCTTGTCACTTGGAAACATATGTGACACTTACTACTTCCTTGTAGGTTATATGACCATTATTATCAACTAATAATGAGTCACCATCTTCAGTAACTAGAAAATCGTACCGTTTCGGTTCTCTAACCTCTCTTTTACTCCTACATAGCTCTTGTGTCTTTAGAACAATTCTTTCTTCCACACGACTTTGTGGAATCTGTTCCCGTACAAACTCTTGTATACCTTGAGCCTCAACTTCATCGAAGTCTATCTCTCTCCCACTATCTCTTTTAGTGATGTGCCCCCTCTCAAAGAATATGGCGTGTCTTGCCACTATAACCTTTTTTTCTGAGGTATTGTATATGTAATATCCCCTGGTTTCCTTGGGGTATCCTATAATGGTACACTTTGTGCCTCAAGGTGCAAGTCTGTTACCAGAAGAGGCCTTAACAAACTCATCGCTTCTCCACACATGTAAATTCAATAATATGGCTTTCTTTCCACTCCAGAACTCATATGGAATACCATTTATCCATTTAGTTGGTACTTGGTTTAGTATGTGCGCCACTGTTTGTAATGCATATCTCCAAAAGGATAATTGAAGACTCGCATGACTCATCATTGATCTCACCATGTCCAATAGGGTGAGGTTCCTCCTTTCGCTCACACCATTCCACTGGGGTGTGTATGGAGGAGTGAGTTGGGATAGAATCCCAAACTCCCATAAGTAATCAATGAAGTATTGATTAAGATATTATCCACCTCATTCTGAGCAGAGTTTCTTAATCTTCTTACCAAGCTGGTTCTCAACTTCATTCTTGTATTCTTTGAACTTATCAAAAGAATCTGACTTATAACTCATTAAGTAGATATATCCATATCTACTAAAATCATCAGTAAAAGTTATGAAGTATGAGTACCCTCCCCTTGATTCAATTGGAAATGGTCCACACACATCGGTGTGAACCAATTCAAGAAGTTCTTTAGCCCTTTCACCTTTCCCACTAAATGGGGCTTTAGTCATTTTTCCTTGTAAACATGCATGACATACGCAAAGTGTTTTTAGTTCAAAAGAATCTAAATATCCATCTTGATATAACTTTCTCAAGCGGTTCCCATTTACATTACCTATCCAGTGATGCCAAAGTTGAGTGTGGTATGAGTCATGTGAAGTATCTTTGTTATCGATTGCCATTACTTGGTTTGTGTAATACAACACATAAAGCCCGTTGTATAAATGTGCCCTACAAAAAAACTGCAATCTTTGTAAAAGAAGCAACATTCATTTCCAAACTTGAAAAAAAATCCATCTATATCTAATCTGGATACATAAATAATGTTTTTAGTAATATAAGGAACATAATAAAAACCCTTTAATACCAATATCATCCCAGTTGACAACGTGAGGTGGTAGTCCCTGAAAACTACAACAACAAGTCTGGATCTGTTGGCTGCTCATAGATCTACCTCCCCTCGATCAATCTTCCTGAATCTACTTGGTTCCTATATTTGGATACATATGTGAGCACCACAAGCTGTATCTAATATCCAATTTGTAGAAACAAACAGATTGCATTCGATAACAAATGCAATTGAAGCTTCCCCTTGCTTCTTAGGTTGAGTGTAGTTCTTCTTCCAGTGGCCCTTCTTGCCACATGCGAAACAAACAACCTCCTATTCCTTTGCCTCCCCTTTGATCTTCCTTTTCTTGGAAGTCCATGAAGAAGCTTCGGTCTTAAAGCTCTTCGCCTTCCCTTTCCTTTTATTCACCATAAGGACATAAGGATTTTCACGCTTCATATCTTTGTCTACTTGGAGAATGAGGATAATAAGATCAGATAGAGACTTTCCAATGTTGTTCATATTGAAATTGACAACAAAGTTAGAGAAGCTCTGAGGGAGTGATGCGAGAATGAGATCAGTGCCTAGTTCTTTGGGGAGTTTAAACCCTAGAACCTCCAAGTGCTCAATATAGCCAATGAGCTTGACTACATGAGGCCCAGCCGGGGAACCTTCTCCAAGATTACACTGAAAGTGTGCCTTAGCGATCTCAAACCTTTCCTGTCTTGCTCTCTCTTGGTAAAGACCATAGAGGTGCTCGAACATACTATAAGCATCTATGTTTTCATGAGACTTCATGAGCTCACTAGACATTGATGATAACATCAAACATTTAACGTCGAACACATCATTCATATGTTTCTCATAGACTAGGAAATTCTCATCACTAACCTCTTTGATAGGTGGATCAGGTAATACTGACTCCAATACATAAGACTTTCATTCATGGCGTAGGATGACCCTAAGGCATCTAAACCATTACTGGAAGTTACTGCCAGTGAGGATGTTGTCTTTATCTAGAATTGATCACAGGAATAGTGTGGTTGACGAGCATGTCATTTTTATTCTACAATTAAAAGAGAAGATCATTAGTACTTTCTTGATTACATTTTATAAGAAATAATAATTTTTTATTAAGTCTCCCACTATTTTATCAAGTCTTAATGGCCCTCCCCATTGAACTCGGAATGTCTAGTTTCCATGAAATTCCAGTGGAAAGGATCCATATTCCCCTTCACATAACCCCAAAAGGGTTGGTCAAGCTATTAAAAGGTATTTACGTAGGTAGGTCTTTTCCAACTATAGGCTTGCAACTCCTTGATCTATTGAGTGGACTCCCCAATCCTGAAATCATGAATTTTGGATTTCCTCAACTCTTGCCTCCAATATTATACCAAGTCTAGCAAGGACAACTCTTCTTAATGTAATATAGTTAATTCAACCCGAAACCTTTCATAAGGGATTCCTGTATAAAAGTGAGGGTCCCAACAAGGGTTGGTTAAACACATAGTTTTATTGAGTTTTTCCCTTAATAAAGTAACAGAAGGCTTCTTCTGACTTAATATTTTATTTGAGGGATTTTTATCTCTTATGCGTGAATTGATTTTTATCATTATCACATGCTTGTTAATATTAAGTGGAACTTACTTAAGTGATTAACCACGTCTTGATAATATTTACACATAAGTCTAGTTTATTTTAGTTCCATCTTGCATGCTTATTTAATTCATTAATTGTGTGATCGTGACAACACATCCATAATGATAAACAATGAAACTAATAGAAATAAAATAAAGGGCATGATCATGAGCTTTTTTAATGGTTAGTTTATCTAGCGGTTGATAAACTAACCCTGAACTAGGGGAGAAACATCTTGAACCTTTTGGGTTCATCTTTATAGCTTTCCACATGTCCACCTCTGTATCTCCTGTGATTGGTTTCGTCTCTGCTCCAGCTTGAACCCCCTCCACTAGCTTGATATTTCCATCCATTACATATGCCTTTTTTTAAACTCACATGAATGTGAGGGGTAAAAAAGGGGTTTTACATAAAATAAACCTTGGGCACACATGCCCTATATATTAATGAGGAGAAGGCTCGCAGACCAAAAAAATTAATTTAAATAAATAAATTAAAAGAAACCATCCACATACAAATGTCTTGGTCTAGCTCATGATCATACATACATTAAATTATATTTACACATAAATAAAACTAGCATTCAATTCTTTAATCGTTCTTGTTTAAGATAAATCACGCTCTAATCAATTAATTATCGTCTTTAGTTCCGACTACGCAGCGTGTACTATCGTTCACTGTCCATATGAAGTACACACCTGAGGACATGGCGTGTAGATGTACTTTGGAAATATTTGGAGTAAACGTCATGTTCAGTGGGATACACACCGTGTAGTATCCACGTTACACGATTTCCAGCCGAGAAAGCCGTGTATGGGGTACACGGTCAAACCCTAACCCGAAGGGACTACACGCCATGTCCAGTGGACTACATGGCATGTAATCTGGAAACCACACGACACCTATTCCAGGTCAACACACAGATTCATTTAAGACTTAGAAAGACTCTAACACATGGCTTGGTTTGGCGGACTGGTTCAATGCATTGAATCTTGCCTACATGGCATGTACTGCCGAATACACACCGTGTGTTCTCGTGTTGTACGACCAAGAAGCTTTGGCACCTCCGGATGAGATCCTCTATTTTATTTTAATCAAAATTAAAAGAAAAGATCATTTCTATAAGGTGAACGAGAAACAAAAGAGGGGGAATATATCTTGAGATTCAGATTTGTAGAACGATTAAATTGAATTGAAACAACTAAATTATTAAATGCATAAGTCATCAAAGAAATATTTAAATAATTATAAATTACGATGTAACCGCTCTGATACCACTTGAAGGTTTTGTGTGTAGCGGAAGCCTGGTTGGGAAAAAACCCAACTTTAATTTTTACCATGATCAATGATCATTCTGGGATCAATACGATGATGAATTCTAGTCTCCACGAAATAGAATAAAAGATTTATATAAATAAGGAAGAGGTCTGAAAACATTAGAGAGGATCTTGCACATCATGTTTATAATTAATTTAATTAATTTCATAAAGAAAAATAATATCTGGATCTTCAGCATTTTATTCATTGATGATGTTGATCATCTGGAATAACACTTTCGGATTATCTTGTTGCACTTGTAAGGATCCAAACTAGAATCCCTCTAGTGGTGATCCACACATTTTCTGATGGCCTCCGATTGACACTGCTCGTTCTCCGGGTGCTAGAACGGCAAAGAGAGTGTCTTGTGTCGGTTGTTCTTGATCACTTGTTCTTCGACCTTGAAGAATGTCTCCCATTTTTTAGAGGGGCGGGAATAGGATTCGAGAGAGAAATTGTTTAGCTCAACAATTCTCAATTCACCAAGTGTGTGGTGTGTTCCCTATGGCACAATAGATGTACTTGTCTATTTATATGCATGGAACTTTAGTTACAATATTTAATTGCATAACATCAATTAAATACATTCACAAACTTAGAGAAAAACCATGATAATAATAATAATACTGCGTCATTATTTATGGTGCGCCAAGTTGCGCAAAATGAAATTATGAATAAAATTCCGCGTCAAAAAATAATAGCAGTGTCATTATTATTTTAACTTGTGCCAACTAATAATTATTTACCATCTTGCAAATAATTATTTTGCTACCAGACCAACCTTGGTCCACTCGAACTCCACTTCCATTTATTAAACACCCGAATAAATAAATAAATAATTTATTCTCTGAAATAAATATTTTATTTACAAACTAGTAAATAAATATTTATTAAATGTTCAATAAAATAAATAAATAAATTTTATTTAATTTATGTGATCATCTTAACTTGAATAAAATTATTACACAGTCTTGAGAATAATATTTATTTAATTAATTAAATTCAAATATAATTTAACAAAGACCACAAAAAACACTTAGTGTGTGACCCTCTAGGATTATTTCTCGTTGACATTAGGTGGGCTTGACTAAAGTCCAAGAGTACTATCTAGCAACGGGTCAAGGAACCCAAGATAAAGAACTTAAATTCGCAACAATGACATCCATATATGAACACTCACTATGTAATATAATCCCTTTTTCTCAATATCTCATCAAGTAGGTTTCATGATAGTGTCATCAACCTTTATACTTGATACGTCATTCTTTGACTACCTAAAATAAACTCATAGTTACACCATGGCCATGGAATTTCACGCGACAATTCTATTTCAATCAAAGAGCCAAGATATCAACTTCCATAAATGGAAGGGATAAATCATTCCTCGACTTATCCATTAATAACATGCCACTCATGACGCACCCAACGTACCCTACTTCCTACCAACTATCTGTGTGACGGTTTTCATCAGTAAATCAAAGTGCATAAGTCGTGACACGTATTAATGATAATCTTAAAGTCTAAGGATCATTACACATGCTCACAAATAGAAATATCCGATGACACCAAAACATGCGGAATTCCTACTAGAGGGTCTGTTCTCATAATGTCCAGTCTTGGAGATTACCAAGTGCGAACTTCATGAGAGGAATTCACATATGATTATGACTACTCACACCTAACTGTCTTCATGCTATGTGTCCCATCATAGTATGTCATCCAACTGTAGAACTATATTTAAGAATATTTTTATAGCATTTCAAGGTTCTCATCATAGCAGGGAACTTCCATGACCTTATCAATGCAACAAATACTCTAGGAAATTATTACATCATAGTCATGTAGAACAATGAACAATATGTAATAAGATGTTTAATATTTAAACACATTAAATGTTCATTCAATAAAAGTACAACCGGTTGTTTCTAGGACACCAACTCTTACAGTTATAAGCTTGCTCTTACTCACTAGACTTAGAAGGTTGTCATCGTCAGTTCTCACCGACAACCATGGGCTTAATGCATTAATTCTATCATTGTTCTTTGTAGTTGAAAAATTAGAAAATAAACTAATATTAAATTGGAATATTATTTTCTTCCATCACATTGGTGAGTTTCTCTCATTGGAAATCACTAGCTATGTGTCCTTCCTTCACACACATAAAGCATTTCCTTGTCCCATTGAGGCAATTTTTGAGATGCTTATTTTTACACTTTTAATAAGTGGGATGTTGGACTTTTTTCCCCCAGGATATTTCTCCATCATACTGCCATAATTCATTCCCCTCTTCCTATCATCAAACCCATGGGGCCCTTGAGATTTTATGATCTTCATTTTGACTTTGAGGACACATCAGAAGTTTGGTGTGTACTGTTAGAATGGAGTTCTGGTAGCCCACACGAAGGAGAGTGGGAGATGAGCTAATCACATGAGTTTATGAGAGGAGAAAGAAACAAATTAATTGACAAGTTTTAATTAACTCATAATGGGGTTTTAAAAGTTTTTATGAATTGTTACATTTAGAGATTGTTTAAGATTCAATAACGATTACATAGATTTTTTCACGATGTTTTTAAAGAAACACAATTTGAATTAATGTATAGAGCATTTCACGACTATGTAGAGTATTTCACAATGTTTTTTACACTGCTCATCTTTGATGATTCCTTGTAATTGCAATCGTGAATGGGGGAGACCATTGGAGTTAGACCCACTCGAAGGTCACAGAACGATGGCCTGGGTGATGGAAACGCCTGGAGCAGCTTTCCCCATCCATTGTGCGTTTAGTTTCTAGAAGGGACACCACTGCGTTGGCTTCAAACTTGAACAATATGCAGAAAATCCCATGTTTCACGTCTCCCCTTCTCCATGATGGCGATGAATGCCATAGTTGAACCCGTCATGACGACGAACATGAAAAATTTCCTGTAAATCCAGTGTTTTCACCAGAGATGGAGGGAGCAGTTTTGGTGTAGGCAGAATGGGTGGGTTCCATCAGTATCTTGGAGATAAAGGGCTAGTGAGTGTTGAAAACAAATGATCTATGTTTTCAAGATGGAACGAATGGAAATGAGGGAGGTGGATAAATCTCTAGTCATCTAGGGCTAGTCGGGGCGGTGATGGAAGTTAAAGTTGATTTTCGTCTTTAAAAGCTTGTACACTAATCCCACTTCTAACTGATCCTGCACCTTCCTCACCAAGGAATGCATTCTTACCCAGAAATTAGCAAGTAAATTTTGAAGAAAATGGAATTTTGGAGTAAAATTTAAAAAATATATTTATAAATATACATATTGTAGTTGGGACCTTTCCTAAATGGTAGATGTCATGGTAATCCTGCATGAGGTTGGAATTACAACCCCCAATGATCCCATATTTGGAGGGATTTTCTGAGGCATTGCAAGAATCACTATGCATCCTAGGATCACTGTAATAGAAGAAAGAATTGTAACAACAATGATACTGTATAAGATGCATTAGAAGTGGAAGGTACCATAGAATTACTATTCATATTAGGTACTTTTGGCTAAAAATAGGCCTTTAGATCCAGATATTTGGGTTTTTGGGCCACATATCCTTCAAACCATCAAATTATAAGGGTCCTCGTGGGTGTTTTATAATCCTAGTGGGGAGGGATAATATTTAACTTACTACTGTACCTAGGTGTGTGTGTGTTCTTGAATTTTGTAATCCTATCAACCTTGGATAGGGTTAACCCTTGGAGGAGGTGTGGTCTATCCCTGTTAGTCTATGTGTGTGTGTTGTTTTCTTTGTTTATAACATCTATGACCTTAATAAATAAATATATTTTTTATAAATACATTTGTTAAATTATAAATATAATTTTATAAATATATTTATAATTATAATTGTAATTATAAACATATTTGTTAAATTATAATTATCAATATATATTTTAAATTATAATTATAATTATAATTTATATTATTTAGTGGGGGTAAAAAGAAACATTATAAATATAATTATAATTATAGTTATATTTATAATTATAGTTATAAATAGATTAGAAGGGAGAAAGGTGTTCTTCCTACCTTTATAATAAAGGATCTAATGAATTTTGGATCTAAAATGGATTCTAAGATGACCAAGGAGGTATTGGATAATACCATTTCAAGTGAAACACCATTGGTGGGTGCTTCCAACTTTCAAAGGTAGCTTCAACAAGTTGAAAGTCTTGCTTAAAAGGCTAATACTTTTACTCTTCTAAACACCAGTTCTAACCTGGTTACACCTTGGTTGATCAAAATTGAAGTTGAAAGAGGTCAATGGTCAGAGTCATGAAACTTAATGCTTTTGACAATGAAACATGAAAATTAGAGAAAACACTAATGCGTAACTTGGAGCACGAAAGAAAGTAATTGGTTGGGAAGGATATGTGCATGGATAAGAGCGTTCTTAAAGACGACATGGATGCAAAATCTACTCCATCCAAGGAAGTTGATATGGAAACTTCAAAAGTGAGAAATAATGTGGTTTCTACACCAAACTTTTTTATGATTCTTGATTTTCTTAGTGAATCTGATAAAAGAGAATTGTTTTTGGAAGAAATTAGGAAGACCCGTTTGTTCACTACTACAAGTCATGAAAAAAATACCGTTGTCCATGTAAAGACCCGCAAATTTCAAGGAAATTTTTTTCTTAATTTTCTTTGGAATTTTACAAGAGCGCAGCTTCAGACGGCACCTGATTCCGAGGCCCGGTGTGCCCGGAATCAATTTCCGAAGTTTGGCTCGGGTACGTTCAGTGAACGGACGAGCGAGATTTTATATCTTTTGAACCGGTGCCCGGAATCGAATTCTGAGGGCACCGATGAAATCGCAGCGCCGGTATTTTCTTAGAAACGCCTCTTCCGGAGTTGCGTTTGCTCAACCGTGGTTTTAAAAATTTTGGGCTTTAAGTCGGAAATAAAATAAAGGTTGTGCGACAACTTTATTTTATTTCACTTAAGCCGCTTGGAAGTCACTTGGAAGCCACTTGAACTGAGTTAAAGCGGGTAGGGTGCTATCCGGAAATACCCTACCCCTTGGTAGGATATTTGTGAGGTGGGGCCCGCACGAGCCCCGCCGTTTCTTTCGCTGAGTAACGCACCCGCGAAAACCCGTCAAGTAACTGAAAAGTCAACCGACGCGTTTTCCTTAATTCTTAACAGACCATTTAATTGGGTGGTTTATTTCGTGAATTAAATGGGCTGTTTCATTCGTTGAATTAATTCAACGAATTTAATGGGTCGTTACTTACGCGTTTGCGTTCGTTGGCAAATTAATAAAATAGACAAACTTGTCTATTTTGGAGGATTGCTATCGTTGTGCGAATTCTCTGAGCCTCCACTCTCCTCGCGAAGAACGCGAAGAACGCGAAGAACGCCGACGACCGGAATTCGACGACGCACACCGTGATCTGCGACGTCGACGAGCTCTACCCGCGACGTTCTTCGACGACGCCTCTTCTTCCGCGGCCGATCCTCGTTCGGCAACTAAGGTGAGAAACGGATCGTTTAATTCTCCCTTTTAATTTCAATGACAACGAATTTAATTAATTAAATCCGTTTGTTCTAGATTCGGAGATCGTCGGTGCGACGTTTTTCCCGCGGTGCGACGAACGTCTCTTCCGCGACGACGCGACGATCCCCTCCTTCCGCGACGAGCGATTCCGCGACGACCTCACGTCCGACGGCGACTTCGAGGTAGGGATTTTATTTTTTTCTTGGTGATTTGTTCCCGTGATCTAATTCTTTTTAATTAAAGAACCAAACTTGAACAATTTTATTTTTGGATAAAATTGTGGCTGCCTTAATCCCTCCCGATGATTTTATGACTAACGCGGAGGGTGCGGATCTAACGAACAAGACCCGACAACCCTCCGCCGATCTTTTTGTTGTGCGGATTTGGCGGACGACGACGAACCGTGCGGCAGGGGCGATTCGTTGATTCCGCAGTGAAGATCGGCCCCCGGGAGGAGCTATGGCGCAGACGGGAGGCAAAACGGGCCACCGGAGCAACTCCGGCGGCTCGCGGAAGGCGGCGGCGGCGCCCGGCGCGCCGCCGTGGAGGAATCCGCCGCGGCTGAAGCCGCGGCGGCGGCGGCCGGTTCCGCGGCCGCGCGGAACCTGGGAGGGACGCGGCGGCCCTGCCACGTCCGTGTGACAGGCGGCCCCCCGCGGGGCCGCGTTTTCCACCGAGCCGCGGGGGCGGCGCCCCGCGGCAGCCCGCTTCGGCCGCTCGGCCGAAGCCGAGCCGGCCGGTCCGGTCGGCCGAAGCCGAGCCGGCCGGTCCGGTCGGCCGGGCCGCACCCAGGCCGGACCGGACCCGGCCTAGCCGAGTCGGGCCGGGTCGGGTCGACCCGGTTCGGGTCGACCCGGTTCGGCCGACCCAGGGGGGGGTTCGGGCCGGGTCGCCCCGGGCCCAGAACCCCCGTTTTCGGGCCCTCTTCGGTTTTTTGCCCGTATCTTGGGCCTGTGACCTCCGATTGACGAACCGTCAGCGGATACGCGATCCTTGGATCGAGACGGTCTTTTCGGTATATTACACTCAAGGTTTCAGAAGACTTTGGGTTCGGCCGGGTTGGTTCGTACGCGAAACCAACCGGGCCCTCGGAGCGGAAACGCTCATAACTTGAGCTACGGACGTCCGATCGACGTACCGTCAGCTGTGGTAGTTTCCTCTAAGTGAGACGGAACTTTTGGCATACTCCGCCCGAGGATCGGACACAGGCGGAGTACGGTCGGGTTGGTTTTGCCCTAAAAACCAACCGGGCCCCTGGAACGAAAATGCCAATAACTCTCAGACCGGGCGTCCGATTGACGCGCCGTCTGTTGCGTTGAGATCCTGTTGTCGATACGGAACTTTTGGATACATCAACTTCGGACTACGTGTCAGTTGATGTATCAGTCTCTCGGCTCGTGGAGCGGACCCTCCTAAACGAGCTCGCTGTGTGCGGGAACCCTAGCGCTGGCTGTGACTTCGACGACAGAGCAGAGATCCTCCGTGGACTGCGACGACGACAGAGCAGAGATCCTTCGTGGACTGCGGCGACGACTGTGCAGAGATCCTCAGTGGACTGCGTCGACTACTGCACTCAGTGATCCTACGTGGATCAGTGCTACAGGTCCTATGTGGGCCCGATCCTGTGTGGGTCATCTCTTACGGTTCTGTGTGAGCCATTGCTACAGGTCCTGTGTGGGCCCGATCCTGTGTGGGTCATTGCCGAGGTTAGTACCTATCGATCCTTCGTGGGTCCGACGACTTAGATGGATCAGTGATCATCTTTGACGTCATCTGAAAAAGTATACCTGGTTGAGCTGAATCTTATGTTACTCTCCTTTGTGGATTGTGTTGAACTATCCTATGTGGATTTACTATTTACTATTTACTCTCCCTGGTGGATTTGAGTCTTGCTTTCCTGTGTGGATCGAGTTGACCTTGAGCTCGAGAGCAGAGCTAGAAATGGGGACTTAGGTATATGTATGGGCATATACCTAAGTCGAGTCAGTTGTTTCTTCGTGGTTGCCCCTTTCTTTTGTGCTATATCCTTTGTGGATTTCGGGAGACCTTCGGGGGTCTCGGGGTCCTTACTAAGTAGTTTATACTCACCCCTGCACGGGCTATGCCCGCACCTTGTTGTGTTGGATGCAGACGACGGACAGCGCTGATCTCGGTTGGGGCGTGGAGCAGGACGGTACCTGGAGGCGGACCACTGGGCGGGACGTGCTCGGAGCGGACGTGGGACCCGAGGAGCCTGGAGGCTATCTGTACCCACCCTTCAGGTGGGATTTCCAGTGGACGACACGAGGCCGCCGTCTTTTCTTCAGTTGCTGTTCTTTACCTTTTCAGTTGTACTTTCAGTTGGGCTTGTATTCCGGCCCCCTTTACTTTTCTGCACTTGGTGGTTACTTTCCGCTTGCTGACTCTGTGGTGGTTGTTACTTATAAAGGCAATGCCTTCCCTGTTTACCGGGATTTTACGCCTTGGTGCTAGTCGCCAGCCCCTGGCCTATGGAAGGCGGGCTTGGGGTAGTCACGGCACGGGCCCCGAGGTCGGGTCGTGACAAATTGGTATCAGAGGCGGTCGGTTCTACCGCAGACTCTGATCGTCTTTTCTTCCTATATGAAGCAATAGTGTTTAGTGTATTGAGTGTGGTTATCAGTTCAGGGAGCCCAGTGTTGGTGCGGCGGCTGACGTATCCGTACACCAGGACCCTGACTCCTGATTTCCGACTTAATGCATGAAAACATTGATTGCGTGTGTGTTTCAAGTTTTCTTTGTGATTACTTGTGTCAGCTCACCGGGTATACTGATCTGCTTCATGAAAGTCTCAAGTTTTCCTTGTGATTACTTGTGCCAGCTCACCAGGTATACTGTTCTGACTGTGGTGCTCTTGTTCTCCTTTTCAGGATGGCCCCGCGACGACAGCCAGCTAGGGTTCCGAGTGTAGGGCGCGACGGCATCCCACCGAGCGACGAGGCCTCGGTGCAGGGCCCTTTGCCAGCAGTGGCACCGGCGGTAGCTTTACCCGCCGAGCCACCGATGCTACCAGTACCAGACGCTGACGATGCACGTCGCCTCAGGGCACTGCATGAGTTTCAGAGCCAGCGACCGCCCAGGTTTCGCGGTGAGGCGGACCCCCAGGCCGCCGAGGACTGGCTAGAGGCGGTGGTACGGATCTTTAGGCTAGTGAGGACACCAGCGGATCTCATGGTGATTCTCGCGGCGAGCCTCCTGCAGGCGGCGGCAGGATGATGGTGGAGCTTGATGCTCCAGGTTCACGATGAGGCATCCTTGCTCTGGACGGACTTCGAGAGCCTCTTCCGCTCTGAGTTCGTCCCAGCCACCCTCCGAGCGGTGCGCATCCAGGAGCTTCTCCAGCTGCGCCAGGGCAGCATGACGGTCGCTCAGTACGCGGTGAGGTTCACTGACCTATCTCGCTACTCGACCGACATGGTACGAGACCCCTTCTTCCGGGCCCGGACCTTCGAGCAGGGCTTGCGGAAGGAGATTCGGGCGTCGCTGATCTCCCTCAGCATTCCGACCCAGGCGGGAGTACTGGAGCGAGCCCTCCTGATCGAGAGCTTCCTGGCAGAGCCTTCTTCAGCGGCGAGACCTAGCGCAGGGCGGCAGGTAGCTGAGTCTTCGGCAGCAGGTAGCCGACGGATGACTCTCGGGTCCAGGCAGACCAGACCCCCACGCAGACGGCCTCAGGACACCGGCTCAGCAGTGCGGGGCACACAGCGGAGTGCCAGCCTTCCGAGAGGCAGGCTGTGCTACTCCTGCGGCGGGCAGGGTCACATGGCTCGTGACTGCCCGACTCGCCGATCAGAGGAGCAGCAGACAGTGGAGGGGCCACCCAGGCAGAGGCAGAGGGTCGACCGTGGTGGTCCGCAGGGAGGAGGCGGACGAGGCAGAGGAGCTGGCCGAGCAGCGGGTGGTGGGCGACGCTTCCAGGCTCTACCCCCACCACCACTAGGAGGGCCACCTCGACCACAGGGAGCTGGTGGGCAGGGACAGGCCCAGCTCCAGGCAGTGGAGGCCTACGACCTCGACATGCCAGAGATGATTCGAGGTACGATCTGTGTCTATTCCACCCTTGTTGCAGTACTTATAGACACAGGAGCGAGTCACTCTTTCATAGCCTCTGCCCTTGTTCGGAGCTCGGAGATTCCGACTGAGCCGTTGGCTCGATCCTTACGACTAGAGACTCCTACGGGAGCAGACTCGACGATTACGCACTGGTGCCGGCAGTGTGAGCTTACTCTAGGAGGCGAGAGCTTCGGCTGGGATCTCCTTGTAGCGGCGTCGAGGCCTTACGACGTCATCTTGGGCATGGATTGGCTATCCACGGTTCATGCCCAGATTGACTGTTTTAGGCGCAAGGTGCGATGTGTTCGCACCGAAGGGAGCAGGTTTACCTTCACCGGCGAGAAGGGAACCTTTGCAGCACAGGATGGACTTCCGCGGAGGAGAGTGCAGCCCATCTCTCATCAGTTGGCTAGCCTCATCCTAGGAGCAGTGGACGTGTAGAGTCCAGTTTTTCCTGCAGTGGTGGACCAGTACGTGGACGTCTTTCCCGACGACGTTCCAGGGCTACCTCCTCGTAGAGAGGTAGACTTTTACATCGACTTGTACCCCGGGACAGCCCCGATATCTACTCCAGCATATCGGATGGCCCCCGCCGAGCTTCGAGAGCTGCGGGTACAGTTGGAGGACTTGCAGAGCAAGGGGTTTATCCGACCCAGTGTTTCACCCTGGGCTTCCCCGATATTGTTCGCCAAGAAGGCGGACGGGAGCTTGAGACTGTGTGTCGACTATCGTCGCCTGAACCAGGTGACAGTGAGGAACAAGTATCCGCTGCCACGGATTGATGACCTCTTCGATCAGCTCAAGGGAGCGCGGTGGTTCTCGAAGATAGACCTCCGGTCAGGCTATCATCAGCTCAGAGTTCGAGACGAGGACGTGCAAGAAGACGGCCTTCAGGTGTCGGTATGGCCATTATGAGTTCTTGGTTATGCCGTTCGGCGTAACCAATGCTCCAGCAGTGTTCATGAGCCTCATGAACAGGATCTTCCAGCCATACCTCGACCGATTTGTCGTGGTCTTCATTGACGACATTTTGGTATACTCGACGACTGAGGAGGAGCATGCCTACCACCTGCGAGTTGTGCTAGACACACTCCGAGAGCACCAGCTTTATGGAAAGATCTCAAAATGCCAGTTCTGGTTACGTGAGGTCCATTTCTTGGGGCACGTCATCTCTGAGGCGGGAGTTGCAGTGGATCCCGCGAAGATCGAGGCAGTGCTAGCTTGGGAGCCACCGAGGAGCGTGACGGAGGTGCGGAGCTTCTTGGGCCTAGCCGGATACTATCGGAGATTTGTGCCAGACTTCTCCAGAGTTGCGGCACCACTCTCAGCCTTGACAAAGAAGGGGAAACCCTTTGTGTGGTCAGACAGATGTCAGCAGAGCTTCCAGGAGCTGAGACAGAGATTGACCAGCGCACCTATCTTGAGGTTGCCTGAGGAGGGAGTTGGATACGTAGTTTACTGCGATGCATCAGGGACTGGACTCGGGTGCGTCCTGATGCAGGAGCGGGCCGTGATCGCCTACGGATCACGTCAGTTGAGGCCGCATGAGCAGAACTACGCCACTCATGACCTGGAGTTAGCAGCAGTGGTCTTCGCTCTGAAGACTTGGCGGCACTATCTGATGGGCGAGCGCTTCACAGTCTTTTCTGACCACCAGAGTCTCAGGTATATCTTCTCTCAGAAGGACCTGAACCTGAGACAGCGGAGATGGCTTGAGTTCCTCCAAGACTATGACTTTGAGATAGTCTATACTTCTGGTAAGGGGAACGTGGTAGCCGATGCCCTCAGCAGGAGGACGGGCATTCAACTACTTGAGGAGGCGACGGAGCAGCTAGCCTCCTTACAGATATCCTTCGTGGATAGAGACGGAGCAGCCTTTCTTCAGTCTCTCACAGTCTCTCCTCCACTTCTACAGCGGGTCAGAGAGGCTCAGCATGGGGACGCTGACTGTGAGACCCGGCGTGCACTGATATCCTCAGGTCAGGTGCCTGATGGTTTCTCCCTTGGAGCAGAGCACGACATCCTTTTCAGAGGACGTACCTTCGTACCAGTCGCTTTACGAGAGGAGGTGCTGAGAAAGTTTCACACTTCTCCCTTGGCGGTGCATCCCGGAGCGGCGAAGATGTACCAGGATCTCAGTCGACAGCACTGGTGGCCGGGCATGAAGAAAGATGTGGCAGAGTTCGTTTCACGATGTCTCACCTGCCAGCAGGTGAAGGCAGAGCATCAGGTACCAGCAGGCTTGGTACAGCCCTTGGAGGTCCTGGAGTGGAAGTGGGACGGCATATCTATGGACTTCGTGACTGGACTTCCACGCACTTCCAGAGGTCACGACTCCATTTGGGTGATTGTCGACCGACTCACCAAGTCGGCACACTTCTTACCCATCAGAGAGCAGGGCTCAGTGGAGAGCTTGGGACGTCTTTACGTCCAGGAGATCGTACGGCTTCACGGTGTGCCATCGTCTATCGTCTCCGATCGAGATGCTCGTTTCACTTCCCGGCTTTGGAAGGGGTTGCAGGAGGCGTTCGGGACACGGCTCCATCTAAGCACAGCCTTCCACCCTCAGACAGATGGTCAGACGGAGAGGACCATACAGACACTCGAGGACATGCTCCGTGCATGTGTTCTCGACTTTGGTCGCAGCTGGGAGGACCACCTACCCTTGGTGGAGTTCGCGTACAACAACAGCTACCACTCCACCATCGGGATGGCACCATACGAGGCGTTGTACGGCAGACCCTGCAGATCACCGTTGTGCTGGACAGACCCTGGGGAGTCAGCACTCGTGGGACCAGAGATGGTCCGAGCCACGACAGAGAAGGTCCAGATCATCCAGGAGAGGATGAGGACAGCTCAGAGCCGACAGAAGTCATATGCTGACAGGAGGCGGAGGCCACTAGAGTTCGAGGATGGCGACCACGTCTTTTTGCGTGTCTCACCTCGACGTGGTTTACGGAGATTTGGCCGAGGCGGCAAGTTGTCTCCACGCTTCATCGGGCCTTTCCAGGTCCTCAGCAGGATAGGAGAGGTGGCTTATCGCCTGGCTCTACCACCTCAGTTGCACCGGGTGCAGGACGTCTTCCACGTGTCTCAGCTGAGGAGATACGTGCACGACCCGACGCACATCATCGACTTTGGGGAGCTGGACGTGGACGATGGGGCGAATTTTGCGGAGGTCCCAGTGGAGATCGAGGATCGACAGGAGCGGGTCCTACGTGGGCGGTCGATTCCTCTTGTGCGCGTCAGATGGCAGCACGGGAACCTCCAAGAGAGCACTTGGGAGCGGGAGGCTCAGATGCGTGATCAGTACCCCCATTTGTTCCCCTAGTTTTTGATGTATCTTTACGGGGACGTAAAGCCCTGAGGTGGGAGTAATGTAAAGACCCGCAAATTTCAAGGAAATTTTTTTCTTAATTTTCTTTGGAATTTTACAAGAGCGCAGCTTCAGACGGTACCTGATTCCGAGGCCCGGTGTGCCCGGAATCAATTTTCGAAGTTTGGCTCGGGTACGTTCAGTGAACGGACGAGCGAGATTTTCTATCTTTTGAACCGGTGCCCGGAATCGAATTCTGAGGGCACCGATGAAATCGCAGCGCCGGTATTTGCTTAGAAACGCCTCTTCCGGAGTTGCGTTTGCTCAACCGTTGTTTTAAAAATTTTGGGCTTTAAGTCGGAAATAAAATAAAGGTTGTGCGACAACTTTATTTTATTTCACTTAAGCCGCTTGGAAGTCACTTGGAAGCCACTTGAACTGAGTTAAAGCGGGTAGGGTGCTATCCGGAAATACCCTACCCCTTGGTAGGATATTTGTAAGGTGGGGCCCGCACGAGCCCCGCCGTTTCTTTCGCTGAGTAACGCACCCGCGAAAACCCGTCAAGTAACTGAAAAGTCAACCGACGCGTTTTCCTTAATTCTTAACAGACCATTTAATTGGGCGGTTTATTTCGTGAATTAAATGGGCTATTTCATTCGTTGAATTAATTCAACGAATTTAATGGGTCGTTACTTACGCGTTTGCGTTCGTTGGCAAATTAATAAAATAAACAAACTTGTCTATTTTGGAGGATTGCTATCGTTGTGCGAATTCTCTGAGCCTCCACTCTCCTCGCGAAGAACGCGAAGAACGTGAAGAACGCCGGCGACCGGAATTCGACGACGCACACCGTGATCTGCGACGTCGACGAGCTCTACCCGCGACGTTCTTCGGCGACGCCTCTTCTTCCACGGCCGATCCTCGTTCGGCAACTAAGGTGAGAAACAGATCGTTTAATTCTCCCTTTTAATTTCAATGACAACGGATTTAATTAATTAAATCCGTTTGTTCTAGATCCGGAGATCGTCGGCGCGACGTTTTTCCCGCGGTGCGACGAACGTCTCTTCCGCGACGACGCGACGATCCCCTCCTTCCGCGACGAGCGATTCCGCGACGAACTCACGTCCGACGGCGACTTCGAGGTAGGGATTTTATTTTTTTCTTGGTGATTCGTTCCCGTGATCTAATTCTTTTTAATTAAAGAACCAAACTTGAACAATTTTATTTTTGGATAAAATTGTGGCTGCCTTAATCCCTCCCGATGATTTTATGACTAACGCGGAGGGTGCGGATCTAACGAACAAGACCCGACAACCCTCCGCCGATCTTTTTGTTGTGCGGATTTGGCGGACGACGACGAACCGTGCGGCAGGGGCGATCCGTTGATTCCGCAGTGAAGATCGGCCCCCGGGAGGAGCTATGGCGCAGACGGGAGGCAAAACGGGCCACAGGAGCAACTCCGGCGGCCCGCAGAAGGCGGCGGCGGCGGCCGGTTCCGCGGCCGCGCGGAACCGGGGAGGGACGCGGCGGCCCGGCCGCGTCCGTGTGACAGGCGGCCCCCCGCGGGGCCGCGTTTTCCACCGAGCCGCGGGGGCGGCGCCCCGCGGCAGCCCGCTTCGGCCGCTCGGCCGAAGCCGAGCCGGCCGGTCCGGTCGGCCGGGCCGCGCCCAGGCCGGACCGGACCCGGCCTAGCCGAGTCGGGCCGGGTTGGGTCGACCCGGTTCGGGTCGACCCGGTTCGGCCGAACCAGGGGGGGGGGGTTCGGGCCGGGTCGCCCCGGGCCCAGAACCCCCGTTTTTGGGCCCTCTTCGGTCTTTTGCCCGTATCTTGGGCCTAGGACCTCCGATTGACGAACCGTCAGCGGCTACGCGATACTTGGATCGAGACGGTCTTTTCGGTATATTACACTCAAGGTTTCGGAAGACTTTGCGTTCGGCCAGGTTGGTTCGTACGCGAAACCAACCGGGCCCTCAGAGCGGAAACGCTCATAACTTGAGCTACGGACGTCCGATCGACGTACCGTCAGCTGTGGTAGTTTCCTCTAAGTGAGACGGAACTTTTGGCATACTCCGCCCGAGGATCGGACACAGGCGGAGTACGGTCGGGTTGGTTTTTCCCTAAAAACCAACCGGGCCCCTGGAACGAAAATGCCAATAACTCTCAGACCGGGCGTCCGATTGACGCGCCGTCTGTTGCGTTGAGATCCTGTTGTCGATACGGAACTTTTGGATACATCAACTTCGGACTACGTGTCAGTTGATGTATCAGTCTCTCGGCTCGTGGAGCGGACCCTCCTAAACGAGCTCGCTGTGTGCGGGAACCCTAGCGCTGACTGTGACTTCGACGACATAGCAGAGATCCTCCGTGGACTGCGACGACGACAGAGCAGAGATCCTTCGTGGACTGCGGCGACGACTGTGCAGAGATCCTCAGTGGACTGCGTCGACTACTGCACTCAGCGATCCTACGTGGATCAGTGCTACAGGTCCTATGTGGGCCCGATCCTGTGTGGGTCATCTCTTACGGTTCTGTGTGAGCCATTGCTACAGGTCCTGTGTGGGCCCGATCCTGTGTGGGTCATTGCCGAGGTTAGTACCTATCGATCCTTCGTGGGTCCGACGACTTAGATGGATCAGTGATCATCTTTGACGTCATCTGAAAAAGTATACCTGGTTGAGCTGAATCTTATGTTACTCTCCTTTGTGGATTGTGTTGAACTATCCTATGTGGATTTACTATTTACTATTTACTCTCCCTGGTGGATTTGAGTCTTGCTTTCCTGTGTGGATCGAGTTGACCTTGAGCTCGAGAGCAGAGCTAGAAATGGGGACTTAGGTATATGTATGGGCATATACCTAAGTCGAGTCTGTTGTTTCTTCGTGGTTGCCCCTTTCTTTTGTGCTATATCCTTTGTGGATTTCGGGAGACCTTCGGGGGTCTCGGGGTCCTTACTGAGTAGTTTATACTCACCCCTGCACGGGCTATGCCCGCACCTTGTTGTGTTGGATGCAGACGACGGACAACGCTGATCTCGGTTGGGGCGTGGAGCAGGACGGTACCTGGAGGCGGACCACTGGGCGGGACGTGCTCGGAGCGAACGTGGGACCCGAGGAGCCTGGAGGCTATCTGTACCCACCCTTCAGGTGGGATTGCCAGTGGACGACACGAGGCCGCCGTCTTTTCTTCAGTTGATGTTCTTTACCTTTTCAGTTGTACTTTCAGTTGGGCTTGTATTCCGGCCCCCTTTACTTTTTTGCACTTGGTGGTTACTTTCCGCTTGCTGACTCTGTGGTGGTTGTTACTTATAAAGGCAATGCCTTCCCTGTTTACCGGGATTTTACGCCTTGGTGCTAGTCGCCAGCCCCTGGACTATAGAAGGCGGGTTTGGGGTAGTCACGGCACGGGCCCCGAGGTCGGGTCGTGACAGTCCAATTATCACCGCTTATAAAAAATGCTAATAAAGGTACCCTTTATCAACATAGAAAATAAATCAATGATAAATGAGTATATTTTATCTACACTAAAAAAAGGCTCAGATAAATGTTCATTTTGGTGGCACTTTTTTTTATCGCTAATAAAATAATGGTATTTTCAACATACTTTTAGCATTGAAAAAAGGTAGTTTTATCAGTGATGCTTTAACAGTGATAAATTGTATCCTAATTTTAAATTATATTTATTTGCAATATGGAGTGAAGGGAAACTAGGGAGGTGGATAAAGCTTTAGTGGTAGAGGGTTCGGCGGGGGTGGAAATGGAAGTAGAAGTTAATCGTCGCCTTCCAGAGCTACAACACTACTCCCCCTACTAATGGATCTTGTGCCTTCCTCACTAAGGAATGCACTGTTACGCACACAAATTAGTGAGATTTTTTTTAAGAAAATATAATTAGGGAGTGAATTTTAAAAATAATGATATTTATTATGATTTTTATAATAATATTTAAGAGGGAGGTTGTGAGTTAGTAACTACAACTACTCTTTGTGACAATTTTATCTCAAAATTGTGGTCTATGATCCTTCAGAAGAAGGATGAGGTTTAACCCAAGTGTTTGAGTGTGTATTGTTTGCAGTTTGTAATATCATCAAGATAATATATATAGAAATATAATTATATTTAGATAAAAAACTATTTAATAGTTTTTATTATATAAAACAAGTAATTATATACAAATATTTTGAAACAGTCTGAGTCAAGCCCCTTTATTAAGGAAAAAAATCTATTTTTAACCAATATAATATATGAAATACATATATATTTAAATAAATTTAACATATATAACTTTTTATATTTTTATAAAATTATTAATTTAATAAATATAAATTACAAATATTTATATAATAATAATTTAACAAAAAAATTATAAATATATTATAAAAAATATAATTATAATATAACACATATAATTATTAAATTATATGTGTTAATTTATAGTTATAAATATAATTTAACAAATATATTCATTAGAACAGATGGAGATTAGAGCTCACTAGATATAGCCCATTTTATTAAAATAAAGAGAAAGGAAACAAAGAGGGGATGCCTGTATCTAAAAACATAAAGACAACCCAAACAGAAACAAGAGCGACACAAATGCCATCGACGACAAAGAAGTTAGAAAAAAATGAGTACAATGCATCATTGTGCAAATTATATTTTCTTGGTTTTACCTCTCAAACCCATGTGTTGAGGATTACCTCTACCATTAGGATATTGACCTATCCTCCACATCTTAGCATTCTGCCATGGTTCTTGGTCTGTGTCTGATGAAACTGCACTGTATGTAATACCCACCACTTTGTTATTAGCATTCTATTCCATATCTATCTGATTTTTAGCCTTGTTAATCATAGAACTAGCGGTAGTATCCTTAGGGTAATGATGGACTAACTCTCCATGATTCATCACCCATAACCCAAGCTCTCTTAATTTCAACAAGTTGTAATCCTGACTAAGAGAATCTAAAGAAATAATAGGTGATTAAATTCTCTTATAATCATACTTCTTCCTAATGGGACAAGGTATTTCAACCTCAATGGACTTCTTAGAATAATCCTCCACATTCTCAAGATCAAGAGTGATGCCTTAGTCTTTAAAAGTTAAAGAATCACAAATAGTGACCTTGGTAGAGCTCTTGGAGGCCTCAATCTTCCTAGGCTTCAAGAAAGATGTTCCAACATCTTTCAATTTTTTGGAAACGAAATAATTAGATGGATCGTTATATATATTCATAATAGGCTATCCTTTAGACTACCCTGAATCCACATAGTTTTGTCCCATCTTAGGAATGGGGTGGTTAGAGATGGGAGATATATGTTCTTGAACTAATTTAATTGGGTTTTATTGCTCCATTTGAGTAACTATCACTTATTTCACATCAATATTATTCTTCTTAGAAGTGTTGGTGGTAATTGTAGGACTTAAGCGTGACTGATCAACCACTTTTTCGACTTTCTTGGATATAGGGGGAGTGGCTAAGATGGAATATGCATATTGATTCTCACCCCCAACCCATCTAGTTAGACCCCTCAGCTGAGCCGAGGAAAAAGAGAAAACCTCAAGAAACTTATTCCCCTTTCTAAAAGCTTCATGAATATAAACATCAACTAGTTCTTGTTCGGAGCAAGACACACATTCACTTACATGCTATAAATCTAATCCTTCGCTTACAACAACATTGATGTTTATCTATGCTCTTGATTTTATGTTATTTCCTTCTTCAAATAAGTTGTGTTTTAGATTATATCCTTATTGAACCTAATAGTCCATCATTGAATGAAGAATCCCCTTATTAGAGGCCTTTTCATGTCCTGCATGAACCAGCAGAGCAACATCCTAATTTACAATGTCAATGATAACCATAGTAGGAGCCTCATCATCTACACGAGTATTCCTTTTATAATTGTCAACAGAATATACTTTCATCCCATAATAAGTTCATACCACTATTCTATGACATTTATCATAGATATATCCTATATTGTTGCATCATTTGTAAAAGTTAGGAACCTTTTCATAATCAACCAACAGATCAAAGTGATGCTCATAAGCAGTTAAAACAATTGGCTTGATCTGGAGAGAGATGAGATCAACTTCCACCAACAGTCTGAAAAATGGCTAAAACATGTTTTTTGGTTTCTTTGACCATTTTTATTCGCACTACAACCACAAAGGTAATCTCCCATGGAATTTGGGGGTTCCAAAGGAACCAACTCAATCCCTAGATTTAAATACTAATTTGGGTTATTGAGTTATTTACACTCAAAATATTAAATTGAGGGTCCAGGTATTGAATTTTGACCATTCTAGTTATCAGATTAATAAATCCAAATCCCCAAGATTTGTATTTCAAAGTCACTGATGAGAAGACTATAAAAAATAATCCTCTACCTAAGGAATTCATATTCCATACATCAATTCCACAATAACCTAAGAGTCAATTCCTAAAGTCTAAGAGACACCAATTTATACATTTATCTTGCAAAGATAAGTGAGATAAGATAGTGTGATTGCATTAAACTAGCCTCTCTAAAATAATTATGTGAGTTTCTTTAATGAAAGTTGTCTCCCCTTTCTTCATGATATCATAGGATTAATTATCGAAATCACTTCGAATCCCATTAAAATATATACAAGAAGTGAGCATCGCATCATGAAAAATTACACGATTGGGATTAAGGACCATGCCACATGGAGTCTCAACATCCCTAACATTGTAAACCTCTAAAATCTTGGAAATAGAGACCCCTCATGTAGCTTGATCATATGAAGGATGATTCCCAATTCTTGTGGAATCCCTAGATGTCGTAGCATCCAAATTCTTCAAAACACTCGTATCTTCTGAAACTGAAGTAACCAAGAAGTGGGTTTCATCAGTAGCCTCGATACCTAATTCCAATTCAGCCCCCTTTAAATTGAGACAGCCAACTGAATCCATTAGAGCTAATAATCCTTATATTTCTTCATGTTCACCATGAAATTTCTCCTCTGAGTGCTCTTTCCCCATCCTCCCTTGACACAATAAATATAAATATAAATATAATTATAATTAATAAAATTATATTTATACTTATAATTTAACAAATATATTTATAATTATAATTTAACAAATATATTTATAATTACAAATATTGCAATTGAGAGCTTTCCTGAGTGGCATACGCCGTAGTAATCCTGTATGAGGTCAGGGGTTTAACCACTAATGACCCCATGCATGGAGGGATTTTTTAAGGCACTATAAAAAATCATTATACACTATAAGAGCACTATAATAGAAGTGGTTACCATAGCACCAATGAAAATATAGAAGGTATTGTATCAGTACTATTCATAGTAGGGCCTTTGGAAAAAAATGGGCCTTCAGGCCTATAGAATTGGGCTTTTAAACCACATGGACTTCGCACCGTCAAATTATAAGGATCCTAGTGGATGCTTGTTAATCCTAGTGGGGAGGGATGATGCTTAACCTACTAGTGTACCTAACTGTGTGTGTGTTTTTGTAGTTTGTAATCCCCTCAACCTTGGAGAAGGTCAACCCTTAAAGGGGGTGTGGTCTGTCTTTTATAGATTATGAGTGTGTGTGTTGTTTCCTTTTCTTATAACCTCTATGACCTTAGTAAATAAATATATTTGTTATAAATATATTATTTATATTATAAATATAAATATAAATATATTTTTATAAATGTATTTGGGAAATTATATTTATAATTATAAATTTAATTTGAAAAATTATTTACAATTATAATTATAATTATAAACATATTTGTTAAATTATAATTATAAATATATATTTTTTAAATTATAATTATAATTTATATTATTTATAGGGGGTGTAAAGAAACATTATAATTATAACTATAGTCATAATTATAATTATTATTGTAATTATAGTTATAATTATAATTGTAAATAGAAAGTAAGGGAGAAAAATGTTCCTCTTACCTCCATGATTAAGGATCTATTGAATTTGGGATCCAAAATAGATTCTAATATGAATAAGTATGTAGTGGATAATACCATTCCAAGTGAAACCCCATTGGTGGGTGCCTCCATATTTTAGAGGTAGGTTCAATAAGTTGGAAGTCTTGCTTTGGAGGCTAATCCTTTAGCTCTTAGGAACACTAGTTCAAACCTAGTTACACTTATGCAGATCAAGAATAAAATGGACATTGAAATACTTATCAAACTTAATATTGAAAGTGGTAAATAGGTCAAAGGAATGGAACTTAATTCCTTTTACATTGAAACATTCAAATTAGGGAAAACACTAATGCATAACTTAGAGCATGGAAGAAAGGAACTGATTGGGAAGGATATATGCAGGGATAAGAGGGTTCTTAAAGAATACATATAAGCATAATTTTATCCTTCCAAGGAAGTTATACAAGAAACTAAAAAGTGACCAATAAGGTGGTGCCTATACCTAACTTTTTTGTGATGCTTTATTTTCTTAGTGCCTCTAATAAAACAAAATCATTTTTGGAAGAAATTTGGAAGACCCGTTTCTTCACTACTAAAAATCATGAAAACAACAACACTATCCATTTATCACCACTTTTAAAAAACACTAATAAAGACACCCTTTATCATCACTAAAAAGAAAATGATGATAAAGGGGTAGTTTTTATCAGCACTAAAAAAGGCTCTGATAAAAGTTCATTCTGTCAACAATTTTTTTACAGCTGAAAAATGATGACCTTTATCAATGGATTCTTAGCACTGATAAATGGTATATTTATAAGCACTACTTTAACAATGAAAAAGGGTACCCTAATTTTAAAATATTAAATCATATTAGAATAAAAAATTATTATCAATTATATTTTCGTAATTTATTTTCACAAGAATTTTAATTTTTCTATCCAAAACTCTCATTCTCTATACTTCACATATAACTTTTATTTTTTCAAACTCTTCAGTAAAAAATTTAATTGCTCATGTTCCTCCTTTCTTTTGAAGTAAATAATAATATAGTCTATAAATACTACCAAAAAATTTTCAAGTTAATCCCTAAAGACTCTATTCATCAAGTCCATGAAGATGATTGGATAATTAGTGAGTCCAAATGAAATCACTATGAACTCAAAGTGCCTATACCTTGTATGAAAATCAGTATATGGGGATATCCACCCTTTTCAAATTTACTTGATAATATCCCAACCGTAGATTCACCTTGGAGATGTATTGGGCTCTACAAAGTTGATCAAAAAAGTCATCAACCTGTGGCAGATGATACTTGTTCTTTATCGTGATCTAATTGAGCTCACGATAATCAATGGAGAGGTTTATTGAATCACACTTATTTTTGAAAGAAATTACTGATGCACCCCATGGTGAATCATTTAGATGTATGAACCCTTTATCAATATTCTCATATAGTTTCTTTTTCAGATCCTCAAGTTCAAGAGTGACCATTCTATATGGAGTCTTGGATATTGGAAAAACTTCAGGTATAAGTTTGATCGAGAACTCAACCTCTTGGGTAGGAGGAAAACTAGAAAATTCTTCAGGAAATACATCAGCGAATTTGGGTAAGATATTCTTGCTTATAAGGAAATAATATTAATGTTTGAGATGATGATACCAAAGAATATTCATCACCCTCCCTTTACTTATATAGAATCAAAGGGTGATTTGCGATATGGAGGGTGATTTCCTTCTCTCAGAAATTTATGTTGGCTATATAAAAGGAAAGTCAATACATACCCAGAATAGCGACAAATTCCACTAAAGGGAGTATCACGAGGGTTGTTGATAAATTCATCCTATGAATTTTGATAGGAGATGAGTTATATGTTTGGGATTCAATAATTTAAACATTTTTTGTCTTCACAGATAACTTTCCTTCAATGTTTTGAGGTGGTGTTTGAATAGTTCTACTAAACTTGTGTGATACAAATGAATGATGAAAACTAGAATCAAATAGTACATTCGCTATCCTTGAATGAATAATTAGCATACATATCATCACTTCATTATTGGTATCTACTTTAGTAGTTGTGATAACATAATCTCTCTCTTACTCACTAGACTTAAAAGGTTGTTGTCATCAGTTCTCACTTATAACCATAGGCTTAATTAATTGATTCACATAGTGTCATTGTTCCTTGTATTTGAAACATTAGATAATAGACTGAGAGTTGACTAGAATATTCTTTTCTTCAATCACATTGGTGAGTTTCTCTCATCAGAAATTGCTAGCTATGTGTCCTTGCTTCACGCACATAAAGCATTTCCTTGTCTCATTGAGGCAATTTTCGGGATTCTTATTCCCCCAATTTTAACAAGTTGGATGTTGGACTTCCCCCCCACCATGATATTTCTCCATTATACTGCCAGAATTCATTCTCTGCTCCCTATCATCAGACCTGTGAGGCCCTTGAGATTCTATGATCTTCATTTCAACTTCAAGGACACATCATAAGTTTGGTGTGTACTGTTAGAGTAGAGGTATGATAGCCCAGACGAAGGAGAGTGGGAGAGGAGATAATCACATGATGTCACGAGATTCTATGATCTTCTTGGATCTGATGATTCCTTGGAATCACGATCATGAATGGGGGAGACCTCCAGAGTTAGACCCACTTGAAGGCTGCCGAAAGGGGGCCTGGGGCAGCAGAAATGCCTGGAGCTACTTTCTCCTTCCATTGTGTGTTTGGGTCGTAGAAAAGATACCACTATGTCGACTATGAACTTGAAAAATATGTGGAAAATCCCATGTTTCATGTCTCCCCTTCTCCCTGACAGAGGTGACTTCCGGATTCGAACCCGTCATTACGGAGAATGGGAACAATTCCCTACAAATCTAGAATTTTTTCTGGAGATAGTGGGTGCAACTCTGGTGCATGCAAAATGGGTTGGTTCCCTCAGTGTATTCGAGATGAAGGGCCAGTGAGTGTTGAAAATAGAGGATCTCTGTTTGCATGATGGAGCGAAGGGAAATGAAGGAGGTGGAGAAATCTCTGGTTGTCTAGGGCTCATCGGGGGCGGCGATGAAAGTTAAAGTTGATCATCATCTTTAAAAGCTCGTACACTACTCCCACTACTAACTGATCCCGCGCCTTCCACACCAAGGAATGCACTATTACACACACAAATTATAAATAATTTTTTAAGAAAATGGAATTAGAGAGTATATTTTAAAAATAATGATATTTAATTTGATTTTTATCATAATATTTAAGAGCGAGGTTGTGAGGTAGGAAATACTACCGCTCTTTGTGACAATTTTATCTAAAAGTGTGGTCAACAATACTTGCGAAGAGGGATGAGGTTTAACTAGTGTTTTAGGGTGTATTGTTTGGATATTATAATATCATAAACATAATATATATAGAATAAATATAATTATATTTAAAAAACAATTTTTTATTTAATAGTTTTTATTATATAAAACTATTAATTATATACAAATATTTCAAAACAGTCCAAGTCAAGCCCCTTTATTAAAGAAATAAATCTATTTTTAACCAATATAATATATGAAATACATATATATTTAAATGAATTTAACATATATAACTTGTTATATTTTAATAAATATAATATTAATTACAAATATTTATATAATAACAATTTAGAAAATATTTTAAAAAATATATTATAAAAAATATAATTATAAGATAACACATAATTATTAAATCATATGTGTTGATTTATAGTAATAAATATAATTTAAAAAATATATTTATTGAAACTGACAGAGCTTAGAGCCCCCTGGATCTAGACAATTTTATTAAAAGAAAGAGAAAAGAAACAAACAGAGGTTGCCTGGATCTAAGGGTGTAATTTCGGCCCGGCTTGGACAGGGCCGGGTCGGGCTGGGCCTGGCATGCAAAAAATCGGGTCTTTGGCCACTATTCGGGCCGAGCTTTTTCTAGTCGGGTCATGGTGGGCCTTTATTATTTTCAAAATAATTTTTTGTTTTAAAACTTTTTTTAAACATTTTTATTTAAACATTTTTTTAACATTTATTTAAAAAAATTACATTTATTTTTAAACGGATGTTTTTTGTAAAAATGTTTATTTTATTTTTTATTAATATTTTACAGTGGGTGGATATGTTTTTTTGTCTAAATAGATTTATATATTGTCTATCTAAATATATTATTTGAAAATTGTAAAAAAAAAATAATGAGGGGTTTTGGGGGGTGCGCAACAGTGGGTGAGTTTAAAGCCTTGTTATTTAAATATTTTTTAAAATTTATTTAAAAAAATTTCTCACATTTAATTTTTTTAACTTATTTATAATTTTTTAAGCATTTGTTATTTTTTTTTATTTAAAAGTTTTATTTAAACAATTTTTTAACATCTGTTTAAAACATTTTTTTACATTTTTTAATGATTAATTTAAAACATTTTTTATTTTTTTTAAACGCATGTTGTTTACAAGTATTTTTTAAAACATTTAACATTTTTCATATTTTAATGTAGAAATTATTTTTTAAGTGTTTGTTTTTAAAAAATTAATTTAAGTGTTTGTTTTAAAAACATTTTTTAAACATTTGTTTAAAACATTTTTATTTAAACCTTTTTTAAAACTATTTCTAACACTTGTTTAAAATGTTTTTACATTTATTTTTAGACCTTTAATTTAAAATGTTTTTTTGAACGCATGTTTTTTACATGTATTTTTTTTTAAACATTTAACATGTTTTATGTAAAAACATTTTTTTATTAACATTTTACAATGGGTGAATTTGTTATTTTTTTTCTAAATAGATTTATATATGTCTATGAATTTATATATATAGTGTGCAAATTGAAAAAAATATTAATTAGGGGTTGGGGGGTGCGTAGCATCCCCGTAGTGGGTTTAAAACGTTGTTATTAAAACATTTTTTTATCATTTATTTAAAACATTTTTTTACATTTATTTTTTTACTTATTTATGAAAATTATTTTTAAGCATTTTATTAATTTAAAACATTGTTTTAAACGATTTTTAATTTTTTTTGCAGGGTAGGCCCGGCCTGGCCTGATCCTATTCAGGTCGGGCCGAAATTACTACCTTAGGGGGTGCGCAGTAGTGTGTGAGTTAATTTTTTTTCTAAATAGATTTATATATGTATATATAGTATATATAATATATGCAAGTTTCATCATATTTAAAAAAAAATTAATGAGGTTGGGGGTGTACGAAAATCATTGGGTGAGTAGTTATTTTTTTGTTAATATATAATAAGTTATTATATATATATATAATATGTGAAAATTGTAAATAAATAATTAGGGGTTGGGGGGGGGGGGGCGCCGGAGTGGGTGGGTTAATTTTTTTCTAAATAGATTTATATATAATATATGCAAGTTGCAACATATTTAAAAAAATTGATGATGTTGGGGGACGTGCACGAACATCATTAAGTGAGTGTTATTTTTTTGTTAATATAAAATAAGTTATTATATATTTAATATTAAATCATTGACACACACACACACACACATATTATTAATGGATTTTTAAAATCCACACTTAATTGATATATATTATTAATAGCTTATATATATATATATATTATTAATGGCTTTGTTTATATATATATATATATATTACATCATATCATTGATATATATATTATTAATGGATTTGTTTATATATATATAATATGAAAGTTTCATCATATTTAAAAAAAATTAATGAGGTTGGGGGGTGTGCGCGAACATCATTGGGTGAGTGTGTTATTTTTTTGTTAATATACAATAAATTATTATATATATAATGTTAAATGATTGATATATATATATATATATGTAATATGAGAAAATTGTAAAAATAATAATTAGGGGCTGGGGGTTCACTACAATGGGTGGGTTAATTTTTTTTTTCTAAATAGATTTGTAAATGTATAGTATATATAATATATGCAAGTTACAACATACTTAAAAAAATTAATGAGGCTGTGGGACATGCACGAACACCATTAGTTGAGTGTGTTATTTTTTTATTAATACACAACAAGTTATTATTTATATAATATTAAATCATTGATATATATATATTAATAACTTTGTTTACATATATCATATTAAATCATTTATATATATATATATTATTAATGGATTTTTAAAATCCACATTTAATTGATATATATTATTAATGACTTTGTTTATATATATACATTATATATATATAATTATATATCATTGCATATATATATACACACACACACATTATAATTATATATAATAATATTTATATGTATATATATACACATTATTAAATATATAATATATAATATATATATTATATATTATTTTTTTGTTAATATATAATGATATATATATATATATACATATATATAAATTCTGGTTATAATATAACAAACACATCACCTGAACCAGTTGGTCCAGGAGCAGCCTTGGAAGTTTGAGGTAGGGAGAACGAATCTCCCTACCAGCAGTTTCCCCCTGGCCTGGCCCGCCGACCTTCTTGGATAAGCCCATTCCCGACCCAATGAACCTATGGCCCGAGATCGGCCTGGCCCGACGCGGGCTTTGCCGGGCTGGGCTGCTCGGGCTTCTGGGCCAGGCCTGTTAGGCTTTCAGGCTGTCGGGCCAAAATTACACCCTTACATGGATCTAAAAACAAAAATACATATCATACATAAACCAGAGCGACAAAAATGCCACCGACGATGAAGAAATTAGAAAAAAGGAGTGCAATGCATCATTCTACTAATTATATATTTTTTGGTTTTACCTCTCAAACCCATGCTTTGAGGATTGCATCTACTATGTGGATATTAACCTCTCCTCCACATCTTAGCTTTCGACCATAGTTCTTGGTCTTCATCTTATGACACCACATTGTTCGTAATACCCATCTATTTGTTATTATCCTTCTCTTCCATAGATGGGTGAGTTTGAGCCTTGTAAATCATAGAACTAGAACCAATATACTTAGGGGAATGATGGACCTACTCTCCATGATTCATCACCCATAACCCAAGCTCTCTTGCTTTCAACAAGTTGTAATCCTGACTAAGTACATCTAAAGAAATAACAGGCGAGTCACTGCTCTTGGAATCATCCTCTTTCCTAATCGGACAAGGCATGTCAACCAAAATGGAATTCTTAGAAGAATTATCCATATTTGCGGGAACAAGAGAGTTCGGAGCTTCCTTGCATCAATCTCTAAAAGTTAAAGCATCACAAACAATGTAACGACCTAAGATTTTTGAATGATAATTTTTTACTAAAAATGTGTGTGTTATATTATTTTGTACTCAAAAAAATATAACTCTTTAATAATTAAGTGAGTATAATTTGAAATGTTACAATTGGGTTTTGACCATTATATGACCATGTGAAACAATACTTTTGATAAAATATTTAACATTATTATTAGTATTTATAAGTATAAATGACAAAGGATAATTAATGCAGAAAGGAGGAACGATGACCTTAACAGTTAGAGTCATGATGTATGAATCCCATTTGTTAGAACTTGGGAGGGAGGTAGCGTCAATGGGATTAACTCTTGACCAAGTAAAAGTCGAGCTTTAACAAGTGAAGCTTGAATGAAATCACCTTCAGGATAAGTTCATGTTAGTGGAAATTACCACTCGGACGATGTTAGCCGAGCCTCCATATGAATCTATCATCATCGCACACCTTACTTTTAGGTCGTATACAGGTGTTATAAGGGTTTTTGTGTTGATACCTTAGTTACATAAAGTGAAATCCTTTTGTATAAATTAAATTGTTATTCCATCAATTCCGTTTTGAGAATAAATTTTCTTAAAAATATGATGAAATTGATAAATTGATTTTTTGGACAGAAATTTTACTTTTTATAAAAGATATAATTATTATAGTAAACTAAGGTATTATTAATAATGTTTATTTTAATGAAATAGTATGATTAAAACACTCCTATTTAAATATAAATGATAAAATACTTTTATTTTCTTTCAAGTGTCAGAAATTTCACTATGCATTTTTTATTTTCTATTATTTTTAATAAATAAGGTTTTTTAAATTTAAAAGTTAAAATTATCATATTTCGATATTTATTATGATATAATAAATATCATTTTTTAAATCATCATGTTGAAATTAGGTAAGGGTTAATTTATTAGAATTTTATAAAATACTTTAGTTTTCCATGAATAGTAAAAATACGGTTTGGGTTTTTTGATAAGTTTAATGACTTCATAATTATTTCATAATGATACAATAAGTAATAAAAAATTATTGTTGGATATTTTGGATTAAAATAACATAAAAGGTGTCCCAAGTATCCAATACCATGGGCAAGCCCATATTTTTTCATTTACCACTATCTAGATGTCCAAGGAAATTCATAAACAAATCCTCCTCTTTTTCTATAAATACCTACTCATTTCTACATTTTATTTCACTGAAAATTATTCCTCCGTAAATATATAATATTTTTACCTCTAAATTAGTCCTACCAAGGTGTCCTCAATCCTCCAAGGTCCTCATCCTCAAGTTTTAGGACCTACTCTTAAAGGTAAGGGAAATCTCAACTTCTCTTTTCCTTTCAAGTTCCCTTTTTATGTGGCATGTCTTTAAAATTTCCAAAATATGTTCTTATATATATTTTATTATATCCCTTTAATGTATTAATATTATTTTATGAATGATAGACCCTTACCCCCTCTCTTTTTACTTTAATCTAAAACCATGTTTCATACCCGTCATGCTGTCAAATTTTCTTCTCAAATTTTCTCTCTTTTTCTCAAGAAAATCATTTATTTTATTTTGTAAAAACCCAAACCTATTGATTTTATATTGGTATTAAACTATATTTAGAAATTATCTATTTTATTCTAGTATTAACATACATGAAACCCACCTTCCTTTTTCATGGGTTAATAATGACAAAAAGATCTTGCCTTTAAGAACTTTTTTTAAAACACCATGATTTTGATATGAAACCCTTTTCTTTTATTCTACAAGGGTTATTTATGAAATGTTTTATTATGATATATGTGGCTAAAAATAATTAATACATATTAAGGGTGCACCCCGATATCACTTCATTGCATTGGGTAAAGAATTTAATCTCTAGAGATGACATGTTTTATGATACCTTGATGAATAACCTTGGTAATTTTTACGACACCTCGATGACAAAACTTGATGATATGATTATGAATGTATCATTTAAATATTATATCCACATTTCCATTTTATGATTCAATTTATTTTTATTATAATATGTCCCTTTTTCCTTTTCTCATGCCTTTATGATATTCCTCATGTTCTTAATGATTTTTTTCTCAAGATCACATGTAGATTGTTTCTCTTATTTTCCTTTACTGGGACTTTTGATCACCCTTTCCTTTAGTGTATTTCCCTAGGTTATGAGATTATGTAAAATTAATTAGGATTATCCAATGAATAATCCTTTCATGTTGTTTACAAGAATGTTTTAAGTTTTCATTATATACATTTTTCCAAGAAACTAAACTTTAAAAGAACCTCTATTTATACCTTATAAATGAAAAGTTATGTAATAAAAAGGTAGGATTCCATAGTCAGTATCAAAGTAAAGGTTTAGTTATTTGTAGAAATTAGGATTTGGTAACATTAGGAATAACCCTATAGAAAATTTAAATATAGGAAAACATCCTGGTATTTTGGTGAAATATTATGTTAATGGTATCCGAGCAAAGAAATCTATGTCTAGATACAAACAAGTGGACGTGGTTCTGGAACAGATATACCTAGGGATAAAAACTCCAATAAGGTATGTTAGGCCTGAATCGAAGTAAGCTGGTACATAACAATAGACCTTACTGCGCACTTATTTTGACACTCTGAGGGGATATGTTTTGTCAATCACAAGCTTTTTATGAACCATTATGAAAGAATTACAGAATATGTAGTTATTGTTAATAAGTAAAATATTTAAGAAAGATGTTTTAAGTCATAAAATTATTCTATAATTATAATATTCTCAATTTAATCATGTTTCTCACAATGTTTTACTTCTTTTACAAAATATCAGGAAATAGGAGAAACCACATAAATGGTGAGCATAATAGACCATGCACCGATGACCCTCCAATGGATGAAAGAATGGAAAAATTCATGAGAATGATGAATCAATATACTTGAGTTATGAATAATAACATAAATCAAGCTGAGAGACCAAATTCACCTCGAAGGGAACAACTTTCTAGTGAGTCCTTTATGCATCAACGAGAACATTCTTTTAGTGGATATATTGACCCACTTACTACTAAACAATGGATAAGTTCAAATAAAAAAGATATTTTATGTACTCCATTGTTCAAAATAATAGAAAGTCACTCTGAGTATTTTCCTCTTAGAGGGAGCAATTAATCAGTGGTGGGAACTATTTAAAAATACAAATCTAAGAGAGGAGATCAATGCTATAGAGTGGGAAGAGTTCAGGGGAATCTTTTTCAATAAGTATTTCCCTCATTTGATGAGAACAAAAATAAAGAAGGAATTACTAGAGCTGAAGCAAAAGGAAAATGAATTAGTGGGAATCTATGAGATAAACTTCACATGACTTTCCTATTACAACTCTAGCTTTGTCATGGATCCTAACAGAAAGGTTGATAGATTCTTCAATGGAATAATACCCCATCTACGAAAGAATCTAGCCAATCGAGACTATGAAAGCTATGAGGAGATAGTGTGGAGTGCTATGAAGGTTGAACTGGAGTTTAGTGAGACACAATGGTCTCACAAATTTAATGAAAATAAGAGATATTTTGATATAAATTTGGGGAGGAACTTTGATCATGGAATATGGGGAAAGAAAGTGAAACTTCCCACATGCAACAAATGTGGGAAAAAGCACTAAGGGAACTACTTGATTGGGAGTGGAAAATGTTACAAGTGTGGAAGAGGTGGCCATATAGCTCAGAACTACTGTAGTGAGGTGAAGCCTCAACTTCTTAATTCTAATGACAAAGGGAAGATGGTGTAGGCCCAGCATGAAGTCCAATGCTTCAAGTAGGTATAGATTGGGAAATTTTCCAATCACTGTCCAAATCTGAAGTTAATAGAGGGGAATCACCATCAAACTCAACATAGGATAAGAGATCAAGGTCGGGATTTTTCTATCACGATAACTGAAGTTGAATATCAAAATGATGCGGTGGAAGGTACTCTTGTTGTTCTCTCAAAGCTAGAAAGTACTTTGATTCAAGTTCTATGAATTCCTTTGTTTCCTTCAAGTTTACAAAAAATATAGAATTATTCCCTAAACTACTAGAAGTAGAACTATCATTCAAGAATCCTTGAGGGATTATCCAAGCATCAACAATGTATATAAACTATAGTATTTACTTTGGTGATCATAATATCATCACAAATCTAGTAGTCATTACCATGATGGAATTTGACATTATACTAGGGATGGACTGAATCTCAAAGTATAATACTAAGATCAATTATAGAAGCAAGGAGATCTCAGTAGTCTTGAATGGAAAACCTACAATTTTTTTTCAAAGGAGAGATTTACCAACCTAATCTTTGTCTAGAAGAACCTCCCATAGCCTTCTTTATGAAAATGATCAGTGAAGATGAAGAAGGGAATGAAAGTATATGGATAGAAAATGTCCCCATCATTCAGGAATACATTGAAATATTTCCCAAGGAGTTACCTAGGCCTCCCCTAGAAAGAGAGGTAGAGTTATCCATTGATCTCATGCCTTGTTCAAAGCTGATATCAAATACCCCATATAGAATGGAAAATGTGGAGCTGGAGGAATTAAAGAAACAATCCAAGATCTTTTAGAGAAGGGGTTTATCTGACCATGTGGGTCTCATTGGGGAGAACCTGTTATATTTGTGAAGAAGTATGGATGAATGCAAATACACATTGATTATAGAGAATTTAAGAGGATCACAATGATGAACAAGTACCCTCTTCCAAGGATTGATGATTTACTTGACTAGTTTCATGGGGCTCAATTATTATCCAAGATTGATATTTGATCTAGTTATCATCAATTGAGGGTGAAGAAAGAATATATTCTAAATACTACCTTATGATCAAGATACCAGTATTATGAGTTTTTTGTTATGCCCTTCAACTTGACTAATGCTCTTGTTATATTTATGGATTTGATGAATAGAGTCTTTAATAACCAACTTAATAAATTTGTGGTAGTTTTTATTGATGATATTCTAATATATTCTAAAATTCATGAGGAGCATGAGGATAATCTAAGGGATATATTAAAAACTCTTAGGAATGATAGGATATTTGTAAAGTTTAGAAAATGTGAATTTTGGTTACAACAAGTTGCTTTCTTAGGGAACATTGTAAGCAATGAAAGAATATTAGTTAAACTTGCAAAGACAAATGTTGTGGAGGAGTGGACTCATCCTACAATAGTAACTAATATTCATAGTTTCCATGGTTCAAAAGGATATTATAGGTGGTTTGTGAAAAAAATAACAAATTTCTAGTCCATTAACCAAGTTAAACTAAAAATGGGGCAAGTTCATCTGGACAAATGAGTTTGAAGGAATTTTCCAAGAGATGAATAATAGATTGGTTACTGCACCCATATTAACTCTACCCTCCATCGGAAAAGCATTAGTTATTTTTAGAGATGCATCTCTAAAAGGGCTTGGGTGTTTCCTAATGAAAAATGATAAGGTGATTACTTATGAATCACTATAGTTGATGTCACGACCTGACCTCGGGGCCTGTGCCGTGACTACCCCAAGCCCACCTTCCATAGGACAGGGGCTGGCGACTAGCACCAAAGGCGTAAATCCCAAAAGAAGGGAAGACATCGCCTTTATGAAGTAACATACACAATAGAGTACGCAAGCGAAGTAAACACTAAGAAAAACTAAGTACAAGGTAAGTGCTGGAAAAGTAAATGAGCCAGTATACAAACCCAACTGAAAGTATATTACAACTGAAAGGAAAGTACAACAACAGTAATAAAAATAGCAACACCGAGTCGTCCTCCGGAAATCCCACATGAAGGGTTGGTACAGATAGTCTCCTCAGCTCCTCGGATCCGGTCGCCCACTCCATGTATGTCCCGTCAAGTGGTCCACCTCCGAGTACCATCCAGTTCCTCAAGCCTCCACCTCGATCAGCGCTGTTCGTCGTCTGCAACCAACACAAAGTAGTGCAGGCATAGCCCGTGCAGGGTTGAGTATACGATACTTAGTAGGGACCCCGAGACCCTCAAAGGTCTTTCAGAATCCACAAAGGATAAACCACAAAGGAAAGATACAATCACGAAGTATCAACAACACTACTTAGGTATATTCCCATATGTATACCCAAGTCATCAGTTACAGTTCATCTCCAACTCCCAAGCACCATTCAGTCCATAAAGAAAAGCACAACCCAATCCACAAAGGATAGCTCAACCCAGTCCACACAGAAAAAACACAACCAAGTCCACAAAGGAAAGAAAGTCAATCACATCGATGATAATATTGAGAATCAAGACTCAGATCACACAGGTATACAATTTGTAAGGTGATAGAGATGATCAGATGTAGCCACTGATTCATCTAAGCTGTCAGATCCACATAGGATACAAGACCAGCTAAGCTGTCTGACCCACACATGATAGAAGACCAGCTACTCTGCCGGACCCACACAAGATACAAGTACAGATGTCAATACTTCTATACCCATATAGGATACAAGAACAGTAGTCATCACCATCGAACCCATGGAGGATTCCAGTATGGTAGTCGTCACTGTCGAACCCACGGAGGATTCCAGTACAGAAGTCGATGCAGTCGCAGCCAGCTCTTGGGTTCCCGCACACAACACGCTTGATTCTGGGAGGGTCTGCTCCATGAGCCAAGGGGGTCTACATCAACTGTCATGATTTCAAGAGTTGATGTATCACAAAGTTCCATCTCGTCAAAATAAACCCAACGCGACATACGGTGCATCAATTGGACGCCCGGTCTGAGAGTTATTGGCTTTTCCGTCCTAGGGGCCCAGTTGGTTTTTAAGATAAAACCAACCCGGCCATACTCCAGCTACGCCTAAACCTCAATAGGAGTAATCCAAATGAACCTTCTCACTAATAGGAATTCAACAAAGTCAATGGAACGTAAATCGGACGTCCAGAACTCAAGTTATAAGTGTTTCCGCTCTGAGGGCCCGGTTAGTTTCGTGTTCGAACCAACTCGGCCATACCCAAAGTTCTCTAAAACCTTGAGTGTAATATACTGAAACGACCTTATCGATCCAAGGATCCCAATGAAACTGACGGTGCATCGATCAGAGGTCCGTAGCCCAAGATGTGGGTGAAATACTGAAAGTGGTTCGAAATGGGGGGTCTGGGCCCCGCCCGACCCGGGTTCGAGTCCGGCCCGGTTCGCGCGACCCGCCCCGCCCCGACCGGGTGGGGTGTGCTGGCTCGGCCAGCAGATGAGTGGGGGGGGGGGGACGTGGTTCCCCCTCCCTTTGCGCTCCGCGGACGCGGCGGGCGCCGCGTCCTCCTTCGGATCCCGCACGGCCGTGGGATCTGGCCGCCTGCTGCCGCGACTTCAGCCACGGTGGCTCCTACCGGCAGTGCATCGGGGTGCAGCCGCCTCCGGCCGCCGGCGCCACCATGCTGGCGACCTGCGCTTCCGGAGATGTCCGCTAGCCACCAGAGTCATTACGGTGCTCCGTTCTTGCTCCCGTCTGCGCCTGAGGTCGTCTCGGGACCCACTCTTCACTGAAACGGCTTTCAATTGCTGTTGCGGTCCCGTTTCATCGTCGCCCAACGTTCCGCGCATCAAGAACAGAATAGCGGTGGGTTTGGACTTGTTCGTTGGTCCGCACCCACTGCGTTAGTGGTTCAAACAAATCCCAACAATTATACGTCATGCCGAGGGTATAATTCACATAAATAAATATAAACCAAAACCCCTACCTCAACCAGGAAGATGATCGTCGACATCGAGGTACAAGGCGTCACAAAGAAGTGGATCGCAGGCGTCGTCGGGGTGCGCCAAGGAGGAAGCAACGTCTCCTTTCTGGTCGTAGGGAAGAGGTTTGGTGGCACGTTGTCAATTTCCGAGGAACCGACATTATTCATCGTTCTTCATCAGAGGACGGCATCATCGGCGTTTCATTACAGCTTCCTCCCGCGGGTTCTCAATTCCTTTTCCAAAGGGTTGATTAATAAAAGAATTAATCCTCACGTTGTGTTCATTATTATGGTTCATTAATTAAACTTAATTAATGAACCTATTTAACACACGGGCATTACTGTTACACAACCAAAGGGACAAGTCATTAAATGGCCCTCATTTATTGATCGTCGTTACACTGCGATTCTGCCAACTGTTGCTCAACGGTGTAAGAAAAAGAATAAAATAACTTATAGTTATTTTATTATATACAAATATTTTTCTGAAAGTCGAAAAACTTATCTTTTTCATCGCACCCTTGTTGGTTCAAGTTAAGCTTAGCCTAAGCAAATCCCGGCACTGAGAATTCATCGGTGCCCTTGGATTTTAATTCCGAGCACTGGTTCAAAAGTTAGAAAAATCCGCTTGTTCGTTCACTGAACGTACCTGATCTAAACTTCGAAAATTGATTCCGGGCACACCGGGCCCCAGAATCAAGCACCGTCAGAAGCCACAGACTCGAAAAATTCCAAAGAATTTAATAAAAAAAAAATTCCTTGAAATTTATGGGTCTTTATATTACTCCCACCTCAGGGATTTACATCCCCGTAAAGCTACATCATAAACTAGGGAAACAAATGAGGGTACTGAGCACGCATATGAGCCTCCCACTCCCATGTGCACTCCTGGAGGTTCCCGTGCTGCCAACGGATGCGCACCAGAGGTATCGACCGTCCACTTAGGACCTGCTCCTGTCGATCCTCGATCTCCACCGGGACCTCTACAAAAGTCACCCCGTCATCGATGTCCAGCTCCCCGTGGTCGATGATATGCATCGGGTCGTGCACGTATCCCCTCAGCTGAGATACGTGGAAGACATCGTGCACCCGGTGCAATTGAGGTGGAAGGGCCAGGTGGTAAGCCACCTTGCCTACCCTGCTGAGGACCTAAGAAGGCTCTATGAAGTGCAAAGATAACTTGCCGCCCCGACCAAATCTCCATAATCCACGTCGAGATGAGACCCGTAAGAAAACGTGGTCACCATCCTCAAACTCGAGTGGTCTCCGCCTCCTATTAGCATAGGACTTCTATCTGCTCTGTGCAGTCCTCATCTGCTCCTGGATGATCTGCACCTTCTCTATCGTAGCTTGAACCATCTCTGGTCCTACGAGTGCGGACTCCCCAGGGTCAGTCCAGCACAGAGGTGATCTGCAAGGTCGGCCATACAAGGCCTCGTATGGTGCCATCCCGATGGTGGAATGGTAGATGTTGTTGTACGAAAACTCCACCAAGGTTAGGTGATATTCCCAACTATAAACAAAGTCAAGGACACATTCACGGAGCATGTCCTCGAGTGTATGAATGGTCCTCTCCGTTTGGCCATCCGTCTGTGGGTGAAAGGCTGTTCTCAGGCGTAGCTGTGTCCCAAAGGCCTCCTACAACCCCTTCTAAAGCCGAGAAGTAAAGCGAGCATCTCGATCAGAGATGATAGATGATGGCACCCCATGAAGTCGTATGATCTCCTGAACGTAGAGGCGTCCCAAGCTCTCTACTGAGCCCTGCTCTCTAATTGGTAGGAAGTGGGCCGACTTGGTGAGTCGGTCAACGATCACCCAGATGGTGTCGTGTCCTCTGGAAGTACGTGGAAGCCTCGTCATGAAATCCATGGATATTCCGTCCCACTTCCACTCTGGGACCTCTAAGGGCTGTACCAAGCCTGTAGGTACCTGGTGCTCTGCCGTCACTTACTTACAAGTGAGGCATCGAGAAACGAACTCTGCCACAACCTTCTTCATACCCTACCACCAATACTGTCGTCTGAGGTCATGGTACATCTTTGCTACCCTAGGATGTACCGCTAGAGGGGAAGTGTGGAACTCCCTCAGCACCTCCTCCTGTAGTGCAACTGGTACCACGGTACGTCCCCTGAAGAGGATGACGTGCTCCCCACCTTCAGAAAATCCATCGGGTGCTAGCCCTGAGGATATCTGAGCACGTCGCACCTCATAATCAATGTCTCCAAGCTGTGCCTCTTTGACCCACTGAAGTAGTGGAGGAGTGACTGTGAGCGACTGTAGAAAGGATGCCCCATCTCTATCCACAAAGGATATCTGCAACGCGGCTAGCTGTTCTGTCACCTCTCCAAGTATCTGAATGCCCGTCCTCCTACTGAGAGCATCGGCTACTACGTTTCCCTTTCCAGGAGTATAGAATATCTCAAAGTCATAGTCCTGGAGGAACTCGAGCCATCGCCGCTATCTCAGGTTCAGGTCCTTTTGTGAGAAGATGTACCTGAGACTCAGGTGGTCAGAATAAACTGTAAAGTGCTGGCCCATCAGGTAGTGTCACCACATATTCAGGGCGAAGACCACTACTGCTAACTCCAGTTCATGGGTGGCGTAGTTCTGCTCATGCTTCCTCAACTACCGTGAACTGTAAGCGATCACTTCTCACTCCTATATTAGGACACACCCGAGTCCGGTCCCTGATGCGTCACAGTAAACTAAGTACCCTAAGCCCTCCTCTGGTAGCCTCAATATGGGTGCACTGGTCAATCTCCTCCTCAACTTATGGAAGCTCTGTTGACATCTGTTTGACCACACAAAGGGTTTACCCTTATTCTTCAAAGCTATAAGCGGTGTCGCAACTCTGGAGAAGTCTGGTACAAATCTCCAATAATACCCAGCCGGACCTAGGAAACTCCGCACCTCCGTCACGCTCCTGGGTGGCTCCCAAGAATGTACCGCCTCGACCTTCGCAGGATCCACTGCAACTCCCACCTCTGAGATGACGTGCCCCAAGAAGTGAACCTCTCGAAGCCAGAATTGGCACTTCGGGAGATTACTATAAAGCTGGTGCTCTCGGAGTGTATCCAGTACAACCCGTAAGTGGTAGTCATGATCCTCCTCAGTAGTTGAGTAAATCAGTATGTCTTCAATGAAGACTACGAAAAACCGATCGAGGTAGGGCTGGAAGATCCTGTTCATGAGACTCATGAACACTGCTGGAGCGTTGGTCACACCAAAGGTCATGACCAAGAACTCATAGTGGCCGTACCGACACCTGAAGGCCGTCTTCTGTACATCCTCATCCCGAACTCGGAGATGATGATAGTCTGACCTGAGGTCTATCTTCGAGAACCAACGTGCTCCCTTGAGCTGATCGAAGAGGTCGTCAATCATCAGAAGCGGATACTTGTTCCTCACAGTCACTTGGTTTAGGCGACGATAGTTGACACACAGTCGTAAGCTACCATCCACCTTCTTAGCGAATAGTATCGGAGAAGCCCGGGGTGAAACACTGGGTCGGATGAAACCTTTCCCCTGTAAGTCCTCCAACTGTACCCAAAGCTCACGAAGCTCGGCGGGAGCCATCTGATATGCTGGAGTGGATATCGGTGATGTCCCGGGGTACAGGTCTATATAAAAATCTACCTCCCTACAAGGAGGTAGTCTTGGAACATCGTCAGGAAAAATGTCCGCATACTGATCCACCACTACAGAAAAACTCGGACTTTGCACATCAACTGCTCCGAGGATGAGACTAGCCAACTGATGTGTGATCAGCTTCCCTCTCCTTTGCGTGAGTCCATCCTGTGCTGTGAAGGTTCCCTTCTCGCCGGTGAAGGTGAAACTGGTCCCATCTGTGCGGACACACCACACCTTGTGCCTAATACATTCGATCTGAGTATGGACTGTAGATAACCAGTTCATACCCAAGATGACGTCGTAAGGCCTCGACGCCGCTACAAGAATATCCCATCTGAAACTCTCACCTTCTAGAGTAATCTCACACTATCGGCACCAGTGCGTAATCATCGAGTCTTCTCCCGTAGTAGTCTCTAGCCGCAAGGATCGAGCCAACGGCTCTGTCGGAATCTCCGAGATCCGAACAAGGGTAGCGGAAATAAAAGAATGAGTCGCACCTATGTCTATAAGAACTACAAAAAGGGTGGAGTAGACAAAGATAGTACCTCAAATCATCTCGGGTGCGCCGTGGTCGTAAGCCTCTACTGCCTGGAGCTAAGTCGGCCTCTGCCCGCCAGCTCCCTGTGGTCTGGGTGGACCTCCCGGGGGTAGTGGTGGTAGAGCCTCGAAGTGTCGTCCACCACCCGCTGCTCGGCCAGCTCCTCTGCCTCATCCACCTTCTCCCTGTGGAATACCACGGTCGAACCTCTGCCTCTGACTCGGAGGTCCCTCCACTGTCTGCTGCTTGTCTGCATGGAGAGTCGGGCAGTCATGAGCCATGTGGCCCTACCCGCCGCATGCATAACACTGTCTGCTCCTCGAAAGGCTGGCTCTGCGTCGTGTGCCCCGCACAACTGAGCCCATGTCCTGAGATCTCTCACCAGACGACCTGGTCAGCTTGGAACCCTGCGTCATCTATCGACTACCAGCTGCAGAAGACTCTGCTCCGTGCGGTCCTGCGGTGGGTCTCGCTGCTGATGGATGCTCGGTGAGAAAGCTCTCCACTAACAGTGCTCTCTCCAGCACCCCCTCCTGGGTCGGGATGCTGAGTTGGAATCTTCGAAGATCTGATCTCATGCCTCAAACCCTGATCAAAGGTCCAGGCCTGGAAGAATGGGTCCCGTACCATGTCCGTGGAGTAGCGCGAGAGGTCGGTAAATCTCGCTGAGTACTGGACTACTAACATGCTGCCCTTCCGCAGCTGTAGTAACTCATGGATGCGCACCGCACGAAGGGTGGCTGGAACGAACTCCGAGCGGAAGAGGCTCTCGAAGTCCGTCCATAGAAGAGATGCCTCATCGTGCACCTGGAGTATCAGGCTCCACCATCTACCTGCTGCTGCGTGCAGGAGACTCGCAACAAGGATCACCATGAGGTCTGCTGGTGTCCCTACCAATCTGAAGACTCTAACGATAGCCTCCATCCAATCCTCGGCTGCCTGAGGGTTCGTCTCTCCATGGAACCTAGGTGGACTCTGCCTCTGAAACTCGTGCAATATGCTCAGGCGGCGTGCACTCTCCGCCGCTGGGGCGGGTATCATCGGTGGCTCGACGGGTAGAGGTACCGCCGATGCTTCTGCTGTAACGGGGCCCTACACCAAGGCCTCGTTGCTCGGTGGGCTTCCATCTCTCACAAAGCTCGGAACCCTAGCTAGATGCCATCGTGGGGCCATCCTGAAAATAAACAGTTGCGCCACAGTTAATACAGTATACCTGGTGAGCTGACACAAAGTAATCACAAAGAAAACTTTTGAAACACACATGCAATCAATGTTTTTGGGCACTGAGTCAGAAATCAGAAGTCAGGGTCCTGGTGTATGGATACGTCAGCCGCCGCACCAACACTGGACTCCTTAGATTGATAACCACACTCATTACTCTAAAAATTACTGCTCCACAGAGAAGAAATTATCAGAGTCCTGAGTTCTGCGGTAGAACCAACTCCGCTAATACCAATTTGTCATGACCTGACCTCGGGGCCCGTGCTGTGACTACCCCAAGCCCGCCTTCCATAGTCCAGGGGCTAGCGACTAGCACCAAAGGCGTAAATCCCAAAATAAGGGAAGGCATTGACTTTATAAAGTAACATACATAACAGAGTACGCAAGCGAAGTAAACACTAAGAAAAACTGAGTACAAGGTAAGTGATGGAAAAGTAAATGGGCCAGTATTCAAACCCAACTGAAAGTACAGTACAACTGAAAGGAAAGTACAACAACAGTAATAAAAATAGCAACACCGAGTCATCTTCCGGAAATCCCACCTGAAGGGTGGGTACAGATAGTCTCCTCAGCTCCTCAGGTCCGGTCGCCCGCTCTGTGTACGTCCTGTCAAGTGGTCCACCTCCGGGTACCGTTCAGTTCCTCAAGACTCCACCTCGATCAGCGCTGTCCATCGTCTGTAACCAACACAACGTAGTGCGGGCATAGCCCGTGTAGGGGTGAGTATACGATACTCAGTAGGGACCCCGAGACCCCCGAAGGTCTCTCAGAATCCACGAAGGAAAAACCATAAAGGAAAGATACAATCATGAAGTATCAACAACACTACTTAGGTATATGACCAAACATATACTGAAGTCATCAGTTACAGTTCATCTCCAACTTCCAAGCACCATGCAGTCCACAAAGGAAAGCACAACCCAGTCTACAAAGGATAGCTCAACTCAGTCCACACAGGAAAAACACAACCCAGTCCACAAAGGAAAGAAATTCAATCACATCGATGATAATATTGAGAATCAAGACTCAGCTCACATAGGTATACACTTTCTAAGGCGATAGAGATGATCAGATCTTGCCACTAATTCATCTAAGCTATCGGACCCACATAGGATACAAGACCAGCTAAACTGTCAGACTCACATAGGATACAAGAACAGCTACTCTGCCAGACCCACACAGGATAAAAGTACAGAGGTCAATACTGCCAGACCCACATAGGATACAAGAACAGTATTCATCGCCGTCGAACCCACAGAGGTTTCCAGTACGGTAGTCGTCGCTATCGAACCCACGGAGGATTCCAGTACAGAAGTCGATGCAGTCGCAGCCAGCTCTAGGGTTCCCGCACACAGCATGCTTGATTCCAGGAGGGTCCACTCCACAAGCCAAGGGGGTCGACACATCAACTGTCACGAAGTCCAGAGTTGATGTATCACAAAGTTCCGTCTCGTCAAAAGAAACCCAATGTGACAGACGGTGCGTCAATCGAATGCCCAGTTTGAGAGTTATTGGTTTTTCCATCCTAGGGACCCGGTTGGTTTTTAAGCTAAAACCAACCCGACCGTACTCCAGCTGTGCCCAAACCTCAAGAGGAGTAATCCAAAAGAACCATCTCACTAAGAGGAATTCAACAAAGTTGAAGACACATAAATCGGACGTCCGGAGCTCAAGTTATAAGCATTTCCGCTCCGAGGGCCTGGTTGGTTTCGTGTTCGAACCAACTCCTCCATACACAAAGTTCTCTGAAACCCTGAGTGTAATATACTAAAACGACTGTCTCGATCTAAGGATCCCAAAGGAATTGACGGTGCATCGATCGGAGGTCCGTAGCCCAAGATGTGGGTGAAAGACCGAAAGCAGTCCGAAATGGGGGGTCAGGGCCCGGCCCGAACTGGGTCAACCCGACCCGGGTCTGGGTCCAGCCCAGCCCGGCCGGGCGCGGCTCGGCCCGGTCCGCGTGACCCGCCCCGCCCCGGTCGGGTGGGGTGCACTGGCTCGGCCAGCGGCCGAGCAGGGTGGGGGACGCGGTCCCCCCTCCCTTTGCGCTCTGCGGACGAGGCGGGCGCCGCGTCCTCCTCCGGATCCCGCGCGGCCGCGGGATCTGGCTGCCTGTCGCTGCGGCTTCAGCCGCGGCGCCTCCTGCCAGCGGTGCGCCGCCGCCTCTGGCTGCGCCGGCGACCCGCACCGCCGGAGAGGTCCGCGGGCCACCAGAGTCATTCTGGTGGTCCGTTCTTGCTCCCATCTGCGCCTGCGGTCGTCTCGGGACCCGTTCTTCACTACGACAGCTTTCAAACACCATTGCGGTCCCGTTTCATCATCGCCCAATGTTCCGCGCATCAAGAACAGAATAGCAGTGGGTTCAGACTTGTTCATTGGTCCACACCCACCACGTTAGTGGTTCAAACAACTCCCAACAATTATACGTCATGCCGAGGGTATAATTCACATAAATAAATATAAACCAAAACCCCTACCTCAATCAGGAAGACAATCGTCGGTGTCGCGGTACACGATGTTGTGGAGAAGAGGATCGCAGGCATCGTCGGGGTGCGCTGAGGAGGAAGCAGCGTCTCTTTTCTGGCCGTGGGGAATAGGTTTGGTGGCGCGTCGTCAATCTCCGAGGAACCGGCGTTCTTTGTCATTCTTCTTCGGAGGCCGGCATCATCGATGTTTCATCAGAGCTTCCTCCCATGGGTTCTCAATTCCTTTTCCAAAGGGTTGATTAATAAAAGAATTAATCCTCACGTTGTGTTCATTATTATTGTTCATTAATGAACCTTAATTAATGAACCTATTTAACACACGGGCATTGCTATTACACAACCAAAGGGACGATTCATTAAATGGACCTCATTTATTGATCGTCGTTGCACTGCGATTCCGCCAACTGTCACTCAATGGTGGAAGAAAAAGAATAAAATAACTTATAGTTATTTTATTATATACAAATATTTTTATGAAAGTCTAAAAACTTATCTTTTTCGTCCGACCCTTGTTAGTTGAAGTTAAGCTTTGCCTAAGCAAATCCCAGCACTGTGAATTCATCGGTGCCCTCGGATTTTAATTCTAATCACTGGTTCAAAAGTTAGAAAAACCCGCTTGTTCGTTCACTGAACGTACCCGAGCTAAACTTTGAAAATTGATTCCCGGCACACTGGGCCTCAGAATCAAGCTCCGTCAAAGGACAAAGACTCAAAAAAATCCAAATAATTTAAGAAAAAAAAATTCCTTGGAATTTACGGGTCTTTACAGTTGAAGCCTCATGATTAGAATTATCCTACTCTTGATCTGAAGCTATCTGTGGTTAGTTTTTCTCTAATGATATGAAGACATTATCTTTATGGGGAGAAATGTGATATATACATAGAACAACAAAGTTTGAAGTATATTTTCACACAAAAATAATTGAGCATGAGACATAGGAGATGGTTGTAACTTCTTAAATACTATGATTGTTCAATTCATTATCACCTCAGAAGAGTAAACAAAGTCACTGATGCATTAATTAGGAAATACCCTATTATTCTGGTAATGATGAGGATTTAAGGAGATCCTTTGATCAAGAAGATAGTAAGGTTGGACATGGTAATCATGAGGGAAGGGACATGATAAAAACTATCCCAAATGATTTCTCAACCATCATTACTAGAAAATATCAAGAAATCTCGAAGAGAAGATCCTTTGTTATAGAAGAAGATAGAGTATGTGAAGAATGATAAGTTTCCTAATTTCAATATTGATCAAGAATGTGTATTTAAAATTCATAGAAGTATATGTGTTCCATATATTCTATAAATAAAGAAGAAGTTGATGGATAAAGTTTATAGCTCTATATTCTTTATACATCCTAGAATCACTAAAATGTATTGAGACCTTCATGATCAATATTAGTGGGATAACATGAAAAGGGATAATGCTGACTATACTACAAAGTGCCTGGTGTGTCAAAAAGTGAAGGATTAATGACAAATTTATAAATGGGTATTACAAACACTACCCATACCAACATGAAAGTGCAAAAATAAAACTATGGACATTGTCATAGGTCTCCAGATAAAATCCAAAGGAAGCAATGTGATATGGGTTATAGTGGACTATCTCACTAAGAATGACCATTTTATCTCTATCCAGGAAGACTTATCTCTTGATCAAATTGCCAATATTTATGTAAATTAAGTGGCGAGGTTTCACGGAGTTCCACTTTATATCATATCTAATCATGATCCAAGGTTCAAATGAAAATTATAGAGAAGTCTTCAACATGATCTGAGTAATGAATTGAATTTCAGTATGGTCTATCACCCCCAAACTGATGGTCAATCTGAAAGGATAATTCAAACACTCTAGGACATGATGAGAACATGCTCAATGGAATCTAAAGTTGTATGGAATCAATATATCCCATTAGTTGAGTTCTCATAAAACAATAGTTTCCATATGAGTATTCAAATGACACCCTATGAGACTCTATATGGGAAGTGATGTAGAAATCCTACTTGTTTGGATGAAGTTTATGAGAAAAATATTTTTGGGACTGATCTTGTGTAAGATATGATAGAAAAGCTCTATTCCATCCACCAATGCATAAAGGCTACTCAAATTCGGCTAGAAAGATATGCTAATAAACATCAAAGGGACTTGGAGTTTGATGTTCGTGACAAAGTATTCCTTCAAAATTTACCATGGAAGAGATTCATAAGGATTGGAAAGAAAGGGAAGCTTATCCCTAGGTATATTGGCCCCTATAAAATCCTTGATCATATAGGAGTAGTGGCCTATCGGATTGCACTTCCCAAAAATCTATCTCAAGTTCATGATGTATTCCAAACATATATCTTGGGGAAGTACATTCCTGACCCTTCACATGTATTGAATCCTAAGGTAGTACAAATGGAACATGACCTCTATTATGAAGAATAGCTGGTGGATATCTTAGACTGTAGAGACAAGGTTCTACCCAACAAGACTACCAACCTCGTCAAAGTGTTGTAGAGGAACCAAAAATATAAAGAAACAATGTGGGAACTAGAGGAGACAATGAGACAAAAGTACCCACACCTTTTCTCAACTGATAGTACAACATGAAATTTCAAGGATGAAATTTCTTGGGGGGGGGGGGGGAGAATGTAACAATCCATACTCTTTGAATGATAATTGTTTCCTAAAAATGTGTGTGTTATATTATCTTGTACTTAACAAAACTATACCTCTTTAATAATTAAGTGAGTATAATTTGAAATCTTACCATCGAGTTTCAACTACAATGTGACCTTTTTCTCAATATGACTATTGGAAACAATACTCTTGATAAAAATTTTAACGTTATAGTGAGTATTTATAAGTAGATATGAAAAATAATAATTAAATCAGGAAAGAGGAATGATGACCTCAATCCATAGAGTCGTGTTGTAGGAATCCCATTTTTCAGAACTTGGAAGGGAGGTAATGTTACTAGGATTAACTCTTGACCATGGCCAATCTATTTTTCAACAAGTAAAGCTTGAATGAAATCACCTTCATAGGAAGTTCAAGTTAGTGGAAATTACCACTCGGGCGATGTTAGTCGATCCGACCCATGAATCTATCACCATCGAACACCTTACCCTAAGGTAATATGCAGGTGTTATAAGGGGTTATGTTTCAATAACTTAGTTACATAAAGTGTAATACTTTTGTATAAATAAAAATTTTATTCCATTAATTTTATTTTGAGAATAGTTTTTCTTAAAATATGATGAATTTGATAAATTGATTTTTCACACAAAGATTTTACTTTTCAAAAAAGATATAATTATTATAATAAAATAAAGTATTATTAATATTGTTTATTTTGATGAAATATTATTATTAAAACACTCATATTTAAATATAAATGATAAAATATTTTTTTTCTTCAAGTGTCAGAAATTTCACTATGCATTTTCTATTCACTATTATTTTTAATAAAGAAGGATTTTTAAAATTAAAAGTTAAAATTCTCATATTTAGATATTTATTATGATAAAGTAAATTTCATTTTTAAAATTAGCACATTTAAATTAGGTAAGGATGAATCTATGATAATTATTTTAAATAATATAGTTTTTTGTAAATAGTAAAAATATAGTTTGGGATTTTCACTAAGTTTAATGATTTCATAATTATGTTATAATTATGAAATAATTAATATAAAATGATGGTCTACTATTTTGGATTAAAATAAGATAATATGTTCCCAAAGTGTCCAATACCATGGAAAAATACCATGGGCAATCCCGTGGTTTTTCATTTACCACTACCTAGGTGTCTGAGGAAATTAATAAACAAATTCTCCTCTTTTTCTATAAATATCCACTCATTTCTCCATTTACTTTCACTCCCAATTATTTCCCTACTAATATATGATAGTTTTACCTCCCTATTAGTCCTTACAAGGTGTCCTCAATCACCCAAGGTGTTCTCAATCCCCCAAGGTCTTGATCCTCAAGTTTTCGGATCAACTCTTGATGGTAAGGGAAATCTCAACTTCTATTTTCCTTTAAAGTTCCCTTTTTATGTGGTACATCTTTCAAATTTCAAAACTATGTTCTTCTGTCCATTTTATTCTATATATTTACTGTATTAATAGTATTTTATGAATGGGATACCCTTTTCCTCTCTCTTTTTACTATTTTCTAAAACCATGTTTCATACCTATTATGCTGTCGAATTTTCTTCTCAAAATTCCTCTCTTTTTTCTCAAGAAATTTAATTATTTTATTTTTTGAATACCCAAAACTATTTATTTTTCAGGTTTATTCACCTATATTCCAAAATTACCTATTTTATTCAGATATTAATATACATGAAACCTGTAGAGACCCGAAGCTTAACATACATGGACATTACATTACTTTTGTGGAATACTTAATACATAACAAAAACACACACATAAGGACCGTAATAGTTTAGTGTCTTTGGAAACTCGGAATATAATCTTCTAATCATGGTGAAAGATCTTCAACATCTCCCATAAAGATCTTCTTCTTTTTTACCTAAAACTTTTCTTTATATCCTAGGGAAAAGAAAACATAAAAGGGTGAGCTCAAATGCTCAGTAAGGGTAAACATAAGAAATATCAATCACATCATATTCATAAGGACATAACATTTTGGAAATATTAACCTGCAAAAGAGATCATAATATCATAACATGGGATGAATCATAGTAGTGAAATGTAATCCCAATAATCATAACTTAAAACATGAAAGTTTGTGTCATACACACATAATCATAGAGAATCATTTCTTGTTAGTCAAGACTCAATGCCAAGACTATCTTAGTGGACAAAGTCCATTTCTGAACCGAGTTCACTCCTCGTTTCAGTCCTGTTTCACTGAACCGGTTTAACCTTCCATTCCAGCCATGTCTATCTCATGAGATATAAAATATTTACCCAATGCATTGGAGGTAGATATAGGTCCCACCCATCTCATAATGATACCATTCTTATGTGTGCCACAAAATCATAAACCATACATCATAGCATAACCCATGTAATAAAAATGGGAATCTTAAACATCGTGACATCATAAAACAATTCATATAAGATAAGGGAATTCATAAAAATATTTCCATCACAACATAATCAAATCCATGTAATAATAGGGATAGAAATAGAACCCTATATTATCTTAGATGGAAAATAATTTTGATAAAACACTTGAACTCCATTCTTGAGGAAAATATCCTTTCTACTTCAATTTTTTTTCCTTTCTTAACATGTCATACAATTTTAAACTAAAATAATTTGATTAAAAATAAACTTGAAAACTTGTAAAGGAATCTTCTTGGAAATAATTTTTTAAAAATCCATTCATGCCGTATAAGTTAAAAAACATTCTTCTCGTCCTTTTGTCGGAAAAGTCAAAAATTACATCGTATGAAAAACGACAAAAGATTCCTTTCATATATTTTACTAAAAACTCACCGAAGGGTAAAATTGGATATAAACTATTGTATAAGGATATAAATATTACATATTGAGGAAAAATGGATGTGGATGATAAAATATACCCCAGTAAATTCCAAAGTATAAACAATCTCGGATAAAAATGAGATTGTGATATTTCCCTTACCTTAGGTCCGATTTGCTTCGTAAGTGTCCGAACCTCCTGTATAATGATTTAAATAATGTCATTGACTTATTCCAGAATCTTACTCATTTTTATGATATCATATATGGTTCACTTATGACTTTATTTTACCCGTTCTTTTGTAAATTCCATGTTAAAGAGCATTTTCGGTAAAGTCGTTTCATTTGTCGTCCGTGTTTTGAATTGTAATTATTCATATGATTACTTAGATCATGATTAATTAATTCCAGAATATAAAACATGATTTATATATAATATATATTCAGAATATACATATATATAATAGATCAGTAAATGGAAAGAAATACATCGTTCATGGAGACGGTAGGTCGTACATACGCATGAACGCTGTTTTCGTTTCCTTATTGAGTTGAATGGAATTAAGTAGATGACATACATATATATACACATAAATACAGTATCATTATTATGTAATATATTTCATGATTAGTTATTATATATACTTTATAATCATTCATGAATGGTTAACGTGGAGAATGAATCTCATCGCGTCGTGGAGACGGTAGTCCGTACGTACGCACGCGCGATGATTTTATTTTCCGTAGGATGGATAGATGGTGAAATAGGGTTGTTTCATACTTATAATAACATATCAGTATATGAGTGATACTGATGTTATTACTTGATAATGAAACAACCTAAGAAGAAGAAGTGGAAGAAGAAATAATGTTGAAAGAATCGGTAACGGACATTACCTCTTCTTTGAAGCGCCTCTTTGAGTCCTCTTATTAGGGCACTATAATTGGTCTTTGAAGAAGACCAGGAACTCTAGGATGTTTATAGGGAACTGGATAAGATAATTTGGAAGGGTTTGACCAAGATTTAAGGCTCAAAGCGGTGTGAGGAAGAGGGGGAGGAGGTGCCTTTTTATAAGGGAGGGGAGGAGCTTCTTTGGAAAACTAAAAATATTATTTTATTATAAAGTCATATTCGGTTTTAAATAGCTACAAATTGATTTATTTCGAAGCTAAGGTGGGGATGGTTCAAAATCCTATCATCCAATAGAATTTAGACATGTTTAGGTTCCTGTTTTAACCTTATCATTTATATTTAACTTTAAGTTAGATAATTTTACTTTTACCGTGTCTTTTTGTGTTCTTACACTATAAGGTTAATAAACTTACTATAACAAGCCAAACGAACCCCAAGTTGTTTATTATTAATATATATAACCTTATCTAAGTAATTTGTCCGAACTTTAGATTTTTAGGAATAAAATAATAATTAATAATATAATATTTGTTTTAAAAACTATTTTATGTCAATTTTGACACTATTTTGATTTTTGTGAAAATCATAACAGAATGATTAGTTCGAACAAAGTTAATTAAATCAATAATAACATGTCATATTAACATAGGAAATTATTGGAATTCATAAAAAGTCTCAAATTACATTTATTTGGGTATTTATAACATCAATTATGTCAATATTTCATTAATAGGATAATTACTGCATCATCATTATATCATAAATAAATTAAATTATTTTAAGTCTAAAAATTACAAATAAAATAACATTATGTTGGAAATCTTTTTAGCTTTCTAATTAATATTTATAGTCGAATTTATCTTATGTATAACCCCATATTAAAAATGATTTACTTATTAAACTTTGATTTTAACTATTTTAACCCTTCTTTAAGTAAATTGATAATAAATGTCCTAATCTAATCCAAGTGGGACTAAATGGTCATATTTTATTCCTAAGATTGTTTTTGGTTGAATTACACTTATCCAATATAATTAGGACATGTGATAGGGTAATAATAATATCATTTTTACCCTTAATTAGACTATTTACTTTTAACCGTGGTAAATAAAAGTAAAAAGTTACTATTCACCAAAAAATTATTTTCATCTCATTGAACCACATTTTACTTACTGACATCAACCGTGTCTCTTGGATTTTCGAAATTCCACTCACAGAAGCGGTAAAATTAGGTTTTATGAAAAAATTCAGTTTTTTTAACTACCATTTAGTGGTTTCACTATTCATCAAAAACATGAAAGTTTCCATAAAAATACAAAAAATTAGGCCTAATCTATATTTGATATTATGAACTCAAAAATGATGTCTATTTTACCAAATTCAAAACATATCAGTTGCATTAATTAATTTAAAAATTAATTCCCGTCGTCAAAACAAATAGCGTGTTCTTAAGAGATAATAACTATCAAAAGATTGACACTTGTTTATGTCTGTTTTAAAGGTGAAATTACATCCAATGACCAACATTGTATTAAATTATAAAAATATATTCTAAATATACTTTAAAACCACTCAAATTAATAATTTACCACTAGTAATTATTTCGATTAAAAAAGTTGTTTTTAATTAAAATTTAGTAATTTTCACTATTCATCAGAATATGAAAGTTATCTGAAAAGTACCAAAATTTCACCTTAGGCTAAATTCGATACTCCGAATCCAAAAATGAATTCCATTTTGAGAGATAAAATTTCTAAAATTTTAAAAGGTGGTTATTACTATTCACAACGACTAGTTTTAATAATATTTTAATAGCATATCGTTGTTTAGTGAAACTCGGTATTGCGTACTACACACGCTATCGAGGAAGGTCGCGATTGCGTGTAATGCAAGGAAAGTCAAGGATGCGTATTGTGCAAGCTCCTTTTGGTGTAGCATACAACACAAGACATTAATGAAATTAAAAAGAATATTTTTCATAAAATCTCGAGGTGTTACATTCTACCCCCCTTAAAATGAATTTCTCCCTCAAAATTCGTCGGGGTTATAAATGGTTTACTATTCGAAAGTTTCTTTAATAGAAACCTACATCGTAAAAAGGAATACCAAAACTTGGCTTTAAAATCAAAAGTATGAAATGTAACAGTTACCCAAATTAACACATCACTGGGTTTCCACGTAGGAGAACATAGGTGAAAATATGGATATGGAAGAAAAATCTAACCATCAAGTTCTGATGGAGAGTGGTAGAGAACATGGCTATGAAAAATCCATCAATCACAAAGCCATAAATTTGTGATGATCTAAGGTACCATTTGATTCATCGGATATAAGAGCACTAGGACAACATTTTTGGTTTTCAATATCATTTCCCTAAAGTTGAAAATTTTGAATTAGAAGAAATACTTGCTTGATTTTGGTACAATCTCACTGTTGTTTCTGCTTTGAACAATTTCCACTTCATCTCTTAATGAAATGAAGTTGAATTTGTTATTCGTGAAGTGTTAACAGATCATGTGATAGAATGATGGGTCATTCCATCTGTTTCAAACAAAAGGTTAACAAAAGTTATCAAATATACATAAGTCTATATACGGTGAGATTAATCATATATGGTTCTTAAAATGGACTTATACTTCATATATCATACTGCTTAATATAATAAAACTAGTTTATACTAAACAGGGACTTACTGTAGGCCAGTGGTAGGCGATAAAGGCCAGTCGCACTTCGGTTGTGAGTTCGATTCCCACAGCCTTGTCCGACGCGATGGGCTGTCGCCCGTCCTGCAGGTTTTCCTTTTTCTAAAACTACATTACTATAACATCCCATCAATAATATCGAAAAAGTTCTATCCATAAACAATACTAAATTATGTCCAACATAATCTATTCCAATCTTTAGGCTTATCTAAAATACTTCGGTCTAAGCTCGTAGTATAAAGAAAATGATTACTTAAAATGTCACATAACAATCACGTGAATGCCATCATTTATCCCCCATATATCATAAGATATATCTTGTTGGTCAAATTACAAACATGTGAATACCTTAATCATGTGTTCTCTTGAAGAATGAATACCCATTGAACCTTAGTGAAAACATGAATGCTGTTAAAAGTCAACTCTTTCCACATACCAAAATCCTCAAAATTCTATATACTCTAACCATGATATCACTTAGTCCTTATATCAATCATGAGCTCATGAATATTGTCAAACATCTCATTATCATCTTATCCCTTCATTATTCGGATATCATCTACGTTCCAAAAATATTTCAATCACATTTTGATGGTTACCAGTACCATATAATTATTGAAAACGAATACATAGATATTCCAAAATTCCCCAATACCATACATGAGATTCCATGATACTATTTTTAAATCCCATTACATAAACACTTAATCACTACACAACATCATTTTTATACTCAGCATCACAAATAGTGATCGCATGAGACTTCCCTTTATCCTTTTCCTTAAGAGGTTTCTCATGTTTATCATCATTAACCCGTGGATTAGAGCATTTATTAGCATAATGCCCCATTTCCTTGCACTTGAAGCATTGAAGTGTAGTAGGTTCATTCTGTGTATCCCTTTCTTTGTTTGCATCATTAAACATATTCTTCCCATCATTGCGGCATTCAAATTCCCGATGACCTTCCTTTCCACATTTGAAACATTTACTTGTCCCTTTAAGATAATCTCCACCATGCTTCTTTCTACACTTTGAGCATAAGGAAACATTCATCTTATTTTCACCATTATTCTGAGATTTCTCCTTGAACTCCATCTTTCATTTCTTGTCAAAACTATGAGATGGATAAGTAACACCAACTTCCATTTCTACCTTGATAGCACAACGCACAATTTCTTCATATCTACTAAAGTCTCTTATAGCTAATGACCTTCAAAGATTTGGTTTTAAGCCACTGAAGAATCGATCAACTTTACTTTCAGGTTGGATGATAAATCCAGATGCATACCTTGCAAGCCTTGTAAAATTCGCTTCGTATATACCAACAGATTCATCATCCTTTTTCTTTAGTTCAAGAAACTCCTTCTCCATCTTTGTTCGAAGAATACGAGGGAAGTACTTATTGAAAAATAAGTTTTTGAACTCGTCCCATTCCATGGACTCAATTTCATCTCTTGGCATCGTATTCTTGATAAGATTACACCATTGATCAGCATCACCTTCCAAACAATACACTGCTAAGATGACTTTATCATGTTCATAACATTGAAGAACTGAAAATATATTTTCAGTAGTACTGATCCATTGTTCGGTAACAAGTGGATCAGAAGACCCACTGAAAGAAGGTGGACGTTGCCTCATGAAGAACTCAACAGAATATTGTTCCCTTCTCTTCTCATTTGGAAGTCCAGAATGATTCATATCTTGTGTAAGTATAGCAATAAGATTTTGCACTCCATCTCCCATAACATTTGTTTGTTTAGGAGGAAAATGATTGCATTATCCATTACATTGATCAACACGGTTCCTTCGGGTTCCAGCCATCGTCTAAAACCCAAAAATAATAGTGTGAGAGGCAAAAATCACGCTAGGGAAGACAACATAATAAAGGGGGAGTACCATCAGTATCTAACATCTTGGGTTACCGTAATTCTAGTACTATAACCTATACTTATACTTACCCTTAGGGACATACCTAGACATACCTTACAAATATCTCTAGCGATCTCACTAAAGTTCTCGCATCCTAGTTTCCAAAGGTTGACTAAACCTTTCCTCTGATACCAACTGTAGAGACCCGAAGCTTAATGTACATGGACATTACATTACTTTTGCGGAATACTTAGTACATAACAAAAACACACACACAAGGACCGTAATAGTTTAGTGTCTTTGGAAACTCGGAATATAATCTTCTAATCATGGTGAAAGATCTTCAACATCTCCCATAAAGATCTTCTTCTTTTTTACCTAAAACTTTTCTTTATATCCTGGGGAAAAGAAAACATAAAAGGGTGATCTCAAATGCTCAGTAAGGGTAAACATAAGAAATATCAATCACATCATATTCATAAGGACATAACATTTTGGAAATATTAACCTGCAAAAGAGATCATAATATCATAACATGGGATAAATCATAGTAGTGAAATATAATCCCAATAATCATAACTTAAAACATGAAACTTTGTGGAATACACACATAATCATAGAGAATCATTTCTTGTTAGTCAAGACTCAATGCCAAGACTATCTTAGTGGACAAAGTCCATTTCTGAACCGAGTTCACTCCTCGTTTCAGTCCTGTTTCACTGAACCGGTTTAACCTGCCGTTCCAGCCATGTCTATCTCATGAGATATAAAATCCTTACCCAATGCATTGGAGGGAGATATAGGTCCCACCCATATCATAATGATACCATTCTTATGTGTGCCACAAAATCATAAACCATACATCATAGCATAACCCATGTAATAAAAATGGGAATATTAAACATCGTGACATCATAAAACAATTCATATAAGATAAAGGAATTCATAAAAATATTTCCATCACAACATAATCAAATCCATGTAATAATAGGGATAGAAACAGAACCCTATATTATCTTATATGGAAAATAATTTTGATAAAACACTTGAACTCCATTCTTGAGGAAAATATCCTTTCTACTTCAAAAACATTTTTCCTTTCTTAACATGTCATACAATTTTGAACTAAAAGTTGATTAAAAATAAACTTGAAAACTTGTAAAGGAAGCTTCTTGGAAATAATTTTTTAAAAATCCATTCATGCCGTATAAGTTAAAAAAAACATTCTTCTCGTCCTTTTGTCGGAAAAGTAAAAAAGTACCTCGTACGAAAAACGACAAAAGATTCCTTTCATATCTTTTATTAAAAACTCACCGAAGGGTAAAATTGGATATAAACTATTGTATAAGGATATAAATATTACATATTGAGGAAACATGGATGTGGATGATAAAATATACCCCAGTAAATTTCAAATTATAAACAATCTTGGATAAAAATGAGATTGTGATATTTCCCTTACCTTAGGTCCGATTTGCTTCGTAAGTGTCCGAACCTCCTGTATAATGATTTAAATAATGTCATTGACTTATTACAGAATTGTACTCATTGTTATGATATCATATATGGTTCACTTTGACTTTATTTTACCCATTCTTTTGTAAATTCCATGTTAAAGAGCGTTTTCGGTAAAATCGTTTCATTTGTCGTCCGTGTTTTGACTTGAAATTATTCATATGATTACTTAGATCATGATTACTTAATTCAAGAATATAAAACATGATTTATATATAATATATATTCAGAATATACATATATATAATTGATCAGTAAATGGAAAGAAATACATCGTTCATGGAGACGGTAGGTCGTACGTACGCATGAACGCTGTTTTCGTTTCCTTATTGAGTTGAATGGAATTAAGTAGATGACATACATATATATACACATAAATCCAGTATCATTATTATGTCATATATTTCATGATCATTTATTATATATACTTTATAATCATTCATGAATGGTTAACGTGGAGAATGAATCTCATCGCGTCGTGGAGACGGTAGTCCGTACGTACGCACGCGCGGTGATTTCATTTTCCGTAGGATGGATAGATGATGAAATAGGGTTGTTTCATACTTATAATATCATATAAGTATATGATTGATACTGATGTTATTACTTGATAATGAAAAAACCTAATAAGAAGAAGTGGAAGAAGAAATAATGTTGAAAGAATCGGTAACGGACATTACCTCTTCTTTGAAGCGCCTCTTTGAGTCCTCTTCTTAGGGCATTATAATTGGTCTTTGAAGAAGACCAGGACCTCTAGGATGTTGCTAGGGAAGTGGAGAAGAGAATTTTGCAGGGGTTGGCCGAGATTTAAGGCTCAAAGTGGTGTGAGGAAGAGGGGGAGGAGGTGCCTTTTTATAAGGGAGGGGAGGGGCTTCTTTGGAAAACTAAAAATATTATTTTATTATAAAGTCATATTCGGTTTTAAATAGCTCCAAATTGATTTCCTTAGAAGATAAGGTGGGGTTGGGTCGAAATCCTCTCATCCAATAGAATTTAGACAAGTTTAAGTTCCTGTTTTAACCTTATCATTTATATTTAACTTTAAGTTAGATAATTTTACTTTTACCGTGTCTTTTTGTGTTCTTACACTATAAGGTTAATAAACTTACTATAACAATCCAAAAGAACCCCAAGTTGTTTATTATTAATATATATATAACCTTATCTAAGTAATTTTGCCGAACCTTAGATTTTTAGGAATAAAATAACAATTAATAACATAATATTTGTTTTAAAAACTATTTTATGTCAATTTTGACACTATTTTGATTTTTGTGAAAATCATAACAGAATGATTAGTTCGAACAAAGTTAATTAAATCAATAATAACATGTCATATTAACATAGAAAATTATTGGAATTCATAAAAAGGCTCAAATTACATTTATTTGGGTATTTATAACATCAATTATGTCAATATTTCATTAATAGGATAATTACTGCATCATCATTGTATCATAAATAAATTAAATTATTTTAAGTCTAAAAATTAAAAATAAAATACCATTATGTTGGAAATCTTTTTATCTTTCTAATTAATATTTATTGTCGAATTTATCTTATGTATAACCCCATATTAAAAATGATTTACTTGTTAAACTTTGATTTTAACTATTTTAACCCTTCTTTAAGTAAATTGATAATAAATGTCCTAATCTAATCCAAGTGGGCCTAAATGGTCATATTTTATTCCTAAGATTGTTTTTGGTCGAATTACACTTATCCAATATAATTATAACATGTGATAGGGTAATAATAATATCATTTTTACCCTTAATTACCCTATTTACTTTTAACCGTGGTAAATAAAAGTAAAAAGTTACTATTCACCAAAAAATTATTTTCATCTCATTGAACCACATTTTACTTACTGACATCAACCATGTCTCTCGGATTTTCGAAATTCCACTCACAGAAGTGGTAAAATTAGGTTTTATGAAAAAATTCAGTTTTTTTAACTACCACTTAGTGATTTCACTATTCATCAAAAAATGAAAGTTTCCAGAAAAATACCAAAAATTAGGCCTAATCTATATTTGATATTATGAACTCAAAAATGATATCTATTTTACCAAATTCAAATCATATCAGTTGCATTAATTAATTTAAAAATTAATTTCCGTCGTCAAAACAAATAGCGTGTTCTTAAGAGATAATAACTATCAAAAGATTGACACTTGTTTATGTCTGTTTTAAATGTGAAATTACATCCAATGACCAAAATTGTATTAAATTGTAAAAATATATTCTAAATATACTTTAAAACCACTCAAATTAATAATTTTCCACTATTAATTATTTCGATTAAAAAAGTTGTTTTTAATTAAAATTTAGTAATTTTCACTATTCATCAGAATATGAAAGTTATCTGAAAAGTACCAAAATTTCACCTTAGGCTAAATTCGATACTCCGAATCCAAAAATGAAATCCATTTTGAGAGATAAAATTTCTAAAATTTTAAAAGGTGGTTATTACTATTCATAACGACTAGTTTTAATAATATTTTAATAGCATATCGTTGTTTAGTGAAACTCGGTATTGCGTACTACACACGCTATCGAGGAAGGTCGCGATTGCGTGTAATGCAAGTCAAGTCAAGGATGCGTGTTGTGCAAGCTCATTTTGGTGTAGCGTACAACACAAGACATTAATGAAATTAAAAAGAATATTTTTCATAAAATCTCAGGGTGTTACAAAACCCTCCTTCCTTTTTCCTGGGTTAATAATGAGACAAAGGTCTTGTCTTTAAGAAGTTTTTTAAAATTCCATGATTTTGATATGAAATATATTTATTTTATTGTATATGGGTTATTTATGAATTTTTTTATTATGATATATGTGTCTCATATTAATTAATAAATATGAAGGGTGTGCCCCGATAGCGCTCCAAAGCATTGGGTAAAGAATTTAATCTCTAGAGTTGATATGTTTTACGATACCTTGGTGAATAACCTTGGTAATTTTTACGACACCTCAGTGACAAACCTTGATGATATACTTATGAATATATCATTTAAATGTTGTATCCAAATTTACATGTTATGATTCAAGTTCTGTTTATTATGATATGTCCCTTTTTCTTTTTCTCATGCCTTTATGATATTCCTCATGTTCTTAATAATTTTTCCTCAAGATCACATGTAGTCTGTTTCTCTTGTTTTCCCTTACTGGGCCTTTTGCTCACCCTTTACTTTGATGTATGTACCTAGGTTATAAGATGTTGAAAAATTACTTAGTATGAACCAATGAAGAATCCATTAATGTTGTTTAGAATAATGGTTAAAGTTTTCATATATTATGTACCTTTTTTCCAAGAAACTAAACTTTAAAAGATACTTTATTTGTACTATGTAAATGAAAATCCATGTAATAAAAAGGTGGGATGACATAAATAGATACCTTGGAAGAGATAATATATCCCTCAATCTTCATAAAATTTTAAATATATGTTCCAACATCTAGCTCTTTGTTGGGTACTAAATACTTAGATGGATCATTATCTATCTTTATAATAGGTTAGCCTTTAGAATACCCCGAATCCAAAATGCTTTGTCCCATCATAATAATGGGGTAGTTAGAGCTAGAAGATTTATGTTCTTGAACTAATTTAATTGGGTGTGATTGCTTAATTTGAGTAATTATTACTTTTTTCACATCAGTGGGCTTCTCCCTTGGAAGGACTGGTGGTAATCGTCAGACTTAAGTGTGACTAAGTAGCCACTTTTCCACCTTTATTGGTTGTAGGGGGAGTGGATGAGATGGAATCTATTTATTGCTTCTCATTTCCCCGCTTGACCCATCCATTTAGACCCATGAGTTGTGCCAAGGAAAGGGAGAACACCTCAAGCAACTTCTTCCCCTTTCAAGAAGCTTCAAGAAGATAAAAATCAACCAGGTCTTGTTCCAAGAGAGACTCACCTTCAGTTATATGCTACAAATCTAAGCCTTCAATAACAACATATTTTATGTTTAGCTATTATCTTAATTGGATGATATTTTCTTCTTTGATTAATATATGTTTAAGCTTATCTACTTCTTAACCCTAAGATTTCATCATTGAATGAAGCATCCCTTCATTAGAGGCATTTTCTTTTCCTTCATAAACTAGTGGATCAACATATTGATTTAAAATTTAAATGAAACCCATAGTAGGAGCCTCATCATCCACATGAGCCTTCCTTTTATAGTTTTCAACAGAATGTCCTTTCATCCCATAAAAAGTGCAAACCACTCTTTTATGAAATTTATCATTGATATGTCCTATATTGTTGTATCCTTTGTAAAAGTCAGGAACCCTTTCATAAACAACCAATATATCAAAGTGATGCTCACCAGCAGTTAAAAAATTTTTCTTGATCAGGAGAAACCTGAGAACAAATTCCACCAACATTATGAAAAAAATGGCTAAAACATGTTTTCTTAGTTTCCTTTCCCATTTTTATTCACACTCCAACTACAGAGGTAATATCTCATGGAATTTGGGGGTTCCAAAGGAACCAACTCAATCCCTAGATTCAAATAAAAATTTGGGCGATTTAGTTCTTCACATTCAAAAGATTAAATTGAGGGTCCATGTCTTGAATTCTAATCATTCTAGTCATCATATTAATAAACCCAAATCACCAATCTTTGTATTTAAAAGTCACTGATGAGAAAATAATATGAAATAATCCTCTACCTAAGGTAGTAATACACCATACATTGAGTCCCCAAAAACCTAGGGTGTCAATTAATAAGGTCTAAGAGACTCCAATTTATATCTTTCCCTTGAAAAGATAATTAACCTATGATAGAGTGCTTATATTCAGCTAGCCTCTTTGAAATAATTCCTGAAGTTACTTTGATGAAAGTTGTGTCCCCTTTCTTTATGATATTCTGGGTTGAATTATCAAAATCAATTCAAATCCCATTAAAATATTTGCATGAAGTGAGGACCGCATCATGAAAAATTCCTCGATCAGGATTTGGGACCGTTCCATATAGATCCTCAAAAACCCTAACATTGGACACCTCTAGAATCTTGGAAATGGAGACCCATCATGTAACTTGAGCATATAAAGGATGATTCCCGATTTCGATGGAATCCCTAGATGTTGTAGCATCCAAATTCTTCAAAACACTCATATCTCTCAAAATCAAAGTAGCCAAGAAGGGGGTTTCATCATCAATCATGACACCACATTACACTTAATCCACCTTCAAATTGAGACATTCAATTGAATCCATTAGAGCCAAGAACCCCTTGATTGATTCACGATCACCATGAAATTTCCCCTCCGAGTTCTATTTCTCCACCTCCACTTTAACACAATAATTATAATTATAATTATAATTATAATTAATAAAATTATATTTATACTTATAATTTAAAAAATATAGTTATAATTATAATTTAACTAATATATTTATAATTATAAATATTGCAGTTAAGAGATTTCTAGAGTGGTAGACGTTGTAGTAATCATGCACGAGGTGGGGGTTTAACCACTAATGACCCCACATTTGGAGGGATTTTAGAGGCACTATAACAATCACTGTACACTATAAGATCACTATAATAGAAGTGGTCACCATAGTACCAATGAAACTATAGATGGTACTATAGTAGTGGAAGGTACTGTAGCAGTACTATTCATAGTAGGGCCTTTGGGCAAAAAAATGGGCCTTCGAACCTATACAATTGGGATTTCAAACCACATGGTATTCGAGCCATCAAAGTGTAAGGGTACTAGTGGATGTTTATTAATCCTAGCGGGGAAGGATGATTCTTAACCTACTAGTTTACTTGATTTTGTGTGTGTTATTATAGTTTGTAATCCCCTCAACCTTAGATAACTTCAACCCTTGAAGGGGGTGTGGTCCATCTTTGATGGCCTATGAGTGTGAGTGTTTTTTACTTTTCTTGTAACCTCCACAACCTTAGTAGATAAATATATTTTTTATAAATATATATGTTAAATTTTAAATATAATTATATTTATATTTTTTATAAATATAATTTGAAAAATTATTTACAATTATAATTATAATTATAAACATATTTGTTAAATTATAAATATAAATATTTTTTTTAAATTATAATTATAATTTATATTATTTAGAGGGGGCGTAAAGAAAAATTATAATTATAATTACTGTTATAATTATAATTATAATTATAAATAAAAGGGAAGGGAGAAAACTTTTCCTATTGCCTTCATAATGAAGGATCTATTGAATTTTGGATCCAACATGGATTCTCAGATGACTAAGGAGGTTGTGGATATACTATTTCAAGTGAAACACCATTAGTGGGTGCCTCCAACTTTTAGAGGAAGGTTCAATAAGTTGGAAGTCTTGGTTCGGAGGCTGATCATTTTTCTATTATGAACACTAGTTCTAACTAGATTACACTTACGTTTATCAAGTAAGTAATGGACATCAAAACACTAATCAAAATTTATTTTGAAAGTGGTCAATAGGTCAAAGGCATGGCACTTAATTCTTTTTACATTGAAACATGCAAAACACCACTACATAACTTAGATCATGGAATAAAGGAATTGATTGGGAAGGATATATGCATGGATAAGAGTGTTCTTAAAGAATACATAGAAGCTTAATTTTATCCTTCCAAGTAAGTTAATATGGGAACCTCAAAAGTGATCTATAAGGTGGCGCCTATACCTAATTTTTTTGTGATGATTTATTTTATTAGTGCATCTAATAAAACAAAATTATTTTTGGATGAAATTTGGAAGACCCGTTTCTTCACTACTACAAATCATGAAAAAATAGCACTAGCCTTTTATCACCACTTTTAAAAAATGCCAATAAAGGCACCTATTGTTTAGAGTAGAATAATCAAGAGGGGGGGTGAATTGAGTATCTATAAAAATTTATGTTTAAAAATTGGTTCTTTGAAATTCCCCTAATGTCTAAAATTTAAATGCCAAGTTAGATAGTAGTGAATTTATAAGAGCTTGAATATTTAATTTATTTCTCAAGAGATTGATTAGTTCTCAGCTTTATCAATTTGAAAATTAATGCAGATTTTGAAACTAACTTAATAAGTCAATATTGTTATAAACACTTTTTAAGACTAACTATTTGATTTGAATTTAGTTTTATTAAATATGTGATAAAACAGAGTAAAACTAAAAATTAAAAACACATCAGAAATAAACAAGAGGTTCAGTCTCAAGCAGAGACTTAATCCTATCCACTTGGTGATCACCTTCCACCAAGTAGTTTAAATAAATAAATAGTTTTATCCACACCCTGGATTGGGGTTCACAATAGCACACAGGGCTATCCAGGTCACACTTGACCTCTACCACAGTTCTTCGTGGAAAAAACAACAAACAGGTCACACACGACCTATTCCACAATTCTTCGTGGGATACAAATGGATAAGAAGAGTGTGAGATTGAGGATATCAAGTATCCTCCAGTTATGCATATGAGTCAGTGTGTGTGTAACAGATAGATACACACACTACTCCGAAATGTAAATAAATGAGAAAAACATATCTTAAAGATGTAGAGTTAGGTTTAGATGGATTTGTGTGTTATGTAGTGAAGCTATAGACTCGTTTGATGAAGTGGATTTGATTTTCAAGTCCTCTTATGGAAATTGACTCCAAAACAGAGTGTCGTAGCCCCTGTATTCTGGATTCTAAGTGTATGAGATATCCAACTTATTGTTCGAAAGATGTCAAAGGTTAGCTCAGTAGGTTTAGCTTGATTTATTGATCTCCCCATATGTTCTTCCTTTTGATTTCTTGGGTTCACAGTAGTTGCATGAGAGTTGATGTTCTTCAGTTATTCCTCTTGCGCACACCACATGCATTGCTTCTAGTCCACACCATTTTCTCACATGCTTGTTTTCCTCTTTAAATTTTTTAGCCC